>OX451736.1:764150605-764497539 GCA_948472305.1 Vicia faba
TTCAAGAACATCTCTTGAAGTTGAGCGTTTTGAGCCTGGATGACCTTCACCGTTTGTTCCATATCCATCTTACTGAAATAAACAGTAGGAAGATAAGGAGATCTGTATGGGAGAAACCTGTCATGATATGATGCGTGATATGTGGATGCATGTTTTCAAGGATCTCACGGAGTAAACACAAGAAAAAGTTAGAAGTTGAACTTTGATCAACATCTTTTCTGGAGAAATTTGTATCGGTGGATGTCCTTCCACGAGAATTAAGCTTACAGTGCCAAGTGCGTTGTAGCCCTTGACTCAAGTTTGTTGTACTTAATTTTTTGACGGCATCTCGTTAGAGGAAAATAAATCCTCTTGCCCCTTGATAAACTTCTATTTCAACGTGACCTTGCATCAAAGACCCTTGAGATCCTTGAAATGCTATGGTTCAATGTTATTGAAAATGTTATGGTATGATTTCATGATGTTATATACAAAGTATGCAAATTAAGCAAGTTTATATACAAATAATCCTATGCACACAAAGCAGACAAGTCCTAAGGTTTAGGCTTGCATGGAGTCTCATAGGTAAGTACCCTCTTGAAGTTTAGTTGGCTCAACCTGTCCTTGAAGTAGTAACCGGGTTCTAAGGGATCTCAATATCACTGATTTGTTTCCTTGAGCATTGTCTCAGCACAATCCTCTTTAATGGCGACCGAAATATCTCAAAAATCCAAACCTCAATGAGTGTAGTATCGAGTATCTACCAACTTCGGACTGCACCAAATCCGATCATCTCACTACGTCCTAAAGGCCAAAATGGTCAAGTAAAGGTTATAAAAGTTCACTAGTGCTTCATGACATCAGTTAGCGGCCTCGTATTCTCTTTGATTAACTCAAAGGCTACCGATACCCACAAATATGTCGCACTAACATAGCTATTACTTAGACCATGTCGGTATACCCCGCACAGTTTCCACAACGTATTTCTACTTGCCTATAATGCATCCCAAATCCGAGTAGAGGATTCAAACCCAAACAAAGAACCATAATGCAAAGCATACAAGTCAAACAATGCAAGCAAGTAAATATGATCTAACTCTAAGGTAACCCCACTTTTAGAATTATTCCCAGCAGAGTCGCCAGTTCTGTGATACGGTGGGAGAACTGACTTGAAGGTTTTGCGTTTGATTGTAAATTTTGCGGTTAGCAAGAGACGCCACCTGCTTTTCTTTTATCCAAAAGCAAAGGTGAAAAAGCATAGGAAAGACCTTTGCGATTATTTATTGAGTTCGGGGGGTAGATTATGAAAAGGGAAGGTATTAGCACCTTTTTCATCCATGGTTTTCCATGGGCTCTTAGTTACTCGCTAGATCACTTGCTTTTGTTTGAATGTGCTTGTGGTGTAGTTTTTGAAAGTATTTTGAAAATGTAACTTTGTAATGATTCTCGTTTCTATAAGAACACATACAAAGTGTTTATTTCGAAAATGTTTCAAAAAAATTGTTTGTGGAATGGGTTTTTGAAAGTGATTTTGAAAAGGTGTCTTTGTAATGATTCTCGTCTCTATAAGAACGCATACAAAGTATTATCTTTTGAAAATGTTTCAAAGTGAGAGTGTTGGTGTATAGAATGTTTTAGTTATGATCAAACAAGCAACTAGGAGCGAATCTACCTACTCAAAAGGTCTTAAATGTTCTTTTCCTCCTCCTTTAGGTGTTGCTATCTTACCATTGATTTGGTGAGAAGCCCCATCGCTGGATGTGAAGGGACGGACGTGGGTCATCGTATAGTCATAGAAGGCAACCTATGGATGTTTTAGCAATGTTTTTTAAGGACTAGATCGTTTACCGAAGGCAACATCGAGGGTCATCGAGGGACTACGATCTTTTATCGAGGGTCTTTGCTAAAACGCCCATGTTCGAGGGACATGACTATTTTTCCGATAGGAAACAAGTGAGATTACCCTAAGGTGTGCATATGTGCAAGGTGTGTCTGATTGCATGCATTTTTGTTTTGATTAGGGTTTGCTACTTATTGATTTCATGTCTTGTCATACACACCCTAATTACTAGCAATATATGAAAGCAATAAAAAGTGCGGAAAGTAAATATCCTACACTATTACAATCATTAAGGTGATGGGGTGTACAAATTAAAAAATGGAGATTGCAAATAAAATTAAATCCTAAGTTACTATTACAACCATATTGAATGGATAAGAATGTACAAGAAAATGTGAAATGGACTTGTTTTGCTTAAGAAAAGAAATAAGTTTTGTTTAAGAAAATATTTTTGATCTTTTTGTTTTAAGAAATAAAATAAAGCATGTAAAATGTAAAATGTTTTTGGTGTTTTTGATTAGTGAAAATAGAAGTGATAACGAAAATAGTAAGGAAAAATAAAATAGAATCAGCACATTGCTGAACTAAAAGAGATCAGAAGTTCTGACTCTGGCGTGCTGCAAAAACAGAAATCATATTAGTAGAAATAGGTAAAGTCAGAAGTTCTGGGTCCGCCGAGAACAAAGAAGATTTCAAAAGTTCTGATGCCACTGGCAGAACTTCGTCTCCCTCTCCATGTTGGTCAGAACATCTGCAACTTAGTCATTTCTCAACAAAATAGAAGAGGCGCACATAGTAGTTATGGAAAGTTTTGTAATGTTTCAGAAACAAGAGATATCATAACAATAAATCAGAAGCAAGCATGAATTTGCTAATCCTAATTCTGAATCCTAATTTCTTCAAAAAAGTTCTGAACTGAAATTCTCCCTACTTAGGCAGGCAAATACACGAAACCTCAGAATATGTACAACATCAGAATCAGGATGTCTACATTGTATTTTAAACATCCAAGTCTAACAATGCCTAAGTAATATAACGAGAGTCAGCAGAAGCTTACCTTGCAGCTGGAAACTGTTATGTGAGCTGGAGTCTGGCTCTGACCGCTTGTGATGTTCTGACCAGCTTCCTCATGTGCACAGCAGGCTAGAAACCTTTGAATGGCTGGAAAATTTTAGAACAACCAAAGAGAAAAGTTTTGACTTCTTTGAAATGGATAATGATGGAGGGTATGTCACATTATGAACACGAAAATTAGGATGGTTTCTAAATGTATATCAGAAACTGTATGGATGTTTTTGGTCAAGAAACACTTGAGGAAAAATAGAGTTTGAATGCAAAAATTAAAAGCTAACAGGTTTTGTATTTTGTGTTTGCAGTTTTGGAATCTTGGAATTTTAGCAGGGGTTCAAGGCTTTTTATTTATCCAATTTTCGACCCTTTTACAGTTGCCAATGGCTTTCAATTTATAGGCAAAGATCTTGTAGCTTGGAGAGTACAACCATCACATGCTAGGGTGCTGCCTTATTCTTGAAGCAAGTATGGTGGTTAGCAGCGCTTAAGCTGGAATTGTAAGCAGGAATTAAGGAAAGGTAACCTCAAAAGCAAAAGCAACGCATGGGCCCAACAAACTCTTGTACAAAAGTTTGCTTTTCCAAGACAGTAATGGTACTTCTATGCAATACGTGGGGAAATCCTTTGGACAAAGACCCAAAAGTGGTTGTGAGCATTAAATGATGATGAGATTGATCAAAACAGATATCCTGCAATGTGATATTCTGCATCATTGCTTAATTATGGATCAGAAGATCAGCTTCAACATAACTTAGAATAGACATCCAACTTCTGATCTTTATATCTCCTTGCTCCAACATGTTCTGAAGGAGATCTCAGACTTTCCAGGAAGCTTGCAGTATGCTTTGTAACCTTCTTTGAATTACCCTTGTAAACTCTGACTGAACCTTTGTGAAAACTGGCCCAGAAGTTCTGACCAAACTCTGTCTTGAAAGTGTCCAGAATTTGCTGAGTGCTTCAAGTTCATGGACGTGTCTTTGAACAGTTATAACTTGAAATTCTAACATTTCCGCGAGAAGTTCTGTTCTCTAATATTTTAGGTCTTATTGAGATTTAAAAATCTTGAGTTATAAATTATTCCAGAATCATCTTGCATCATGATGATAATCTGATCAGAAGTTCTGAGCTTGTCATATTTCTTAAACACTTAGAAAAATTCTAAGTATTTAGAATTTTGACTTTTCCAAAGTAATTTTGACTTTTGAATTTCTTGATGAAACAAACTTCATATTTCAACATGTCTTGATGAAATATGGTCCTTGAAACTTGATTTTGATCAAAAGTCAAAGTTTGACTTTTCAGTGCGCAAATGACCATTTTACCCATGTGAATGACTTTCTTGGAAAATTTGTAATTCAAGACTTGAAATTGGATGGAAGCAAACCTGAGGGTCCAAGGTGATCTTTTGAGAAATTTCTTGAGAAATGAGAGGGAAAATTTTGGGGTACAACACATTAGCTTCCTAGGGACTCAAGGAAACTAACCTGATCATTGCAACACCAAGAAACAAGCTCAAACTCAAAACACGAAATCTATTTTTGAGGTAAGTTTTCTAATTTTTGAAATCTTCATATAGGCATTGTTAGCTTTCCATTTTCAAAGATAAAATATAGACATCATAGCCCTGAAGCTAACCATGCCCTTAGATTTCATTTATATTGCATGAGTAGTGTGAATTTCAAGTTTGAACTTCCTGAAAAAGTTAGGTAAAAATTTGGTACCACTAGAAATTCTCATTTATATTTGATATATAGCTTTAGTTATTTGCATTTTTGGATTCGTGATGAAATTTTACACAACTTTCATGTTTACATTTTCCATTTTTGTTGAGAGATGAAGAAGTTACATGTTTTGAAAATCTTGTGGAATTTTCTGGCGCGAGGTTGAAGATTATACATGCCTAGGATTGGTTTTGTAATATATATTTATGGTTTTATTTATAACACCATATGTATCACCACCCCATGGGTTAAAGCGCGCGCCTATTACCTTTTAGGACCTGGGTTTGAGCCCCAGCGTCTGTTTTGTTATTTTTCACATTTTTCTGTTTCTTTTTTTGTTTGCAGCCAACACGCTTGGGCCTCCTCTCAATGGGCCTTTGTCATTTTTACTCTGTCTAACCCCCTGTCTACTGGTATCACACAACCCATTTGTTTTTAATTATTTATTCTGATTGCAAAAACCATGCCCGAACTTAACAAAAAAATTTGTTTTCTCTTCTAAACTCCCAAATTTAATTTCACACCTCACTGACCTAATTTTATATTTTTAATTTGTTTTTCTTTTCTTTATTTTATTATTATTATTATTATTATTATTATTATCATCAAAAACCCCAAAAATATTTAAAATTTATTTTTTATATATTTAGTACACCTTTATCTTATTTAAAGCAAAAGATTAAAAAACATTTTCTTAACAAATATTTTCTTATTAAATCTAATTTATTTTATTAAATTAAATAATCTTAGACTTAGGTTTTATTTTAAATTTTTATTCTAAATAATTTAGGACTTAGGAACTTAATTGTTTTTCTAGTCACTTTAGTTTGTTTAATTAAATCAAAACCCTTTCACAAAAACCCTAAAAATATGTTTCTTAGTTTAATTTCATTTATTTTCTTAAGATTAACTTAGGTTTAGCTTTTATTAAATCAATTTAAATTAACTTAGTTTCAATTAACTATTTCCTTTTTAGTTTAATTAAGATAAACCCTTTTATACAAAAAATCCAAACAAAAACAATTATGTTTTCCTTGTATAGTTCCTCACATTCTTTTATATTATCTCACATTATTGTATATTTTACATTCTATTATTCAATATGGTTGTAATAGTAATTAGGTTTTAATTTCTCTCGCCTCCATTTGTAATTATATTCCCATCCCCCAAATGATGTAATAACGTAGAACTTTACATTTCCGCAATTTATCGCCTTCAATACAAATGCTAGTAATTAGGGTTTGTATGACAAGACATAAAATAAACAAGTAGAAAATCCTAGCTCAAGAAAAAAAAGCATGAAAAAAAACACTTTGCACACTTGCACCTCTAAGGTTAACCTCACTTGTTGCCTAAAGATAAAAACAGTCATGTCCCTCGAACGTGGGATACTTTAGCAATGGCCCTCAAATACAAGATCGTAGTCCCTCTATGACCCTACAAATGTTGCCTTCGGTAAACGATCTTAGACCATTACAAATAAATTTATAAGGTATTCTATAATGTTACCTTCTATGACTGTCCAATGACGCACGCCTGTCCCTTCACATCCACTGATATGGTTTCTTACTAACTAATAGTAAGACAACACTATCTAAAGGAGGAAGAAAAGAACTAAGACTTTTTGAGTAGGTAGAACGTTCACAGTTGCTTGCTCATAACATTTCAAAACATCTTCCAAAACACACCAACACTTTCCATGAAATATTTTCAAAAGTCAACACTTTGTATACATTCTTATAGAAACGAGAATCATTACAAAGTTCTCCTAAACGAAGGCACTTTTCAAAAATACTTTCAAAAACAATCGCAAACACGTTTCAAACAAAGCATTTCAAAAGTGAGCTAGAAACTAAGAGCCTGTAGATAACTACGGATGAAAAGGGTGCTAACACCTTTCCTTTTCATAATCTACCCCCCGAACTCAAGAAAATTCTCAAAAGGTCTTTCCTGTTCTTTTCACCCTTTCCTTTATTGGATAAAAGAAAAGTCGGTGACGAATCTTGCTATCCGCAACAATTGCGATAAAACATAAAAGACCCAAGTCAGTTCTCCCACTGTATTACAAAACTGGCGACTCTGCTGAGGAGAAACTTAAAAGTGGGGTTACCTTAGAGACTAGATCACATTTAAAATGATTTCATTTGTTTGATTTGTTTTCTTTACATTTTTGGGCCTATGTTTGGGTTTCTTGTATAAATCCTCTACTCGGATCTGGGAACATCATTAGGTAAGTAGAAATAGATTGTTGAAACTGTACGACATAGACGGATATGGTTGAAACAATGGCTTTATTAGTGTGACACATTTGTTGGTACCGGTATCCCTTGTATTGAATCGAGGAGAATACGAGGCCGTTGTGCAGTGTCATAAAGCACTAACTAGCCGTAGAACCTTTAGTTGAACAACTTGGCCATTAGGAAGTAGTTAGATAGTCTACTTTGGTGCAAATCTGAAGATTGGTTGATACTCGATACTACGCTCATTGAGATCCGACTTTTGGGATATTTTGGATGCAAGAAAATATTGATTGTGCTAAAACAATGCCTAATGAAGAAAGATCAGTGATATTGAGATTCCATAGAACCCAATTACTTTCTAGGACAGGTTAAACCAACTAAACTTCTAGAGGGTACTTACCTATGAAACCCATGCAAGCCAAAACCTAAGGTTTTCGTGTGCTTTGTTTGTGATTATTATTCATGACATCATAAACATCATAACATCATAAGCATTCTCACTAACCATTTCAAGGATTTAGGAATTTATCTTTGTTTTGTTTTATAGGACATGGCTTCCACTCGTAGGAATACCATCTGAGTCAACTTCGTGAAAGAACATCCTCAACTTCAAGAGTTAGCATCAAGAGTGCCTAGAGATTATCCCTTCACCAAGAAATATGGTCGACTTCTCAACTTGGCTACCTAAAACTTCAAAGAAAAAATGATGTGTGTGATTTTCCAATTCATTGATCCTATGCATCATTGCTTCACATTTCTCGACTACCAATTGGTGCCTACATTATAAGAATTATCTCAATTTCTAGGAGTGCTTGTGCTTGATAAAATTCCATTCATCGTGTGATAAGGTGGGAAGAACTGACTGTTTTTAGAATGCTCGTTTGCGTTTTGCATTTGTTTTTGCAAAATTTTGCGGTAAGCAAGAGTCGCCACTGTCTTTTATTTTATCCAACAAGGAAAGGAAAAAAGCACAGAAAAATTCCTTTTTCGAGATGTTTCTCGGGTCCGGGGGGTAGATTATAGAAAGGAAAGGTGTTAGCACCCTTTCTATCCGTGGTTACCCACGGGCTCTTAGGTACTTGCTCAAAGTGTTTTCAAAATTTGCTTTTCTTTGTGTTTGTGGGTTTGAAAGAAGTTTTTGTTTGAAAGGAGTGTAAGTGCGAAAAGTTTTTGTTTTATTTTAAAAAGAGCAAGTACTTAAGAACCATCTACCTACTCGAAAAAGGAATTAATCTGTGCAAATATCCTTTAGACAATGCTATCCCACTATGGATGAGTAGGTAGCACCGTCGTTGGAGTTTAAGGGTCAATTCGATTAAGGGACGTGTGGTCACTAAAGCAATGTTAGGACGCCTTAGCGATAACCCTAATGTCTTAGATCATTTTTTCGAGGCGACCGTTTCGAGGAAACTATGATCTTTGGACAAGAGGACGACCTCTAAAACTTCCTATACTCAATGACCACGTTCAAAGGCAACCAAGTGAGGTGTACCCTAAGAGTGCGCATGTGCGAGTGTGTTGTTTCGGTAAATTTGTCTTTGTACATGTCATGGATGAGCTATGTTGATTTTAAGTTCATACATTTGATCTTGTCATGCATTCCCTATTATCAAACATCTAGCAGTGTATAGTTGCGAAATTTAAATTGCGGAAATTAAATCTAAAACTATTACAAGGCGTCGGGTATTTACATCGCCAAAAGCAACCTTTTAATTTAAATTGCGGAACATAAAAGAAAGCGATAAATAATGTCCTAATTAAAATATTACATTCCTGGAAACAATTACATCAATATGGAAATATGGATCGCGTGCGAGAAAATTAAATCGGCGCATTTTTAGGGTTTTGACCCTTTTTTTGAAAAGAAAGCATTTTTTGTTATTTTGAATTAGAAAAAAGAAACTAGATCTAAATTAATTATTAAATTAAATGAGCTAATTAATTAATTAATAAAAATAATATTTTTTGGATTTTTTGAGTATTTGAAGAAATAAATTAATTTGGCCAAAGTTAGTAAAAACCTAATTCTCTATATTAATTTTAATTGTTTGCAAAAATATTAAAGTTAAACCTAATTAACACTAAATTAATTAAATTAATTTATTTACAAAAATAAAGTCATGAATTTAATAAAAATATTTTTGTGTTTTGATTTTATGAGAAAAAAATATTAATTGGTTAGTTTAAATAATAATAATAATAATAATAATAATAATAATAATAATAATAATTAAACAAAACAAATAAATAAAAATGAAATATAAAAAGAAATAGAAAGAAATAACCCAATGAGGGGTTTGGGCCCAATCTGGAGGTGAAACTGGCAACTTGTGGCCCAATGCAAACATGCCTGAATGACTTTTCTAGATCCCACGTGTGCTTGTTGACTCGAGTAAACCATATGCCTTCATTCTGGGCCACCAGATCTGGCCTGGGGCCATCTGGCAGATGATCAAGTGATGATGTATGGTATGTTGCGCCTTGGATGCTGCATGGAATAAGCTGAAGAAAAATAATACAAAGGCATTGGGGGACCTGGGATTCGAACCCAGGTCCCATTGGATCTTGTACAAGCGCCTTTGCCACTACATCACTGTGTTCCATTTGTTATTATAACAAGCAACAATTATTATATATCAAAACAAATAATATGCATGGAAATTAAAAAAATAAGCGCGAAATTATGAAACAGCCAATGGGAAGAGGACGCATCATCGTCTTCTTCGTTGTAATACTGGTTATTTACCTACGGATTTTATCCGCAGCTAAATTCATGGCTCGTTCCTAAAATCATCTGTAGGCCATATAAATTGATCCTAAGACCATGGTTCGCTTCGTCTCTCCCTCCTGAATTCATCCATGTCCATGATTTGCCTCAATTTTGCCTGAAACTCAAACGCCTAAAAACAAGAAGCACGAACCCTAGTTTCGGGTAGGGCATTACAGGCCATGAAAACTCAATTGGTTAACGCATAAAGTCTCTAAATGGACCGATTAGCATGATTATGCAAAGATTTTGGCAAAAAAAATGCATGAATATGAGAATATGATGTACAGGGAGGTGTTCAAGGATACTTACAGCCTTATTCTGGAGAGGAGAGGGCTTGGTTTTGATTGCATTAGACTCAGTGGATGTCTAGCAAGAGAACCACGTTGAGTTTTTGTCTTGAATTGGCCTCTAACCAAGATTTCAGTTTCCAACTTTTTCAAGCTTTTTCAAGTTTTTGTTCTTGTGAATTAGCAGCCTCTAGGTCTCCAATCGTGTGCCTTTGGTTTGTATATGTATCCAACAATGCATTAGGTCAAAGTTTGGGCTTTAAATCTTTGTGAATTGATGATTGAAGATATGATATGATCCTCCATTAAAAAGCTTCCAAAAATTTCCCAAAACCAATATTTTGTGCATGATATGCCTTGATTCGAATTTGATCATGTCCATAATGATATTAAAGACCTGTATCAATAAAAAAGATTCCAATTGATTAAGATTTGGATTTTATTTGGATTTAAATTGATTAAAAATGAATTAATTCAATAAAAATCAAATAAAAATGGAAAAATTAATAATTGGATACAAAACTGAAGATAGGACACGTGTGTAGTGTGACAAGATCAAATCAAGTGGAAAAAGTGGGCCCTTTTTGTCAAAATTTGGAGTTTTGGGGATAGTTGACTTTTGGCCATTTTGGAAAAATGCCCAACTTCAACAATGCATAACTTCTTCAATTTTGAACTTTTGGAAGTGTTCTAGGTCTTTTTAGAAACCCTAAGATGTCCTCTAACCAACCATTTTGGTCTCATCTCATTTTGATATTCCATGCTCAAGTTATAAGCTTTGAAAAAAAAAGTGTTTTTGTTGACTTTCAAAAATGACCTATAATGTCCAAATTTGTAAATTTTTGTGAGTGCATTTATTGATCTTGGGGTGTTAAGATGGATTGTAGGAAATTTCATCCTATTAAAAATTAGCTTTGGATGGGTCATTTCTCATAAAATATGAGAAAGTTATGCTTGGTCAAAGTTGAGTTGACTTTTCCTGCAAAACCCTAATTTAGCAACTTTTGAATATTGATGAATCTTGAGAAATCCTTGATGAATCATGATCAAACCTTGATAAAATTATGAATTATCCTTCAAAATGAGAATGTTGACAAAAAATCTTGAGGTTTGACTATTTGTAGGTCACAATTGACTTTTGCCCTAGCACAGTCGATTTTTGGACATCTTGAGCAATTGACTGACTAAACTTTCTCTGCAAGGCTTGAAATTTGACATGGATGATCTTGAGAATATATTAGTACATTGGGGAGCACTTGAGGTCATTTGGATGCAAGGACCTTGATGCAACACAAAACCCTAATTTGAGATTGACTGCCTTAGGAGATAGCTTGACTGTCCAACTCTTGAGCAATCTTGAGCCACTTGGAGACTATTCTTGCAATGTCTTGAGAAATATGGGAGGGAAAATTTTGGGGTACAACACATCGGTTTAGAGGAAACTCCAAAGCCTGAATTTATTGCCAAAGCCTTGCATTTGAAAAGATCTGACATTGTGACAAATTGGGAGACAAGAAGTGGAGTTAAAGGTTTCTTAGCCAAGTTTCTATTGGAAAAGGCTCGTTTGTTTTTGGAAGATATGGAGTTTCAAGCTTTTGAGGATGTCTTGGCCCTTCTAATCTATGTTTTGGTTCTATTTCTCAATCCAGACCAACTCATAAATGTGAATTCCATCAAGGTTTCTCTCTCTCTCTCGTAATCCAATACCTACTTTGCTTGGAGACATTCTACATTGTTTCTACACTCGCACCATGAAGAAAAAGGGTACTCTTTTGTGTTGTATTCTATTGCTGTCTAGGTGGTTTATTTTTCACCTACCTCGATCAACGTTAAAGAATGAGCAAGGCTTGATATGGTCTCAAAGGATGATGTCACTCTCAAACTCGAATATTCATTGGTGTTCTCGATCTTTGGAGGATATTACCATCATCGATCGTTGTGGGGAATTCCATAATGTCCCACTCTTGGGCATTAGGGGAGGTATCACCTATAACCCTTCTCTTGCATTACGACAGTTTGAGTATGCGCGGAGAGATGGTCCCCATGATGCGCTCATCCAAGGTTTGGTATTCGATTACAAACGTCCAAGGCTATCGTCAATGGTTTATACGAGCTTGGGGAATGGTAATCAAAGTGGATAGTAAGACTTTGGGGCATAAAATTCCCATCCCTCTAGAGCCTTACCTCAAGTTGGTATGAACTCATACTCAAAGTCTCATGATGCCTTACCCTGCCATCCTACCTGTGATTATGGAGCCCATTACTGAGGGAGACGCCCCTTACACTCTTCTTCATCCTGACATGCCTACCAACTTCGAGGAATTGCAAATATCGTGGATTCAACTCAAAGGGGAATGAGACACCTTTGAGGCACAATTCTACACAAGTGAGAAGAAGGTTTTGGAGCTCACGAGGCAACTTCATGAAGAGCGAAACTTGAATGCCTGCATCGTACCAAAGAGGATGCACCCATGGGAAACTTGAGTCCTATTGTTTTAGGAGTTTATTTTGTTTTGTTTCTTCCATTGTAAGCCCAAGAGGCAGTTGTAATTCCCATTTCTATTAATTCAATTAATGTTTGTTGCTTTATCTTTGTATAATCAAATTTAAATTTCTTTAAATCCTTGAAAACATTGCATTCGCGTAACATGCATCATATCATAAGTAGGTTTTCCAACACAAGTTTCCTCATCCTCTTACTGTTTGTTTCAGTATAAAGATGGATCTCGAGAAAACTGTTAAAGAATTGCAAACTCAACACTCTCAATTTAAAGAGACTCTGCTCAACTTAGCAAATGGGCAGCAAGAAATGATGGCTCTTCTGGTTATTAAGAAGAAGACCAAGAATAAATCTATAATCAACATGTGGAAGAGGTTTAAAGGCCCCGTCAAACAAGTTCAAGTTGAAGAGGATTTCTCCGAGGAGGATGAAAATCAAGATGAAGATGCTAGGAGCACCCATGCCAGGGGTGGAAACAATCAAATCTCTGAAGACAAGGATTATTCTGATGAGCAATATCCATCGGCCGACGATAAGTATAAGCAACTAGAAGACAAAATGAAAGCTGTGGAAATCCAAGTTGTGCCTGACTTGGACTTTGAAGACTTGGGTTTGGTACCTAGGGTAGTCATTCCCTACAAATTCAATATACCAGTCTTTGCCAAATATGACGGAGTTTCATGTCCAAAGCTTTATTTAAGATCTTATGTTCGCAAAATTCAGCCTCATACCACTGATAAAAAACTATGGGTGCCCTTTTCCCAAGAGTGTCTGTTTGAGACACAGTTAGAGTGGTTTTACCAATTGGAAGTGACAAACGTCCATACTTGGGAGGATTTGGCCGCCACATTTTACCGCCAATATCAATATAACACTGATCTTGCACCAACTAGGGTGCAATTTCAAGGCATGACCATGGGTTCAAATAAGGGCTACAAAGAATACGCCAAAAAATGGAGAGACTTGACTGGCAGGGTGCATCCACTTTTAAATGATAGAGAATTGGTAGATATGTTTATGGGGACATTGATTGGACCATTCTTTTTCTTGTTGATTGGGAGTTCGTCATCTTGATTTACTGAATTGATCTTAACTGGTGAGAGGGTTGAAAACTGTATTAAAAGCGGGAAGATACCTGTAGCCTCCACCTCAAATGCAGTGAAAAAACCATTTACTGGTAAAAAAAAGAGACTAATGATGTTTATGGATCAAGAAGTCGTGCTAAGACTGAACGCTTTCACTCAGTGAGGTCAGTTTTAATTTCCAATCCTACATCTACTCAATCAAAACAAAAAGGTAGGCGAAGGACGAAGTTTCAAGAAAGACAATACACCAAGATTGGTATGTCCTTACCACAAGCCCTACAAAATTTACTG
Organism: Vicia faba; assembly: GCA_948472305.1. Classification (NCBI taxonomy): domain Eukaryota; kingdom Viridiplantae; phylum Streptophyta; class Magnoliopsida; order Fabales; family Fabaceae; genus Vicia; species Vicia faba. Next base: position 764,164,390 of record OX451736.1, read on the forward strand.
AAAGCTGGGCTCATTTCACTAAGAGACCCTCCACAAAATCCCAATACATTTTCATCTAAATACAATCCCAACGCCAAATGTGCTTACCATTGAAACAGTCCCGGACATGATACCAATGATTGTTGGTCTTTAAATGTTAGTTAACTTGTTTTAGGATTGGATTAATTTTTGTAAAACAAATAATAGCAGCAATAATGTAATGTAGAATAGGATGTATAAACTTGATAAGAAGAACAGGTACAACAAGAAGTCCTATTACAATGTCAGAACATGTTGTGTTGAACTTTTTCAACAACTGGAACAACATGTCAAAGAAGATGTCTTGACATCGCGCCTGATGAGCTGGATTAATGAGATTCAGTTTGTTTTTAAAATAAGAAGAATATTCAGGAGAATATTATGCATCCTATGTGGTGCATACTTAAAGGTCTAGAAAATTCAATCAGAAATCAAGGAGAATGAAGACTTTCTAAATAAGGAGATTATTTAGGAAATAAAAGATTGAAGACCTTTCTTGGGGAAGAAGTTTCTGCAGTTTGTTACAACTGATTTGCCGTGATTGAAATCCCAAAACGAGTTAGATAACAAATTATAAATAGAAGGGTTTGTAACCTAGAAAAGATGACAACTCAAGATGTAGAATTCTAAGGGTTTTATCAAGGTAAACCTCCCGGGTTGTGGGAAGGTTACCATGTTCATCTCGAAGCCTGTAGGTAAGAGATGCATTATTCCTGGAGGAAGATTGAAAGCAAATCCATGGTGTGTTAGGAGCAACGCTAAGAAATAGTAGAGTTTGGCTTAGAGACTTAGCTAGGTAGTCATGGAAGTATGTCTTCCAAACTGTTTATCTGTGATCAGAATCTTGGTGAAGGGTCGTCTATACAGTAACTGAGATGTTGACTTCTAGACATCATTGTGATGATTGGAAGTGGGATGGGGATATTCCATATCTAGGGAGGACCTAGGTAGAAAGGTCATTGGGTAGTGATTAAGTGCGTAGATCGTCAATGGGTGTGTTGGCTGTAGGTTCTGCAAATTGATACTACTGATAGTGGACTTCATTCCTGGATTGGTAGCCCCCAGAGTAAGTGTTGTTGTACACTGAATTGGGTAAACAATTCTGGTGTGTTATTTATCTTTTTAGTACTGCTTTATCTTGTCTGTGTGTTTATGTTAGATCAGATGTCTCGACATCCTTGTAGGACATATGAGTCTTTTGTGCTAGAATTTTATTAAAGAATAAAATTTAAGACCTAATTGACAATAAGACAATTTAATTCGATCCCCGGTCAACTCCCAATGTAATCACTGCAGCTATGCCAAATCATGGTAAGGGTGTCAATGCTATTGAAGATGCCTCTTTTGTTTCCTATGACAATGATTTAACTACTCCTTTGAAGACTATCAAAAAGAATTTGTTGAAAGCCAAAGCATTCCCTGGCTGCCTTGAAGACTGTTGCTGTTGTGTTGCACAAACTAATTCTTGTGAATGGCTTAAGAAAGGTGTCCAACACCTGATGGATAGCCATGAGATTCTATTTGATAGTACTCAATCTACGAAATGTTTGACCCAAAGTGTATCTCAAGAATTTAGAGACATGTCCATCATTACTATCTCCAACAAACCTATTAGGATCACCTCCAAAGGTCCTATTAGGATTCCCACTGAACCAAGGATAGCTCCATTAATCATCACTACACCGGGTCCAGTCCCTTACTCTTCTAATATGGAGGTTCCCTGGAATTATGGGGTGGAAGTATACTACTATGGTAATAAACAAGATTCCTGGGATGATAAAGATGAAACTGCTTGCATTACAAATATCGTTGGATCGAGTAAAGTTACTAGGACGGGGAGGATCTTCATTCCAAAAATTTCTCCTCTGACAACCACCACCACACCCGTTTGCACTACTGCTGTTAAACCTGTTGTTGACACTAGAGGAAAGGAAAAAATTGTTGAGCTTTCCAGGACGGAGGAGCCCATAAAAGACATTTTTATTGAGGATCCATCTACCCAAGAGATGGAGGATACCCTAAAAATTATCATAAAAAGTGATTACAAGATAGTGGAACAATTGGGGCAAACACCCTCGAATATTTATATGCTGTCTTTATTGATGTGCTCTGAAGCACATGCTCAAGCACTGATAAATTTTTGAAGAATGCCCATAAAAAAGAACTGGTTGAAAGTCGAAGTATTCCCTGGATGCCTTGAAGACTGTTGCTACTGTGTTGTACAAACTACTGCTTGTGAATGGCTTAAGAAAGGTGTCCAACACCTGATGGATAGACATGAGATTCTATTTGAAAGTAATCCATCTGCGAAAGGTTTGACCCAAAATGTATCTCAAGAATTTAAAGACGTGTCCATCATTACTATCTCCAACAAACCTATTAGGATCACCTCCAAAGGTCATATTAGGATTCCCAGTGAACCAAGGATAGCTCCATTAATCATCACTACACCGGGTCCAATCCCTTACTCTTCTGATAAGGTGGTGCCCTAGAATTATGGGGTGGAAGTATACTACTATGGTAACAAACAAGATTCTTGGGATGATAAAGATGAAACTGCTGACATTACAAATATCGTTGGATCAAGTAAAGTTACTAGGACGGGGAGGATCTTCTTTCCAGAAATTTCTCCTCTGACAACCACCACCACACCCGTTTGCATTACTGCTGTTAAACCTGTTGTTGACACTAGAGGAAAGGAAAAAATGATTGAGCCTTCCAGGACGGAAACGCCCATAAAAGAAATTATTATTGAGGATACATCTACCCAAGAGATGTGGGATACCCTAAAAATTATTAGAAAAAGTGATTACAAGATAGTGGAACAATTAGGGCAAACACCCTCGAAGATTTCTATGTTGTCTTTATTGTTGTGCTCCGAGGCACATGCTCAAGCACTGATAAAATTCTTGAAGAATGCCCATGTTCCTCAAGAAACTACGTTCGATCAATTTGAAAATTGTGTAGCAAGCTTGACTACCGACAACGGTTTAGGGTTCTCTGATGCAGATTTGACCCGGATGGCGAAGAATCACAACAAAGCTATCCACATCTCCCTAGAATGCAAGGGAACTACTCTGGAACATGTATTAGTGGATACTGGATCTTCTCTCAATGTCTTACCTAAAGGAGCTTTGGAGATGCTAGATTATGATGGACTGGTGTTGAAACCAAGCGACATTGTAGTAAGGGTTTTCGATGGTTCTAAGAGGATGGTTCATGGAGAAGTTGATCTCCCAATCAAAGTTAGGTCTCAAGTTTTCAAATCAACATTCTATATGATGGATATCCGTCCTAATTATTCATGCCTAATTGGACGCCCATGGATCCATGGGGCAGGTGCGATAACTTCCACACTACATCAGAAGTTGAAATATCCAGTCAAGGGGAAAATTGTTACCGTTTGTGGTGAAGAAGAGTTTATGATTAACCATCTAAATTCATTCAAATATGTTGAAATGGATGGCGAGTTCATTGAAATTCCTTGTCAAGCCTTCAAAGTGGTCTCTCCCATGGTTGTTGTTGCCAAGGCCACTCCCGACACTCCCAAAATCACCAAAGATACACCAAGGATGGCCTCTCTCAAAGATGCCCGTGTTGTTGTTGAAGAAGGAGGTTGCACCATTTGGAGACAAATCCCTTATTTCCCTTTGAAGTCTGACAAATTTGGGTTGGGCATTACTTCCAAAGCTCAAAAGGAGGTTCGATGTGCCTGTGCAGGGAGAACACCTCTCTGCATTACTAACTATGAAGTTGATGCTCTCAAAGACTTTGATGCTGATTGTGATTTTGATGATTGGATATACTCAGCTGCTGATGGAGGGCTCAACAACTGGCATGCCAAGGATTTCATTCCCATCTCCTTTAACAAGGAGTAATTATCGTTTACTGTTTTATTTTCTTTGAGAGATTTATTGTAATTTCCATTTAAACAATGACTTTTAAACCATGTGCCTTGCCCAGGGCACAATGGTCCATTTATTAAGGGTTTGTCATTTTCATATGGCATATGCTCATTTTAATGAAACATTGGACTACTTTGCATTCAAATTTTGCGCTCTTTGCCTTTCTTTTACTTTTATTACATTTTCAAATATCCATGTGATCTTACACACACACATATGCAGATCTACATCCACTATGGATCTCATTGACAACGACTCTGTTATTGCCATCTATGATTTCAAAAATTCCAATCTATCAAGCCGAAGACGAAGGCGAGGAAGATTGTGAAATACCTGGGGAACTTTCCAGACTTCTAATGCAAGAGGAAAAATCCATTCAACCACACGAGAAACCAGTTGAAGTGATAAACCTAGGTACTGAGGCAGACAAAAAATAAGTCAAGATCGGCGCTAACCTAGAAGAGAGTGTCAAAGGGAGAATGGTCCAAATGCTGCATGATTATGTTGAGGTGTTTGCTTGGTCATATGAAGATATGTCGGGGCTTGATACTAATATATAGTTCATCTCCTACCAATGAAGGAAGATTATCCTCCAGTTAAGAAAACGGTTCGTCTCATGCGACCAGATATGTCTGAGAAGATAAAGGTTGAGTAATGAAATAGTTTGATGCAGGTTTCCTGGCAGTGACGTCATACCCTCAATGGGTGGAAAATGTGGTCCCGGTGCCTAAGAAAGATGGCAAAGTCCATATGTGCGTAGACTATAGAGATCTGAATAGGGAAAACCCCAAGGATGATTTCCCACTACCACATATTGATGTCTTGGTCGATAACACTGCTCAACACAAAGTTTTATCCTTCATGGATGTCTTCTCCCGATATAACCAGATCAAAATGGCGCCCGAAAACATGGAAAAGACCACTTTTGTTACATAATGGGGCACCTTCTGTTACAAGGCCATGCCTTTCAGTTTGAAGAATGCAGGGGCAACCTATCAACAGGCTATGGTAGCCCTATTTCATAACATGATTCATCATGAGATAGAAGTGTACGTTGATGATATGATTACAAGGTCGCAAACTAAGGAACAACACCTTGATCATCTTCACAAGTTGTTTGAGAGGTTGAAGAAATACAAGCTAAGGTTGAATCCCAACAAGTGCACCTTCGGGGTGAGGTATGGAAACTCCTAGGGTTTGTCGTCAGTGGAAAAGGTATTGAGGTCGACCTTGCAAAAGTCAAAGCCATACAAGAAATACCAGCACCCTGTACTGAGAAGGAGGTCAAAGGTTTCTTAGGTAGACTCAACTATATTGCCTGATTCATATCTCACTTGACTGCTACTTGTAAGCCAATCTTTAAATTATTGAAGAAAGATCAAGTAGTCAGATGGAATGACGATTGCCAAGAATCTTTTGAAAAAATCAAGGAATATTTGCAAGAACCTCTAATCTTGATGCCTCCAGTTGAATGAAGACCTCTGATTATGTACTTGAATGTATTAGAGAATTCAATGGGGTGTGTTTTGGGTCAACACGACGGGTCTGGCCGAGAAGAGCATGCAATATACTAACTTAGCAAAAATTTTACTGACTGTGAAACTAGATATTCACTACTCGAGAAAACTTATTGCACTTTTGCATGGGTTGCTCGCCGGCTAAGACAATATATGTTGACTCATACTACCTTATTGATTTCTAAGATGGATCCCATCAAGTATATCTTCGAGAAGCCAGCTCTCTCCAGACGAATAGCTAGATAGAAGATGATCTTGACCGAATATGACATCCAATACACTATCCAAAAATCAATCAAAGGAAGTGTGCTGGAGGATCATTTGGCCCATCAAGTTGTTGATGACTATCAATCCATGAACTTTGAATTCCCAAGTGAGAATATCATGCTAGTGACCGACTATGAAAATCCTGGACCGTATGAAGGACCTGAACCAGGATCTCGATGGACTATGGTTTTTGATGGAGCTTCTAACGCTTTGGGTAACAAAATTGATGTTGTGATCATTTCGCCCAAAGGTTTCCATACACCTTTCACTGTCAGACTTTGTTTCGACTGTACAAACAACATGGCCGAGTATGAAGCATGTATCTTAGGTATAAAGGCTGCCATTGATTTAAGAATCAAATTCTTAAGCGTATACGGGGATTCTGCATTGGTAATTAGTCAAGTAAAAGGAGAGTGGGATACCAAACATCCTAATCTGATCCCTTACAAAGAGCTTGTGTTAACCTTAGCCCCTTACTTCTAAGAGATCACCTTTCAACACTTTCTAAGGGAATAAAACCAGCTGGCAGATGCCTTAGCAACTATGTCATCTATGTTCAAGGTCAATTGGGACAATGAAGCTCCCCCAATTAATATCTAAAGATTTGACGAACATACGTAGTGTTATGAGATTGACAGTGATGAGGAAAATCCTTGGTATAATGAAGTGAGGAGGTATCTTGAAGCACAAGAATATCCTGAGGGATCTTCAGTCAACAATAAGAAATTCCTGCGAAGATTCTTAGCCAAATTCTTCCTAAGCAATGGGATCTTATACAAGCACAACCATGATTCTACCTTGCTCCGTTGTGTTAACAAGAAAGAAGCAGAAAATATCATGGAAGACCTGTATGAAGGTATCTTTGGAACTCATTCTAGTGGACACACTATGGCCAAGAAGATTCTGAGGACTGGTTACTATTGGTCGACTATGGAAATTGATTGTCACCATCACTCGAAGACTTACCATAAGTGTCAAATCTATGCCGACAATGTTCATGTGCCTCCAATTCCTTTAAATGTCATGACTGCTGCGTGTCCATTTGCAATATGGGGCATTGACATGTTTGGAGAAGTCAAGCCCACTACCTCCAATGGACATCGTTTCATCCTCGTCGCCATTGACTACTTCACCAAATGGGTCGAAGCTACTTCATTCGCCTCAGTCACTAAGAATGTTGTAGCCAGGTTTATCAAGCATAACCTCATCTGTCAGAGTGGTATCCCCGAAAGGATCATCACTGACAACAGTACCAACCTCAACAATGCCATGATTACTGAACTTTGCACATAGTTCTAGGTCAAGCATCACAATTATTCTCCATACAGACCAAAGATGAATGGCACAGTGGAAGCTACCAACAAAAACATAAAGAAGATTGTATAAAAGATGGTAGTGACCTACAAAGATTAGCATGAGATACTAACATTTTCTCTTCATGGCTATTGTACCTCGGCTCCAACATCAACTAGGACAACCCCTTTCTTTTTAGTCTATGGCATGGAAGATGTCTTACCTGTTGAAATGCAGATTCCTTCTCTGAGGATTATGAAAGAAGTGGGTTTAGGCGAAGACATATGGATTTAGATAAGATTGGATCGGTTGAATTGGATTAGTAAGAAGAGAATGGCTTCTGTCTGTCATGGTCAAATGTATCAAAAGCGTATGATCAAGGCATTCAACAAGAATATCAAACCTCGAGTATACCAGGCCGGCGACTTGGTAATAAAGAGCATCATTTTACCACAAGGAGATCCCAGGGTGTGATCGATGGGAATGAGAACTGACTGTTTTGGAATGTTGGTTCGCGTTTGCGTTGGTTTTCACAAAATGTCGCGGTAAGCAAGAGTCGCCACCGTCTTTTATTTTATCCAACAAGGAAAGGACAAAAGCACATAAAAATTCCTTTTTCGAGATGTTTCTCGGGTTCGGGAGGTAGATTATAGAAATGGAAGGTGTTAGCACCCTTTCTATCCGTGGTTATCCACGGGCTCTTAGGTACTTGCTCATTGTGTTTTCAAAAATTTCTTTTTTTGTGTTTGTGGGTTTGAAAAGAGTTTTTGTTTTGAAGGGAGTGTAAGTGCGAAAAGTTTTGTTTTGTTTTAAAAGGAGCAAGTACTTAAGAACCATCTACCTACTCGAAAAGGGAATTAAACTGTGCTAATATCCTTTAGACAATGCTAGCCCACTATTGATGAGTAGGTAGCATCGTCGTTGGAGTTTTTGGGTCAATTTGATTAAGGGACGTGTGGTCACTAAAGCAATATTAGGACGCCTTAGCGGTAACCCTAATGTCTTATATCATTTTTTCCGAGGCAACCGTTTCGAGGCAACTTATGATCTTTGGACAAGAGGGCGACCTCTAAAACTTCCTATAATCAATGACCACGTTCGAAGGCAACCAAGTGAGGTGTACCCTAAGAATGCGCATGTGCGAGTGTGTTAGTTCGGTTATATTATCTTTATACATGTCATGGGTGAGCTATGTTGATTTTAAGTTCATACATTGGATCTTGTCATGCATTCCCTATTATCAAACATCTAACAGTTAATAGTTTGTGGAAATTTAAATTGCAGAAATTAAATCTAAACTATTACAAGGCGTCAGGTATTTACATCGCCAAAAACAAACCTTTTAATTTAAATTGCGGAAAGTAAAATAAAGCAATAAATAATTAAAGTCCTAATTAAAAGCTATTACATACCGGAAGAAATTACAATATTGGATAAAATGATACGCGTGCGAGAAAATTAAATCGGGCGAGTTTTTAGGGTTTTGACCCTTTTTTGAAAAGAAAGCAAGTTTTTGTTATTTTTTGAATTAAAAGGAATTAAATTAAATGAACAATTAAATTAAATTAAATAATGAAAATATTTTTGGATTTTTGTATTTAAGGAAATAAAATAAAAATAGATTAAAATTATTTAAAACCTAATTCTACATTAGTTTTAATTTATTGCAAAAATATTAAATATTTAAACCTATTTAAAACTAAGTTAATTAATTAATATTTATTTACAAAAATAAAATGGTGAATTTAATTAATAAATAAAAATAATATTTTTGTGTTTTTGATTTTATTAAAAAAAGATTAATTTGGTTAGTGATTAATTAACAAAAATAATAATATAAAACAATTAAATAAATATAATGAAAAGAAAAAAGGAATAAACCAAGGGGGGTGTTAGGCCCAGATTGAGGGTTTGATCAGCATTTTCCAAGCCCAATAGTTGCAAGCCTGACTGACTTTTTATGCTTCCATTGGACACGTTGGCTGGGTCCTATGGTGAGCTTCCCATCCTGACCATCAAATTTGGCCTGGAGGCCATCTGGCAAATGAGATCTGAAAGTGCATGGTGAACCATAGTTGATGAAGCACACTGGAATACCTGGCAGAAAAATGTAACAAATATATTGGGGACCTGGGATTCGAACCCAGGTCCCATTAGCCAATGCACTAGCGCTTCTACCACTGGGCCACTGTAATACTTTTGTTAATGGAATATGAAACAATAATTTTATTTAAAACAAACCACTATGCCTGGAAAAAAAAATAAAAAGCACACTGATTTGAAACTGGCCAATGGGAAGAGGACGCGTAGTCGTCTTCTTCGTTGAAACACTGATCTTTTTACCTGCGGATTTTATCCGCAGCAAGATCCGTGGCTTCATCCTAGAACGAGCTCTAGGCCACGAAAATGCAAACCAAGATCACCATTATGCTTGTTTCTTCCTCCTAAACTCATCCATGTCCATGGTTTGTTCTAATTTTCCCTGAAATCAAAACGCCTAAAAAGCAAGAACAAAAAACCTAGCTTTGGGCATGGCTGTACAGGCTACCAAAACAAAATCAAATATTGCAAAAATGTTCTAAATGAAGCGACAAACACAAATATGCAAAGATTTTAGTGAAAGGATGCAAGAATCAGAGGATGTGATTTCGTGTTCAGGGCCATGTTCTTGAGTATTTATAGTGCGATTTAGGAGGTTTCAAGGCTTGGTTTTGATCCCAATAGATCCAGTGGACGTCCAGCAAGAGAGTAGTGTGAATTTTTTGCCTTGGAAACACCTCTAAGATTGTTTTTAGATTCAAGCTTTTCAAGCTTTTTTCCAAGTTTTATTTTTGGATTTTGGGCAGCTTTTTGGTCGTGTTCTTGTGTGCTCTAGCTTGTTTGAGTATATTAGAAGCAATTAGGTTAAAAATTGGGCCTCCAATCCTTGTGTATTGATGATTCAAGATTTGATATGAACCACCATTAACAAGCTTCCATATTTGTCTCAAATCAAATATTTTGTACATAACATGGCATAATTCGAGTTTGATCTTGTCCATGATGGTAATAAAGACCTGTAATGATCAAAAAGATATCGATTGATTAAATTTTGGATTTTATTTGGATTTAAATTGATTTAAAATGAATTAAATCAATAAAAATCAAATAGAATAGAAAAAAATAACAATTGGTCATGAAATTGAAGACAGGACATGTGTGTGGTGTGACAAGATCAAATCAAGTGGGCCCTTTTGTCAAAAATTGGAGTTTTGGGGATAGTTGGCTTTTGGCAATTTTGGAAAAATGCTCAACTTCAACAATGAATAACTTCTTCAATTTTGAACTTTTGGATGTGTTCTTTGACTTTTTAGAAACCTTGAGATGTCCCCTAACCAACCCTTTTGGTATCATCTCATTTTGATATTCCATCCTCAAGTTATACGCTTTGGTAAAAAAAGTGTTTTTGTTGACTTTCAAAAATGACCTATAATGTCCAAATTTGTAACTTTTTGTGAGTGCATTTATTAATCTTGGGGTGTGAAGATGGATTGTAGGAAATTGCATCCTCTTCAAAATTAGATTTGGATGGTTCATTTATCATAAAGTATGAGAAAGTTATGCTTGGTTAAAGTTGAGTTGACTTTTCCTACAAAACCCTAATTTAGCAACTTTTGAATCTTGATGAATTTTGAGCAATCCTTGATGAATCATGATCAACCGTTGATCAAATGATGAATTATCCTTCAAAATGAGAATATTGACAAAAACATCTCTAGGTTTGACTATTTTTAGGTCACAGTTGACTTTTGACCTAGCACAATCGATTTTTGGGCCTCTTAAGCAATTGACTCACCAAACTTCCTCTGCAAGGCTTGAAATTTGACATGGATGACCTTAAGAACATATTAGGACATTGGGAAGCACTTGTGGTAATTTGTATGTAAGGACCTTGATGCAACACAAAACCCTAATTTTGAATTGACTGCCTTAGGAGATGATTTGACTGTCCAACTCTTGAGCAATCTTGAGCCACTTGGAGATTATTCTTGACATGTCTTGAGAAATATGGGAGGGAAAATTTTGGGGTACAACACAGGGGAAAATGGACTCCCACTTATGAAGGACCATTTATTGTCAAGCAAGTTTTCTCTGGTGGTGCAATGATGCTAACCACTATGGACGGAGAAGATTTCCCACATCCTATGAACGCATACATAGTCAAAAAATACTACGCATAAAGAATGACCCGCTAGGTTGACATACCTAGGAAAAAATAAGGGAGTCCTGGCGAACAAAAAGTTTTGGGAAAAAGTTAGGGATATAAACAAAAGATTGTATACCTGACAAGTCGAAAACCTGAAAGGGCGGCCTGGGCAAAAAAGGGTATCTTGGTGGACTGAAAACCCGAAAGGGCGGTCCAGGAAAATGTTAAGGATTAAAAGCGTATGACTATGTCTCGTCGAATCACTAAAACCAACTTTTTTACCAAGGTCAAAAGTTTAAATGGTACGAGATCAATCCAATCAACTTCTTTCGATGGCGGGGGGTGATGTCCGAAGACATAAGGGCAATAGCGAAGTTGGAATCCAATGAGATCACTTCCACATGGCTATAACTTTTTATTTTTTCGACGACTTCCTCTTACTAGGATTTTTGTCTCCCTGTACAAAAAAAACGTCTGGTTTTAGGCAAATTATCAATACAAATATACTTTGAAGTGTAAACTTTTTGTTTTTTCTGTTTTGAGTGCAAAAACACGTTCAATGACTAAAGTTGAATGAGCATATGCATATGAACACGATTAAATGTTAATAAATGAATGTACGAACAATAATAAGAATTTACACGGGGATTTGGGATATCCCCACAAATTTATGTCAATAACATTATCCCTACAAGGTTACTCCATCTAGAGTTCCAATAGACATGTTCTCTAGAAATTCGCTTCCCCAGTCAAGTTTTCCAGAACTAAAAAAGAAACTTTGCAAAAAGTCCTTCCCCAAATAATTACATTTCCCCAGAAGGTCTTCAGGGTTTATTTCCCCAACTCCCTAGCAGCGGTCAGGGATCTATTTTCCCAGACAAAGATACATTTTAACAACATTCACGCATCATAACCTATCCATACAAAATGCATATAACACGATCTCATTTACTTTGAGAACATCATTATGCAATACATGCATCATGACATTGCATAACAACTTATTCTTTACCTTTGCAGGAAAAATCAATTAACAAATGAATATCATCAGCTATCTACGTAATCAGATAATTCTCTACGTAGACTAAAAACTAACAAGTATTCCCATTGAAGACTTGCCCCAGGGAATCATTTTGAAGAACATACCTATTGAAGTATTATTCATCATAGGTTCCTTCATAACCTGTTGAAGTAGTAGTCGCCACAGATTCCTACATAACATGTTGAAGTAGTAGTCGTCATATATTCCTTCATAACCTGTTGAAGTAGTAGTCGTCACAGATTCCTTCATAACCTATTGAAGTAGTAGTCGTCATAGATTCCTTCATAACCTGTTGAAGTAGTAGTCATCACAGATTCTTTCATAACCTGTTGAAGTAGTAGTTGTCATAGATTCCTTCATAACCTGTTGAAGTAGTAGACATCATAGATTCTTTCATAACCTATTGAAGTAGTAGTCGTCACAGATTCCTTCATAACTTGTTGAAGTAGTAGTTGTCACAGATTCCTTTATAACCTATTGAAGTAGTAGTCGTCACAGATTCCTTCATAACCTGTTGAAAGAGTAGTCATCATAGATTCCTTCATAACCTTTTGAAGTAGTAATCATCTTTAGATTCCTTCATAACCTATTGAGGTAGTAGTCATTGCATATCCCTTCATTACCCGTCAAAATAGTATTGCATGTAGACTCTCTTCTAGATGCATCTCTTAAAATGTCAAGTCAAACACCAGGCTTATCAACAGTCACTCAGGATGGCATCTTCAAGCCCATCTCTGACATTACCTCTCCAAATGACATCTTTAAGACCATTCCCGACATAATTAACCAACAACGTTATTTCATACACCAGTAAGTGCAAATTTCTGGGCACTTTGGTGTTCAATCCTCTTCCACCTTCAAGTCACAAATGGAAAAGCACGCCAATCTAACTCTTCAGGTTTAAGAAGATTGAACAAGGGCAGCTGTTGTACCCCAAAATTTTCCCTCTCTTTTCTCAAGACATTTCTCATAAACATCATCAATAACTGAAGCTTGCACAAGTATTGACCAGGTCAAGCCATCTCCTAAACATTGATGTATCAAATTAGGGTTTGGATTTTCACAAGAATAATTGGACTTATAATGCCGCAAATTACTTTCATAGATTATTATGGACCTACAAGAATACTCATGTCATGTTTCAAAACTTGAATCACAATTTTACCCAGCCAATTGCTCAGATGATTGAAATTCAACTATATTGGGCAAAAAGTCAACTGTGGTCAACCTACAGTCAAACTTCATGATTTTTGGCCAACATAAACTTCTTAAAGTCCTATCCATTATTTTATCAAGTTTGGATCACAATTCCCCAAGAAAATTGTTCAAATAACTAAAAGGGCAAAATGGTCAAAATTAGGGTTTTGACTAAGAATGGCTAATCTTTGATTTTTGACCTAATACATGACTTATTGGTTTGAAACATGACCTAAAGGATTAAAATGCATCATTTTTACCTAATTTCATATCTCAATTCATTTCTCAAGATCAATTGATTGATAGTTGAAATTCAGTCAATTGATGAAAAGTCAACTGATACACCAAAAGTCAAACTTTGACTTTTTGATCAAAATTGAGTTTCAAAGATCACATTTCATCAAGAAATTCAAAAATTTGAAACTTGATCATCAAGAAATCAATAAATTCAAAATTCATCTTAAAAATTCAAACTTTTCAAGACTTAAAATTTTTCTAAGTGTTTTTAAGTCTTATTTTTTTTCATGACTTCATGCCAACTTTTCACCAAGATGCAAAATGATTCAAAGAAAATTTTCAACATTAAAGTTATAGATATTTATGAGATCTACAGCTTTTCTTAACTAATCAAGTCCTAGAAATTCTTGGAATTTTGATTTACAAATTCATGAAGTCATGCACTTTTTCTAAAAACACTTAGTGAAAATTTGACCTAGTTTAGGTAGATTTTTTACCTAACTTCATGGAAATTTTTCACATAGTTCCAAATTGATTCTTCAAAAATTAAAAACATAAAGGTTGTAGAGGATGTTCCAAGCTTTTCAAAATGTCCAGTAACTCATTAAGATCATTCTTTAGCTAGGAGAATCGAAGAGATGAAGTTAGGGTTTCAAACTTGAATTACAAGGCATTTTTCATGTAGAACACTTGACCAAATCCATAAGCCATGCTGCATAATCTTACTTTACAGGAATCTAACTTATTTTTCACTCCATAATTAGTGGTTTACACAAGTGATTGAACCATTATCCAAACCAAATTTCCATTAATGGAAGAAATTTCACACTTCCATTTTGGAAAAGTGGCTTTAATAAAAAAGTCCACTCTCCTTAAGCTTTGTAGTTGTTCTTTATGCACAAGCATCCTCTACAAGTTCAGAGCAATCATGTTTAAAGTTTCTATCCACCCTACCTTTCCTTGAAACCATGTTTGTCCAAGTTGCTTCAAAAACAAGTTAAAATCCACAAACATGTGATCTTATACTTCTGACTTCTGCAAGCTTCCAAACCTCCTCTCTATAAATTGAACCATCATTTGCAACATAAGACAAGAGTTCATAATACCTCAAGCACCCTCACTCTCCCTAAAACCTAAAATTGCAACACAAGCACAAAAAATTGTCATTTCTGACTTTGAAACTCAATCTTCAAATCTACCCGTGCGTTTTAACTTTTAATCCATCACAAAGCTTCTAATACACATATATAGGCTATCCCAATCCCTGTTTTCCAATTGTAATACAATATTCTTCATCTCCCATAACCAAAAACAGAGCATTGCAGTTAGACTTATCCAGACCATTTTAGCCACTCTCCATTTAAGCTAAGAATTGCATTAGCTTCCTATGGACTCAAGGAAGCTAACCTGATCATTGAAACACCTTGAAACAAACTCAAACTCAAAACACGAAATCCATTTTTGAGTAAGGTTTCTGATTTTTGAAATCTTCATATATGCATTGTTAGCTTTCCATTTTCAAAGATAAAATATAGACATCATAGCCCTGAAGCTAACCATGCCCTTAGATTTCATTTATATTTCCTGAGGAGTGTGAATTTCAAGTTTGAACTTCCTAATAAAGTTAGGTCAAAATTTGGTACAACTAGAAATTCTCATTCATATTTTATCTATAGCTTTATTTGTTTGCATTTCTGGATTCGTGATGAAATTTTATGCAACTTTCATGTTTACATTTTCCATTTTGGTTGAAAGATGAAGAAGTTACAGGTTTTGAAAATCTTGTGGAATTTTCTGGCGGGAGGTTGAAGATGATACATGCCTAGGCTTGGTTTTGTAATATATTTATGGTTTTGTTAATAACATCGGATGTATCACCACCCCAGTGGTTAAAGCGCGCGCATGTTACCCTTTAGGACCTTGGTTCGAGCCCCAACGTCCGTTTTGTTATTTTTCACATTTTTCTGTTTCTTTTTTGTTTGCAGCCAGCGCGTCCGGGCCTCCTCTCAATGGGCCTTTGTCATTTTTACTCTCTCTAACCCCCTGTCTACTGGTAACACACAACCCATTTGTTTTATTTATTTATTCTGATTGCAAAAACCATATTTGGGACTGAACTTAACCAAAAAAATTATTTTCTCTTCTAAACTCCCAAATTTAATTTCACACCTCACTGGCCTAATATTATATTTTTAATTTAATTTAATTTAATTTATATTATTATTATTATTATTATTATTATTATTATTATTATCATCAAAAACCCCAAAAATATTTAATATTTATTATTTATATATTTAGTACATCTTTATCTTATTTAAAGAAAAAGATTAAAAAACATTTTCTTAACAAATATTTTCTTATTAAATAAAATTTCCTTTCTTAAATTAAATCATCTTAGACTTAGGTTTTAGTTTAAAATTTTCTTCTAAATAATTTACGACTTAGAAATTTAATTGTTTTTCTATTCACTTTAGTTTGTTTAATTAAATCAAAACCCTTTCACAAAAACCCAAAAAATATGTTTCTTAGTTTAATTTCTTTTCCTTTCTTAAGATTAACTTAGGTTTAGCTTTCATTAAATCAATTTAAATTAACTTAGTTTTAATTAACTATTTTCTTTTTAGTTTAATTAAGATAAACTCTTTTATACAAAAAAATTCAAACAAAAACAATTCTCTTTTCCTTGTATTACCTCACATTGTTGTATATCATCTCACATTTTTGTATATTTTACATTCTATTATTCAATATGGTTGTAATAGTAATTAGATTTTAATTGCTCTCATCCCCATTTGTAATTATGTCCCCATCCCCCAAATGATGTAATAACGTAGAACTTTACATTTTCACAATTTATCGCTTTCAATACAAATGCTAGTAATTAGGATTTGTATGGCAAGACATAAAATCAACAAGTATAAATCCATAACTCAAGAAAAAAAAGCATGAAAAATAAACACTTTTCACACTTGCACCTCTAGGGTTAACATCACCTGTTGCCTAAAGATAAAAACAATCATGTTCCTTGAACGTGGGATACTTTAGCAATGGAGGGATCCTTACAAGGTTGACTTGAATAGTTTTCCTGCGAAGTGAATCCATATCCTACAAAACAAGAACAAAGATGAATCCAAAAATCCTTGAAATGGTTAGTGGATGTATATGATGTTCATGATTTTATGTACATGTATGCATATACAAACAAAGCAAACAAGTCCTTAGGTTTAGGCTTGCATGAAGTTTTATAGGTAAGTACCCTCTTGAAGTTTAGTTGGCTTAAACCTGTCCTAGTAATAGTAACCAGGTTCTAAGGAGCTCAATATCACTGGTTTGTTTCCTTAGTTATTGTTTCAGCACAAACCTCTTTAACAGCGACCAAAATATTCCAAGAAAACAAACCTCAATGAGTATAGTATCGAGTATCTACCAACTTCGGACTGCACCAAAGTCGGTCATCTCACTACATCCTAAAGACCAAGTTGGTCAAGTAAAGGTTCTAAAAGTTCATTAGTGCTTCATGACATCACTCAGCGGCCCTGTATTCTCTTTGATTAAATCAAAGGCTACCGGTACCCACAAATATGTCGCACTAACGTAGCTATTTCTTAGACCGTGTCGGTATACCCCACATAGTTTCCACAATGTATTGCTACTTACCTATAATGTATCCCAAAATCCGGGTAGAGGATTCAAACCCAAACAAAGAACCAAAATGTAAAGCATACGAGTCAAACAATGTAAGCAAGTAAATGTGATCTATCTCTAAGGTAACCCCACTTTTAAAATTCCCCAGCAGAGTCTCCAGTTCTGTGATACGGTGGGAGAACGGACTTGGGTGTTTTGTGTTTGATCGCAAATGTTGTGGTTATCAAGAGTCGCTACCGACTTTTCTTTTATCCAAAAGGAAAGGTGAAAAAGCACAGGAAAGACCTTTGATATTGTTTCTTGAGTTCGGGGGTAGATTATGAAAAAGGGAAGGTATTAGCACGCTTTTCATCCATGGTTTTCCATGGGCTCTTAGTTACTTGCTAGATCACTTGCTTTTGTTTGAAATTATGCTTTGTGTGGTTTTTTGAAAGTATTTTGTAAAGAGGCCATTGTTTAGGCAATATTTGTAATGATTCTCGTTCGTAAGAATGTATACAAAGATGTTTGATCTTTTGAAAATGTTTTCAATTTTGCAAGATGTTTGAAAGTGTATGTGATTTTTTTGAAAATAGCAAGGATGTTTGTTTTGAAATGGAGCAAGTAATTATGAGCAATCTACCTACTCAAATGTCTTTCTTGTTCATTTTCTTTTCCTTGGACATTGTTGTCTTATCATTATTTGGTAAGCAACCCTATCTTTGGATGTAAATGGGACGGGCGTGGGTCATCGTATAACCATGATTTTGCAATGTTGCAAGATATCTTAGCAATCTTTTTGAGGGACTAAGATCATTTGTAAGGCAACTTAGATAGCGTCATCGAGGGACTATGCTCTTGTATTTTTTCTTATTTTGCTAAGATATCTCGCATGCGTAATATGGCCATTTTTGCAAGGCAACCAAGTGAGATAACCATAACGGTGCTTGTGTGCAAGTGTATTATTTTCATGCTTGATTTTGTCTTGAATTAGGGTTTTCTATTTGATTAATTTTGTTCTTTCCATACAAACCCTAATTACTAGCATGTGAATATAAAGCATTTAAATTGCGAAAAATAAAAATACTAAGCTATTACATGATTTGTGTGAAGGGGGTGTACAAATTGAATGGGGATTGCAAGAATATTAACCTAATTAATATATTACAACCAAATTGAATAAATGTACAAGAAAATGAATAAATATAAAGTACAAATGCAAATGGAAAGAAATGATTTTGCTTGGATTTTATATGAAAGGGGTTTTAACCTAAACCTAATTAGAGAAAAATAATTAATAAAAATTAAATTAACTTAAACTAATTAAGAAAAGAAATTAATTAAGAAAAGAAATTAATTAAGAAAAGATTTTTGAATAAAACCCTAATTCTATTTAGTTGATTAAAAGAAAATAAGTTTAGAGAAAAAAGTATTTTTGTATTTTTGCCTTGAAAATAATATATGGTGTTGTAAAATATTTTTGGCCTTTTTTATATTATATTAAAATAATATATTTAAATAGGTATTAAAGAAAATAAATAATAACCTAGTTTTAATTTAATTTACAAGATAATTAGTAAAGATAAATAAAGTATGATGAATAAAAATAATTTTTTGTGTGAGAAAAATATTTAAATTATGTCAAAACATAAATCTACTATTTTTATATTTTTTTATGATTTTTTAGTATTTTAGAAAATATATTTAAAAGGAAAAATGAAAAAAAAACAAAATAAATACAAATGGGCCAGGGGGTGCCAAAAGTCAGGATGGGAGTCAGCAAAGAAAAAACACAAGGCCCACTTATTGGAAGCCCGGGCGCCTAGCTGAACAAAAATTATGAAAAATGCTAAAAAAATAATTGCAAAAGGTAGCGCTGGGTATCGAACCCAATACCTTCCATACACACGCGCGCTACCTTTGCCATTGGGGTGGCTGTACATCCGTTAATACAAATGAAACAATAAATACATAAGGTAAAACGTCTCCATGACCTGTACTTCGTCTTCAACCTTCAGCCAGCCGGACCATCTGTATCTCATCCATTTCTCAACAAAAATGAAAAATGAAAACATGAAAGTTGTGCTATTTTTTCTCACGAATCTAACCATATAACTTATGTAAACTAAAAGTCAAAGATGAAGATTAATTTTGCTGGCCCTAAATTGAAACCTAATTTTTTCAGAAAGTTCAAATCTAAAATTCTCTACATACAATCAAAATAAATGAAAACTATGAACATGGTCAGTTTTAGAGCAATGATATCTACATTTTATCTTCACAAATCAAAAACAAATGATGCCTGTATGAAGAGATATAAATTTGAAAACTTACCTCTTACAGCTGGAGTCATGAATGGAGTTTTAGCAACTTTGGAGATGGTCTGATGATCTGTTTAGCTTTCTTGGACCTCCTTGAGTGTATTCCAACTCTTACTTTGCTTTGAAAGTCACTGAATCTCCCTACTCAAGTCAACTCGCAAGCTTGATATTTGAAAATGGTGGATAGTGATGTAGGGGTTACAGTCTTGAAACAGGGGCCTGGATCACTTGTGTATGATGTATGTAAGGTGTTTGAATGATTAAGAATCAAAAGGCACGAGTGGAAATGGAGATGGAGAGTTTTGGCTCAAATCTGTCAAGTTGAGCAATATTGTGCAGCAAAGGTGTTTGGGACAGTTTTTGGATGCTTGAAATCGTGCCTTAGCTTGCAATAAACTTGTTAATATGTATGGAAAAGATTAGAGCACAAAATCACTCCAGGTTTCTGAGGTATAAGGTTATGGCTCTATAACTTGCTTTTGAAGAAAAGTGAAATGACAAATCTCAAGTATTGTACAAGCATGTTCTGAGATTTCTTAGGTCTTAGACACATCTCTTTTGGTTTATAAGAGTTATGTGTGCAGAAAGAACAAGTTAGAATCTCAAGTCAAGTTGACTTTGTGATTAAAGCAAATTTTCAAGAATGGAATGGTAGCTTTCTTCCAAAAATGGAAAATTGGCTTGGACAATGCTTGGAACACTTGGATAATAGCTCAAAAGCAAGTGTAATCTTCTGATCATGGAGAGATATTGAGGTTTAGAGACCTGAAAAACAAGATTGTGCAACATAGGTTTGAAATTGGATTTTTGTTCATCACAAAATGCCTTGTGATTTAAGTGACAAAACACCAACTTCATCTCTTCGATTCTCCCTACTCAAGAATGATCTATAGGAGTTCTTTGACATTTTGGAAAGCTTGCAATGTGCTATACAACCCATATTTGAATTTCTTGTGAAGATTCCCCTTGTAAATATATCAAAAAGTGCCATGAAGTTAGGTCAAAATCCTGGCCAAATTAGGGAAAAATTTCACTAAGTGTTTAGTTTCATGACCCTATGTTCTTGAAATTATAACTTGAGATCCAAGAACTTTTGGAATAAGTTGTGTGAAGAAAAGTTGTAGATTTAATGGATATCTACAACTTTAATGTTGGAAGTTTCTCTTGAATCATCTTGCATCATGGTGAAAATTTAGCTCAAAGTTATGAAAAAACATGAAATTTCCAACACTTGGAAAAATTTCTAAGTTTAGAAAATTTGAATTTTCAAAATGAAATCTTGACTTTTTGATTTCTTGATGAATGCGTTTAATATTTTGACATGTTTTGATGAATTATGATTTTTGGCACTTGAATTTGACAAAAAAGTCAAAGTTTGACTTTTCAGTATACAGTTGACTTTTGATCCGTTGACTACAAAATTCATCTGTCAATCCAATGGATTTGCAATGTTTTGAATCATGTCATTAGGTCAAAATTATGCAATTGGACTCTTGAGATCATGACTTAAACCAATTAGCCATTTGCTAGGTCAAAAATCATAAATTGCCCTTTCGCAATCAAAACCCTAATTTTGACCATTTTGCCCTTTTGGAGATTTGATAAAATTTCTTGAGGAATTGTGGTCCAAACTTGATATAATGATACATATGGGTTTAAAATGTTGATGTGGATAAAAAAAATATGAGGTTTCATTGTAAATTGGCCATGGTTGACTTTTTCCCCAATACAATTGATTTATAGGTCAACTGCTCAATTGACTGAGCAAAAATGTGATCCAAGGCTTGAAACTTGACATGAGTAATCTTGGGGGTCCATAATGGTCCATGAAAGTCATATGAAGCATTGATAGTTCAAAAATCCTTGTGCAAACTAAAACCTTAATTTTGGTCATCAGTGGCTAAGGAGGTGTCTTGAGCTGATCAAACCCTAGTGTAGTCTTGAGCCCAAGGAGATCTTGTGAGAAAATTCTTGATAAGTGAGAGGGAAAATTTTGGGGTACAACACATAACAATTGCGATAAAACTCAAAACACCCAAGTCAGTTCTCCCACCGTATTACATCATATACTATTTTAATTCGTATCCTATTTTGGTATGATTTTGTCTATGTATTGAATTTGTTCTGTAAAGTCTTTTGAATAAGGAAACAAAATGATTCGATTTTGTTCATGATCTGAACAATAACTGTTCATAAAACCTGCATTTTTTATACCGCACACGTTTGTTTGCTTTTTGGAATATGCACTTTCTCAATTGAACTGGGCTGTTTGACAAAAAGATTGGATCGTAAGTGTTATTTTTTATTTGGGTCTGTGAGAAAGGATGGACTAATAATGTTTTTTTAACCAAGTGTTTTTTCCTAAATACTACAACAAAATATATTTGAGTATAATAATACTGTTATTATTTATAATAATAATTAAATAACTAAAACCAATAATAATATCATACCAACAATCATTAATAAGAACATAAATAGTTTTACAACCGAGGGTAATTGTTAATAACTATTAATACTAATTATATCAATTATAAGCATTATTAGTGTACTCTACAAAATGTTGGGCTCTCAATAGAACTCTTTCATTGGGTCAATACAAAAATGCATCTTGGGCCTTTCCAAAAACGTTTACCCCTTTACACACAAATGCACCTCCTTTTTTATAATATTCTAATTGGCCAACAACTTAACAAATGGACACCCCCTTGCAAGACGAATCAATTCACACGAGCCTTCTCTGATTTAAAGAGACCCGTGACTCTTTTCATGATAATTCTGGAAATAAGAGATATAAACCAGTATGGAAAATTTGGGGTATGACAGTGGCCCATATTTAATCACTTTTCGATTGAATAGCATGAGAATACACAGGTTTCACACGTTTTTAATCGGAAATTTGTTAAATATCGGAAGACCCCAAAATTTTACCGAGAGATTATAAGGATACGTTGTACAGTGTTCCCCCGAGTGTGAAGAATAGGCATAGATGATAATGTACCATCTTACCAGCATTTGAACCAAAGTTGATTTGACTTAGATATGACGACGCAGATAACTCATCAGTATCTAAGAGAGATTGTAGTTTTTTTTCCACATTCAAAAAAATACAAGTTTTGAAAAAGTTGACTTACTAATGCTTGGAGACTAATATAGTAAGTTTGGATTTAATTTGATTTTGTCTATTCATCACATCCTAGGGGATGAATAAAACAAAGTCTGATAACACATTTCTGCCCAGAGACTGATGCAATAGATTATCCAGATTTATTCGCATATCTATCACAATCTAGGGGATAGATAATTGAAAAGCTTCCTAAGAAACATTACTACATGGAGACTGACACAATGAGTTATATTTCCAACTTCGTCATGTTTACTTCAACCTAGAGAGTAAACAATCAGAGGATGAATTCCCGTATTCATTGCAACCTAGGGAATGAATAATATGAACCGACAATTCACACATCTACCATAACCTAGGGGGTAGATGATTGAAAAAGCTTGATAACAACATCGCTGCATGGAGACTGACGCAATGAGTTATATTGCAGAAAAAGTATGATAATAACATCATTGCATGGAGACTGACGCGGTAGATTATATTGTAGATAAGGGAACACATCGTTATGTGGAGACTCCCGCAATGGGTTAAATTGTGAATTTCGCACATTGTTGCTTGGAGCCTGACGCAATGAACTATATTGCAGAGGAGAAAAAACATTACTATATGGAGCCTGATGCAATGGATTATATTACGGATTTCGCACATTGTTGCATGGAGCCTGACACAATGAGCTATATCGCAAAGAAGGAAAACAAAATGTTGCATGGAGCCTGATGCAATGGGTTATATTATAGATTTTGCACATTGTTGCATGGATTCTACCATAATTAGCTATATCACAAAGTAAGAAAACACATTGCTGCATGGAGCCTGACGCAATGAGTTATATTGTAGATTTCGCACATTGCGGCATGGAGCCTGACACAATGAGCTATATCGCAAAGAAAGAAAATACATTGATGCAAGGAGCCTGACGCAACTAGTTATAATGTAGAGGAAGTTGTTTTTATGATCCAAATTTTAGAAAACTAAATCAAAGATGAGGTCGAATTTTAATCGGTTGTGTTTGTTTTAACCAAGGTAATAAATTGATTGAAGGCCTAAAGATATTGGCTCCGCCTAAAGTATGTTTCAAGAAATGCCATGTGTGATGTATGTGCATGATGTCTTAAATCAGTATGGAACACATAGTGTATATGCAATGAGTGTGTATGCCCCGAGTATTTAGAAAATATTTTTGATAATTCTCCTTCATTAAACCACCGGGTTCTTGTAGTCACCAACTTTCCAATATTGTTTGTTGCCAATTATTGTATCTCCAAGTTGATTTGAATTGGTTAAAAGTGTCAGTAAGATCTTGATGTCTGTATCATAGGTGCAAGTGTAGGTATGGACGTAGATGTGGATGTTGGCGTGGATGTTGTCATAGTCATAGACATATGCGTGGGTGTAGAAATAGGAGTGGATTTTCTTTCAATGTTTTTCTAATCAGAATAGACTTTGATGCTTTATCAAATGTTCTTTGGATTTTCCGTATGTTAGGTGCACCAAATGTTGTGAATGACCTTGAGATTTTAATATGGTTATGTGTACGTCATGCTTGATGTGAAGCTTTTCAATGGGAAATCTACTGCCGAGATTTCCAAGGAATCTACAGTCGAGATTCGATTTAGAATTACCTTCTGCCAAGGTCTTCTGGAAAATTAATTGCTGAGATTAACCATGGGAATCTACTGTCAAGATTTTGTTGAGAAATTACCTTCTGCCAAGGTCTTCTGGAAAATCATTTGCCGAGATCAACCATGGAAATCTACTGCCGAGAATAAAATAAAATACCTTCTGCCGAGGTCTTATGGATAATCAATTTCCGTGATCAACCAGGGGAATCTACTTTCGAGATTCAATTGTGAGCTACCTTCTGCCGAGGTCTTCTAGATAATCAAATTCCATGATCAACCAGGGGAATCTACTACCGTGATTCAATTGTGAGCTACTTTCTACTGAGGTATTCTAGATAATCAACTACCATGATCAACCAGTGGGAATCTACTGCCGAGATTTAATTGAAATACCTTCTGTCGAGGGTCAACGTACAATTAGGTAGCTTGATTGACAAATATGATTGTCTTCACATAAAACAAGGTTTTATGCTATGCGTGTATATTTTATTGATGCGTGAAATGTAATTATTGTTTGATGCATGTAATGAGTGACTTGGATGTGTAAATGGATGTTGGACTTTGGAATGAGAATACATCATTGGGCTTTTTTCGATATGCTCGACCCATGCTGTAGAATTTCTTCAGATGGATGAGATGATAATTATAGCTTGATTCTGGATCGAGAAGCCCTAATGCGTGATTTATGAAGCCTTATACTTTATGATTATAACTCAAATGTTTTTTTAATGGTGCCCATGTAATGGGTCGTGGATTATTAAAGTGTAGAGGTTTGACTATGTAACAAGGTTGCTTGTCACATGATGGTTGAATGTTATGTTATCCTGATTTCCCGATACTCGATTTGAACTTGAAGATTGCCGATGTAGGAGAAACATCCACTGGAGGTTATGAAAGTACGCGGAGAGCTTGCCCCTATCTGGATTATCTTCCTTAATTTGTTGGTAGGGTCTTGGAAGAGATTCTCATTGATATGAGTTTGGAAATAGTTTGATCATAATATGAATGAATCCACTATTTTGTATTATGCCCCTGATTAAAAGACTCTTGAAAATTCTTGGCTCTAATGGACCATTTCAAATCAACTTTTTTTGGTCGAGCCTCGCAGTAGTTTGCCCCAACATTTGAAATTTTGAAAGATGTGCTCCTCAATCTCCAGGATCTGGAGGGAGTACCTTCAGAAAGAACTTAGACCTCACCATGAACTTGACATAGATTTCCCCAAGTATTCGAAGCTTGAAAAGTTTTGTACTTGAAGTTGATTGAAGGGGAATTTGGACCCTACGTGCAGTAGGATGAACTTGGTACGTACTGCCCCAACATTTGAATCTTGGTAGGTTTCCCCTGATTATCAAGGCCTTGAGAGGTTCATTAAAATGAGGAAATCAAGTCATACCCTGTTGTGATATGAACTGATTAAGGAATGGTCCTTTGAAAGGTATGCCCCTGATTGAACAGTGCTTTAAAATTTTATCTGAGTTGATTGGATTTCAGAATGATCACCCCTTGTCAATAATAATTTTGTGTGATATACTTCTATGATCATTAGTATTTTACCGTGTTTATAGGGGTCCTCTCAGATGCTTTTCCCCTAGTTAGAAGCTTCTTAGAAATGCTGCCTTTAATCAGACTAAATTTGGAATTTCCTTGAGGATAAGTATTGATTTGTAGATAAAATTATACATTTTGAAAAAGTAATCCTAATGTGATGCCCATTCAAGTTCTTGAAATAGAAATTGATTATGGAATATAAATGGATGGTTAGAGATGAAGAAGTGGCAACGTGGTTTAGTGATAATTTAACAAACATTAAGAGTCGGTTTAACATAAATCTTGCTGAGTATGCTTTCATAGTGAACCTAGCTTCAATTAGGACTTTTGAAGGTTGTAACATCGCCTAGTTCATCGTTTAAAAACAAAGGATATAAAGCTCAAAATTTTATTTTTCCCACCCATACTCCTTAATGTTATCCAATCCTAAGTTCAATTAATCCAACAGATGCGTTTAATCCCCAATAGAAATTTTGTAGTCGCGCAGGTGATGAGAAGCGTAGGTAAAGATCCAAGCACCGATGAAAAGCATTGATAAGATCCAAGAATTGATAAGATCCAAGCGTTGATAAGAATCCATAATTATTCTTGAGGTGGTAGTCACGATATTGTTATCCAATTTATTTGTGTTTAATCCCTTATTTTGCATGAACCAATTATTTTTAATTTTCCGGTCCATCGGGATGCCCTAACTTTTGCCTAAGTCAAGTTTTGATTTGCTTTGACTTACTGGGCTTTCTCTATTTTTTTTAATTTTGATTTCTTTTTTATTTTAAAAATATGTGACTGCCACGCTAATTGTTGTAAGCTTCATTTTCATCATTTCCTCGATCTTGATTAATGTACTGAGGAAAAAGACGTCGTGGATTTTGTCTTTGTTGATTCCTCAATCTTGGATGATGAACGCGAGGAAAAGGATGCACTTGAATTTTTGCTTAGATTGTTTCCTCAATGACGTATCGAGGAAAGATATATGCTTTTGATTAGATCATTTCGATTCTCCTGGGATTTGAATGCATCTTCGAATTAATTGAAATCTACCATGCCCTTGGTTAAGATTAAGGGTTTTTTAGAAAATAGAAAGAACTCCGACTTCTGGCTCGAGGGGGTTAACTACAAATTAACTCCTTATTTCTCCACTGTTTAAGAAGTTAAACAATGCCTTACCACGTCAGCTAAGCCTTACTATTAAAAAGCATACGCCAGTAAAACTCGATTATTTTCTATTTTCATCATTCTCCATCAAAGTTTGTCAAAGTTATGCAAGTGGAAGATAGAAAAGAAGAATAGAAACTCGTAGATTATTTGTGGAATGGATCGATTTCAAAAGCATGCATGATTATTTTAGAATTACTGATCCAAAGATACAAATTTATAGCAAATGAAAATTAACGACTAGGAAATTATAAATTGAAATGATAAAGGTCTAATGATCTCGAGATAAGCCCCCTTGTTGATCCGCTGGCATTAGGGAATTCTTCTTAGTCTTTGGATTTGTTAAATCAAGGGGAGACCGTTCACCAATGGGATCCCTTCTTCAAAAGTCAACTGCTTATTATCGATCAAATCTCGGACCTTGTGTCTGAAACCCCAACATTATTCAAGGGTATGTTCTGAAGAGTTGGCATGATACTCGCACCTAGAATTTGCATTATACTTAGGTGAGAGTGTCCAACTCGAAGGATTCAGTGACCTCTTCTCTACCAAAGATACCTTGAGAAAATGTTGTAGTAGCTGACTGTGCGGTATGGGAAGTAGATCAAATCTTCTTGGAGGTGATTTTTGTCTTCCCCTTTGTGGGAATTTCCCTTATGTTGATAAGGTTGTCATAGTTGCTGTTGATGCGGGGGAACTCCTTACCGTGGTGGCATCTGTGGTGCTGAATAGGACCGTGGATGGGATGACGAAGGGTTACCTTCACTCCTCAATAATAAATGTATGATCAAGTTCATTTGAGTCTTCAACTGGTGGACCTCCTTCTTCAACAGTTCTTGGCCTCTTTTGAGTTCCTCCATGGCTTCTCCAGACATGCTTTGAGTTTGTTTCCGAGTATAAAGAATCTTGCTAGCGGGATCACAATTAGATAATGGTGGATGTTTTCTGTAAGTGGAAGAGATATGAGTTTTATACAGGTGGGTGAAAATGAAAATATATGAAAATGCTTGGGTATGCAAAAATATTTTGTTTTTTTAGGGTATGCTAAAAATTTCATGGAGATGTAATGCGACATGGACATAGTATGAAGGTAGACGTAGGGGGTATCATATACAGGTTTTAATGATAGACACGATAATATCCTGCACTGACTCAGAGATTGAGGCAAGCAGAAAATCCTCAAGGACGAAGGTAATAATAGACATGGATTTGATGATATCGTACATTGTCTCAGAAATTGAGACAAGCAGGAATCCCTTAGGGATTATTTCCAATTAAGGATGACGAGGAGTTCTAGAGGATAGGTATTACGACATAGACGGAAGCCCTACGGGATAGAGATAGTAGTAGAAGAAAACATAACCCATGCATGTTTATAGATTGTAGTGGGGTTTGTGAAAGGTATCCTTAGAAGGTAGGTTCTTAGCTTGGCTTTATGGATATTCTACCCTCCCTGTAAGGTGGATTCCTTAAGGGTATCATGAATAACACTAGAGGGAAAGGCACAAGGGTCTCCCTTAAGTGGATTTCTTTGCAGACCGAAACTTTCGTCTCTAGGTCATGAAAGGTCTCATCATGAGATTTTGGTTAAGGGTTATACAAAGAGCCACGAGTGTCATTCCAAAGTCCTACTTCCTAACAGAATGTCTCTTGAGAGGTATTCCTTTTGTGGAATTCCACCGACTCTAGGCAAAGTCGTCACATAAAATCATAGGGATGATGTATCCCTTTGGCTAATAGACGAACCTTCTTTCTAAAGGTTTTTTTAAAACATCTTTGCAAAACTTTAAATCCCACCACAGATATAATAATATAAAAATAAGAAGAAAATAAATAAATAATTAAACGAGAAGAGATAAAAACCCAATAAATAAGAAAAACCCTAAAACCAAAAGAGGAGGCTTCTAAACCTAGCGTTGAGTCCCCAGCAGAGTTTCCAGCTGTTGAAACTAGTTTTTTTTATCAGAGTCGCCATCCTTAATTTTTATCCTAAGGAAGGGAGTATGAAGGAATAACTCGAAAAAGTTCAGAGATTCTAGATCGTTGACTCAGTTCTGAAACAACCGGCTGAATAAATCATCAAAATGAAATCAATGAAGTCGCCATCGAACATTTTTTATCCCACAGGAAGGGAGAGGTAAACATCGAGTAAACCTGAGAAGGGTGAAATCACGATCAAACAACCAAGAGATTAGGTAAGGGAGTTGGTTACGTGAGGAGAAGGTATTACCACCCCCCTACACACTTGTAGTACTCTATTCTATCCACTCTTGTTGTTATAATCTAATGGGTGTGTAAGAATCTATATCTAAGCTATACAGGGAATGCATGTAAAAAAAAAGAGAAAAGAAAGTGTAGGGAAAATAAAGTTGTGCTTTTTCGGGCCCTAATCCAATACTTATGTATCCCTTTTAAGGAATAAGAGCAGCCGTAGTTCGGCTTACATAATTTGGTTTGTTTGTGTTTTTAATTAACAATGTTAAATTCAATCATTCCACCGCTGCTCGACCATTAGAGACTTACACATTGTAGTGGAAAGTAAATAATATGATGTCACCTCAATAGGTGTTTTCAAAATAAAAAGTACCTGAAGGTCGATGATATTATGTTCGCGACTCTTAGCAAGTAGACATGATGCAACCCGACCCTTGGGGAATTACAAGTTGTATTACATAGAGTAGGAAAGTAACACATCCTTTTCAAGTTCCGAAGAAAGGCCCAAAAGCGGAAAAAGTTTGCATTGATTGATATTTTTTACCTTAAAGAAGGATTTGAAAGTTGTTAGATGTTTTATGCATTTACCAAGAAAAGAGTTTTAGTCTTAAATGCAAGGATAAAAAAGAAAGAAAAACATTTAAGGGAAAATATCTAGTTCTATCCCTAATGTTATCATACAATGATTGATTCTAAGGTTGAGTTTTGAAAAGGGAAATGTATACCCTACGTTAGCATGCATGGATATCTATCCTAATGTCTATCTCGATGATTAACTTACACGAGCAATCATAACGGGAACGGGGTCATGGCATAGCAAACAAAT
The DNA here is from genome assembly GCA_948472305.1 of Vicia faba. Taxonomy (NCBI): domain Eukaryota; kingdom Viridiplantae; phylum Streptophyta; class Magnoliopsida; order Fabales; family Fabaceae; genus Vicia; species Vicia faba. Next base: position 764,194,492 of record OX451736.1, read on the forward strand.
AAGAAAACAAGTGCTTTGGCAAAAGCATACAAACAAGGTATATTGACTCGGGGATGGGGGAAACAAGAGAAATGCTTTAGATAAGGGGATCGTATCACCCGAAGAAAATAAGCGGGAGACTGAGATGAAATAAAAAAGAAAAGCATTAATTTAGCTAATGGGAACGGATCACCCGAGACAAATAAGAGGTTAGCAAAGTATCAGCAATGGTCATTGCAAACTCCTGGAAAAGTGTGGGGTTTTGATTGCGAAAACCATTTTCACTTGACCGACTGGATATAAATGATCTGCACAAACCCAAAGCATCGACGTACAATGTGAGCTAAGTATGACACAAACGAAATGTGGGGGTCGATTGTTAACCCTCTCTGTGTGCCTCCTTTTGAGGACTTAATGGGGTGGGGGAATATGCAAGTACAAATGTAAACACACGTGCAAAATGCCTACTTCAAAGGTAGGATTTTAAACAAACACAAGTAGCAAATAAGTCACATATGCGGAATTGCCTTAAACAAGTCTTTAAATAAACCAAAGGGATTCTTGACATATATCCACAAAGGAAATCCTTGTCATACATCTCTATTCCTACTTCTCATGGAAAGGAAAGAGGTAATGGCCCTACTTCTCATGATCTCTAGAGAGAAATAAGATGCGAAAAGGAAAATATAAGGGAAATGTACCAAACAAATAACAATCCGTAGATGCTAAGCAATAACAAAGAAACCAGAAAAACTTCACGAGCTGCTAGTACCAATAAAGAAAATACCATCAGCATATGCGTCAAGGTATCAACAAATCAAGATCAGAATGTGTAGCGGACACATCTGAGTACCAAAATACACCTGCACCAGATATCAATCCAAACACAAGTATAATAGCACAGTGCACAACAAATGTGAACACATGGCACAAAACATGTATTAGACATTTCCGCACCATCCAAAAAGTACCTGTACGATTATAATCCATACAAGATACAAAATAACAATCAAACGATGAAATATGTAGCGAACATATCCGTGTGATCCTCAGGTACTCGCACAGAAATAGGATGTATTCGAGAATAAACATCATTTGTGTATCATACGCAAATTTTCACTTAAGAAGTGATCACATAAAGTGTCCTCTCAACCAATAATCATGCATCTAATTAAAGGTTGAAGGCCTAACAATGTACCTTGCAAAGCATTCACAAAAGGAGTTAGAAGTAACAAGGCAATGGTGCAAGCATGCAATAAAAACAAAGCAAGAATCAACATTTTTGATTGGGTAACTGGTTATCATAACTGGATAACCGGTTACCAAAAGATTGAAATTGGCTACTAACTTGGGGTAACCGGTTACCATATTTGGGTGACCGATTACCAAAACTTTGCAAATTTTGGAAAACACTATTGACTTAGGGTAACCGGTTACCATATTTGTGTGACTGGTTACCTCGTGACAGAACTGAAGATTTTGTGAACAAAATGAATGGTAACCGGTTGCCAAATCTGGGTGACCGATTACCCTCGTGTTAGAGGCAATTTTAACATATTTTTGAGTCTTTCTCAATGGTTTAGGCAATTGATCAAACACAATATCCTCTCATATAAAACACGTGATTTTGCATAGTTCAAAGTCCAGATTCATATCATTCATGATGAATTAAGGATAAACAATTAGGCTTCATGCAACATCATCATTTTGTTTCAATGATTAAGCACTTTCATGAGAATCAACTTAATTTAAAAAACACTTAATTCAACTATCCAATTCCGTATTTACACATGATTCTCAAATAAATTCATAATTCTAGGCTTAGATTTATATTATCAATTCAAAATTCAACCTAGATTCAATTCATGCTTGACCAAAAATGTGCTTCTCAAATAAACACTTATTTTAAAAAGTTCTTAATTTACGAAAATTCACCGATAGAAGTGAAGAGGACGCTTAGATATATAGATCGTAACAAACAGATCAATAATCAGAGAAGAGTTTCCCTTTATCTTGACTTTTGGATCTTGATGCAATTGTTGTTGTGTTCTTGATGAAAAAGTTGAGAAAACCTTGATTTGATCCTCGAGAGAATTAGGAGAAAGATTTAGAGTGTTTGTGATTTGATCCTTGAGAGAATTAGGAGAAAGATTTAGAGTGTTTGTGAGATTTTATCAATTATGAGAGCCTTCCTTGAAAATTGGAGTGAAAGGAATATATAGTGTGGAATTATGTGAGTGGATTTAATCAATGGACCTCAAATAACCATAAACCAAAAAGGGAGATTTTGAATCACTTAAACACGACACGTCCCGGGAAAATTCTCGGGAACATATATGCGTTTTCTGAGGTTGAAACATGAAGACGAAATGTATCCCGTGTCGAGAATGATCTCGTGTTAGAAGATAGGTTCAGTCGGATAAACGATGAGAAAGTTATGAATTTTTGAAGTTTCGTCTCAAATGAAAATAATTCCCGATTCAGGATTTTTCAATACGTTGCACGTGGTTTGGACAAAAAATGAGACCTTTCCAGTTAACATTGGGTTTTAGCATCTGAATATAATTTGAAGTAGATGAGATTTGTGAATCAATGCTACTGGAGCCAGATCGGTTGATGAAAACCGACCGAGTTATGATTTTTTGAATGTGTTGCAAGTAAACACTAGCCACAAATTCCCCGTGTGAACACATGTGGTAAATTAACAATTTTGGAGATCTTCTGAGCAGAATTAGCTTACGGTTGTGAAATGTGAAATGTAGAGGACATTGCTATGGATATTTGGCCACTGGAACAAGTTCAAAAAGAGCCACAGGCTTTGAGTTATGAATTTTCTAGTGTCCAAAAACTGCACTTTCAGCATACTTTTCCGATGTATTTCTTCGAAACAACTCGCAAATTTGGAGCTCTTCTTAAATGAATTGAATCTCGATCCAAACATGAATTTGAAAATAAGTCACCAAGGATATCTTGGAGAAAGAACCTGAATAGATGAGCCTGATCGGCCTTGTGAATTTCCGAGTATCTGAATCATTATGAAACGACGTACCGATTATTAGCATAAACAAATTCTGAGAATGTCTATTGACGAAATAAACGTCTCTTGAAATTTACCGAGGCTCATCTGAAATACCTTGATCCCATAACCATATAACCAATGATATATATGCATATGATTATGCAATATAAGCCAAATTAAAGTTAAAATGAAGAGGGTAAATTTTGGGGTACAACAGCTGGCCTTGTTCAAGCTTCTTAAACTTGAGGCAAGATTGGCAACGACTGCCTTTCGAGCAATAAGGGGAAGGAGCTTGAATATAAAAATGAACTCAAAAATTTGCACTCTGAATTAAGACGACGACGCATATCAACATAGGGTATAATTTTGATGGCCTCTTGGCACTGAATTAAAGAACAAGTTTGTGGATGGAGATAGGGATAAAAAACCGTGGAACTTGATCCAAAAACACTAGTAATGACTAGACTTCACAGAACGCCAGTACACTGCATCCTGAGATAAAGTACGCGAGTAATGACTCGACTTTATAGAATGCCAGAACACTGCATCATAAGAAAGAAAAGTGATGGCCAAACGGTGCTAGTAACAACTAGACTTTATAGAATGCCAGAATGTTGCATTCTACAAAGATGGTAAAGACCGAAAGATGCTAGTAACAACTAGACTTCACAGAATTCCAGAATGCTGCATCCCGAAAAAAGGAGGGTAAGAATCGAAAGATGCTAGTAATAACTAGACTTCACAGAATGACAGAACACTGTATTCTGAGAAACAATAACGACCTTATAAGGGAAGACTGATAACGACTAGACTTCTCAAAATACCAGTAACAACAGGTCTCGATCAAACTGTAACAGTGCCTTTCTAAACCAAAACCCATTAACATGTTAATCACAATGTAGAGGACCGAGAGAAGGTACAAGTAACGACTCGACCTTAGGAATACCTCAAAGAATGTGCCATACCGAATGACAAACCAAAACTAAGAGTAACAACTCATACTTAAAAAGGGACTAGTAACAACTAAACATCTATGAATACTCCTTAGGATACCAATAACAATTGGATCCTCAAAACAAGGTGAACACCTGATTATCTCGAATCGGAAGAAGCAGTAACGGCTGACCCTAACCAAGGAATTAAAGAGACGAAACGAGATAAATATCAATATGCCTCGGTAGAACCTAGTAAAGACTAGACTCAACCAATACGAAATGAATGCCAAAACGCTGCACTCAAAAATCAGGTGACAAGTAGCAAAGTTGACCTTGGTAGGAATGGTATCTATCAACCCACAATGTTGCTCTAGGGCGAAGCTAACAAAAACAAGGCAAACGAGTAACAACTCGATAGGGGAGGACTAGTAACAACTAGACTCCTCAGAATACCAGAATGTTGCATTCTGACAAAAGATATGCGAGTAACAACTCGACAAGGGATAAAGATATGAATGCCTGGTCAAAGTTAGACACACACAAGAAAGAGACCGACCGAAGAAATATCTAATGAAAAAACACCAATAAAAGGAGAACTTGTTGTACCCTAAAATTTCCCTCCTAATTGTTCCTTTATCTGGCTTAGGTTTCGCATTCATTTCTCATCTTTCCATTAGGTCGTTAACATAACATGCATTTCATTCAATAAAAGAACCTAAGGTTCAAAATATTAATAGTTTTATAAGCTAGGGTTTCCACAGTGTTGAGATGTATATATTCAATAAAGTTGGTTACTTTTGATTCTCCTGGTTATTCTTCAAGCCATGAATGGTGGAATTAGGGTTTTGATCCATGGTCGTCGAGGATTTCTTTCTTCCTCAGGCTACAAGGATAATAGGGTTTATTTCCCTATGTTTGAACAAAGATTGTGTTTTTTTAGCTATTGTAATCTAATGGAGGTTCTTCTTCAGGAATTATCAATCACAAGTTAGGGTTTTCCATAGTGGCTGTTTCAAGAACAAGGCATTGGATTTGAGATTTAATCATGGACGTGTTAGGACATAGTTTGGTTCTACATCCCTATAAGAGTTTCGATGATAACAAACACATGATATATATAAAGAACATATATGCTCTCTAATAAAGTATTTTAATATGAAGAGAAGTTCTAATGTAAGAAGCATAGAAGATGAGAAAAGATATACTAGAACATAATAGAAGTTCTGATGTAAGAAGCATAGAAGATCTGCTAGAACCTAGTTTTATTCTACATCCCTGGAAGTTCTAATGTAAGAAGATAAGAGAGTTTCATTTTGAAGTTTTGTTCAGACACAATATACTTAGAAGAAAGTCTGTGTAAAACGCTAAATGAAGAAGTTCTATGTTACAACTTCTGAATGTACCAACATTGTGAAACAAGAACTCTGATATTCTGATATGTAAAGTTATGGAAAGCAAATGAGTCTCAACGGTAACATTCATCTTCTGATGTGAGCATCTTCTGAAGCGTTTTTATTCATGGAAAATCAAAACTAACAGCTGAATCAAGACATGATCTTCACTTTTGGAAAGAACATTAACTACACTTCATCAACCTTCCAAAAGCATCTTTGCATATCCCTCATGCATTGCCTATTTAAAGAAGACGTGAAGAAGATATCTTTAGATAACTACTGCATACGAAAAAGAAAAAACATAATTATCCAGTTCTACCTTGTGCTCCTCTATTGTGTAATACATCAATTTTGTGATATTGTTTTTGTTAGGAAACATATTTGTACACGCCTTTCATTTATTACTTTGTAATTCCTTGAGAAAACCGGGTTATGGTTTAGACTCAAGAAGACATTGGCAATTGTTATTATACTTGTGTAATCAAGTTTGATTAGTGGATTAAGACCTCGTTTGAGAGAGGTGAAATCACATTGGCGGGTGGACTTGAGTAGCTTGAGTTCAAACGAACTAGGATAACCAGCGTTTCTTTTATTTTAAGTTTTAATCTCAATTCAACCCCCCTTATTATGTTTTTCCATTCTTCAATTGGTATTAGAGTGCTTGGTTCTGAGTACAAACACTTAACCGTGTCAGAAAAAGATCCAAGCAAGAAAAACATTATGGTGGGACCAAGTTAGATCATCAGTAATGATTATCATGATGAGAAAGACAGAATCAACAACAGACCCCCAATATTTGACGGTGTAAAGTTTGATTAGTTGAAAGACATAATCAAAAGTTTCTTTCTAGCTCATGATGCTGATCTATGGGATGTGGTGACTGATGGCTATATTCATCCTAGTGATGAAAATGGTCAGAATATTGATAGAAAAATAATGACTGATCATCAAAACAGAGAATTCAGAAATCATCACAAGGCCAGAACAATTCTCTTGAGTACTATCTCGTACACAAAGTATGAGAAGATCAAGAATAGATAATTAGAAAAACACATGTTTGACTCCTTGAGAATGAAGCACGAAGGCAACACACAAGTAAAAGAAACCAAAGATCTTGCACTCATTCAAAAGTACGAAGCTTTCAAAATGGAAGAAGAAGAAACTATTGAGACAATGTTCTCAAGATTTCAAACTCTGGTTGCAGGGTTGAAAGTACTGGACAAAGGGTACTCCACAGCAGACCGTGTAAAGAAGATCATGAGAAGTTTACCCAAGCAATGGAGACCCATGATCACAACATTAAAACTAGCCAAAGATCTGGATAAAATTTCTCTTTTGAAGAACTTATCATCTCCCTGAGAAGTCATGAGATAGAACTAGAAGCAGATGAACCCCAGAAGCAAGGTAAGTCTCTCGCTCTTAAATCTAATAAAAAATATAAACCTAAAGTTTTGCAGGCAAAAGAAGAAAACTCTGGTGGATCCTTGTCATAAGAAGACGAACTATATCTTCTCTCCAGAAGAGTCAATCAGTTGTGGAAACACAGGCAGAGGAAGTTCAGAACTCCCATAAGGACAGGGAATCTTTCTGAATCATCTTCTGGGTACAGAAAATTAAGTAACAAAGACATTATTTTCTACAAATATAACGAAGCAGGCCATTACAAAAGGGACTGTCCAAATCTACAAAAAGAAATGCCTAAAAAGAAGTTCTGAAAATATAAGAAGAAAAGTCTTATGGCAACGTGGGATGACTCATAATCTTCTGAAGCTAAAACAGAATCAGAAGATGAACGAGCCAATATATCCCAAATGGCCAACTTATCAGATGACTCTGGATCATTTGAATCAGAATCAGACTTAGAGGTAGAAGAGGTATTCTCTAACTTTTCTAGATCTCAATTGGAAGAAAGTCTTTCAGAAATTCTTGAGAGATATCAGCAACTTCGAGTAAAAAACAAGAACCTGAAAAAGGATATAGTTTGACTCTGAAGAAACTAAGAAACTGAGATCAGAAAACTCTGAGCTTAAAGAAACAATTTCTAAACTAGAAAATAAATTACAAAAGGCTCAAAAAGAAATTGTCTCAGAAGTTCCTAGTAACTCTGATAAGATCATAAAAGAATATGATCATAGCTTTCAAAATTTTCTCTCTAAAAACATAGATAGAAGCAAGATGGCTTCAATGATCTATGGAGTTAGCAGAAATGGTAGAAAAGGAATAGGATACAAGGGTAAAGTATCTTAACCTAAGAAAGTTAAGGACATGGTCATAAAACACACACCCCTTTATTCTCACTTCACCAATGGACATACACATGATATAGAATATACTAGTAAGGCGTTTTCTGCTAAACCAAAATTCAAATAGAATTTTGGAAACTCTAACAATCATGGACCTAAAAAGATATGGGTACCAACGGATAAAATCATCTATGTTGTAGATATTTTTAACAGCAAGGTTGAAACCCAAGTTTTAACAACTCGACACTGGATGCTCTCTACACATGACAGGAAGAAAGAATATGTTCCAAAGTCTGAAATTTAAATCTGGAGGAGATGCAGGTTTCAGAGGCAATAAGAAAGGAAAGATTATTGGCTTTGGAACTATTGGTAATAGTACTAAGGACACGTCATTAGAAGAATCTCATTCAAATACAAAAGATGATGTCACAAACATTACAGAAACATCTGAAGATACCATCCAGAAAATACAACTAAGAAGATATGAAAAACTGATTTGATTTTTCTTGTAGCTTCATCTCAATCATTTGTTTTTCTCGTGTTGTTACTACTTTTTGATTCTTGACTAAAATGTAGAGAATGTAAGATATTTTGACTCCTTCTCAAAGCTCTGATCAGAAATCTTCAGGGAAGTATTTTTTTCTTCATCTGAGTATCCAAATCAGGGGGAGACATTTATGCTTGATGTTTTTTAAGTATTCTATCAAAATATACAAGTTTTTGTCATCATCAAAAAGGGGGAGATTGTTAGAACATAGTTTGGTTCTACATCCATGTAAGAGTTTTGATGATAACAAACACATGATATATATAAACAACATATATGCTCTCTAATAAAGTATCTTAATATGCAGAGAAGTTCTGATGTAAGAAGCATAAAAGATGAGAAAAGATCTACTAGAACATAATAGAAGTTATGATGTAAGAAGCATAGAAGATCTGCTAGAACATAGTTTTGTTCTACATCCCTGGAAGTTCAAATGTAAGAAGATAAGAATGTTTCGTTTTGAAGATCTGTTCAGACACAACATACTTAGAATAAAAGCCATGTAAAACGCTAAATGAAGAAGTTCTATGTTGCAACTTCTGAACGCACGAACGCTGTGCAACAAGAACTCTGATATTCTGATATGTGAAGTTCTGGAAATCAAAAGAGTCTCAACGGTAACATTCATCTTCTGATGTGAGCATTTTCTGAAGCGTTACAGTTTATTCATGGCAAATCAAAAGTAACGGCTGAATCAAGACATGATCTTCACTTTTGGAAAGATAATTAACTACACTTCATCATCCTTCCAAAAGCATCTTCGTATGTCTCTTATGAATTGCTTATTTAAAGAAGACCTGAAGAATATATCTTTAGATAACTACTGCACACGAAAAAGAAAAAAAAACATAATTATCCAGTTCTACCTTGTGCTCCTCTATTGTGTAATAAATCACTTTTGTGATATTATTTTTGTTAGAAAATGTATTTGTACACGCCTTTAAATTATTACTTTGTAATTCCTTGAGAAAATTGGGTTTTGGATTAGACTAAAGAAGACATTGGCAGTTGTCATTGTATTTGTGTAATCAAGTTTGATTAGTGGATTAAGAACTCGTTTGAGAGAGGAGAAATCACCTTGGCTGGTAGATTGGAGTAGTTTGAGTTCAAACGAACCAGGATAACCAACATGTCTTTTATTTTATGTTTTAATCTCAATTCAACCCCCTTCTTGTGTTTTTCCATTCTTCAGGACGAAGATTCTATTTGTTGTGCTAGTAGTCATCAAATGGATCTTAAAGGTCTGGTTCCTTGACGTTTACGCGTCGTATTTCATAATTAGGTCTTTTATGAATTTTCATGAGAAGACTAATTCATTTGGTTATGTGCTTTGCAAGGAAATATTGCAAATTTGATACAAGATCGTCTCAAAGTCAAATTTGAGCTATTGGGGCTTTCATACATGGATCTATTGGCGCAAACAAGGTTCACAAAAATTCTAGTTTCATTTGAGATTCTATATTTCAAAATTAAGAAGAAAGCTTTAAAGGTTAAAGTGCAAATGGGAAGAAGCTTTGGCTCATTGGTATTTCTGATCATTGATATTTTAAAGTCTTGATAAGCACGGAATGTTGAAAAAGAAAGAATTGTAAAATCATGGTTCGAATACATTCCAAATCTACCATTTAAAATCCACATTTCCATTACAAAATTAGTTTAGATACGCATTGTTACTTTAACCAATTCATACAAAATATATTCGAACCAAAATTCCTAAATTCTAAACCTTAAATTTCATCTTCATCTTCCAACTATTCTTCATGCTTCTTTGCCAATTCCTTTGATAACCTTCATGCCAATCAACATTCTTCATATATCATGTGTCCATCATATGTTATTGCATCACCACCATTCAAGTGATTTTGATTTGTCGAATCATAAACAAAATCTTTCGAAAACCTGCATATAAACCAAACTTCATATCAACAAAAAACCATGACCCCAACATGAATCAGAACCCAATATACCTTCCCGACCCAACCGAGTTAGGCTTCCCTATTATAGTCTGCAAGTCATGAATATTCTGATTTCTATCCTTCTTGGAGCCAATTTCCGGAAGAACAGTAGCATCCAGGCAGTGTTCAAGATTTATTGCCCAGACAATTATATAAACTTTGGCAGCTTAACCACCTTCTAACAACCATAACCGAATTTCTGAACTAACCTCTAACTGAATCAAAACAGAGTTTCAATCAAGCTAAATATAAAAACTAGAAGATAGTACAACAGAATAAATCAGAAACAAGAAGTTTCCAGCTTACTAAATCAGGAACAATCAGAAAATATAAAAGGAAATATCAGGGAAAACATATGAGAAAAATCGTGAAAACAATTTTACAACCCAATAGCTTCTAACAGAATTCATGACAGTTATTAACCAATTTAATCTCTACCATCTATTCTTCTAACTAACTCTCCTAATAAGTGGCTCAGATGGATTAAAACTCTAACTGTGATAACATAAAAAAACTCACCAATTAAGGGAGATTCTTCAATTCTGCAGAAGAATCAGCAACATAAAAAAAATCTCTCTCTCTCTCTCTCCATCACCACCAAAAATATCTGAGAATTATCTCACTTCTCTCTTTTCAATATTCATCTGCATCCTTCATCATATTCATCTTTATCTTTCGTTCTTCAATCATCACTCTTCACCAACAACCACAACCACTTCACATCCTCAGTCACCTTCAACAAATCTTCATCACCTTCAAGCACAAATGGCTTCAGCCATCTTCAAACCCTTCATCACTGCATATTCTATATCATCAATTTGTAAGCCACGCATTCATCACCACAACACACAGTTTCTGCATTTTCACCATAAAATCTTTATCGGTGTCAGCATTCTTCATCGGTGAATCGCATCCTCCAATATTACTGTAATTTTCTTCAATGACGTGCAACTTCTGCACAACAACAACAACATTCAATACATTCTCCTCCTCGCAATTAGGACAAGGACGAAGGCGCATTGTGATCGGTGGAAATAGAACTGAATGTTTTGGAATGCTAGTTCGCGTAATGTCGCGGTAAGCAAGAGTCGCCACCGTCTTTTATTTTCTCCAACAAGGAAAGGACAAAAGCACAGCAAAATTCCTTTTCGAGATGTTTCTCGGTTCGGGAGGTAGATTATAGAAAGGGAAGGTGTTAGAACCCTTTCTATTCGTGGTTATCCACGGGCTCTTAGGTACTTGCTCACTATGTTTTCAAAAGAGTTTGCTTTTCTTGTGTTTGTGGGTTTTGAAAAGTTTTGTTTGAAAACTTCGATTTAACTCTTGTATTTGTCCTCAAGAGTGTATGAAGTGTTTGTTTGAAAACTTTTATCAGAAAAGTGTAAGTGGGAAAAGTATTTTTTCGTTTTGAAAGAGCAAGTACCTGAGAACCTCTACCTACTCAAAAGAAATTAAGCTGTGTAAATGTCCTTTAGACAGTACTATCCCACTATTGAGAAGTAGGTAGCATCGTCGTTGGAGTTACGGGTCAATTCGATTATAGGGACATGTGGTCACCAAAGCAATGGTAGGACGCCTTAGCGGTAACCTAAATATCTTAGATCCTTTTTTATCCGAGGCAACCGTTTCGAGGCAACTTGGATCTTTAGACAAGAGGGAGACCTCTAAAACACCCTATACTCAATGACCACGTCGCGGCAACCAAGTGAGGCGTACCCTAAGAGTGGCATGTGCGAGTGTGTCAGGATTCAGTTAAGTTATCTTTGCACATGTTATGGTGAGCTATGATTGATTTTAATTTCAGATATAAGTCTTGTCATGCATAGCCTAGTTAACATACATCTAACAGTTAATAGTTTGCGGAAAGTAAATTGCGGAAAGTAAAGCTACGCTATTACAAGGCGTCGGGTATTTACATCGCCAAAAACAACCCTTGAAAAATAAATGCGAGAAAATAAAGGAAAGCGATAAAAGGTCCTAATTAAAGCTATTACATCCTCGGAAAAATTACATAAATATGACCAAAAATAATATGCGCGAAAAGAATTGAATCGGATAAGTCCTTAGGGTTTTGACCCTTTTTTTGAGAAAGAAAGAAGTTTTTTTATCATTTATGAATTAAATTAAACCTAAAACTAATTAATTAATAAAAAGAAATATTTTTTTGATTTTTTTTATGTTTTAATGAAATAAATAAAAAAAATAGTCAAAAGTTAGTAAAAACCCTAATTCTGATTTATTTTATTTATTGCAAAAAAAATATTGAAATTAACCTAATTAAAAAGACTAAATTAATTTGTTAGTAATTATTTACAAAAATAAAGTGAAATTAATTTTAATTAAGAAAAAATATTATTTTTTAGTTTTTATGATTTTATTATGAAAAAAATTAATTGAGTTAATTAAGTAATAATAATAATAATTAATAGTAAATAGTTAAATAGAAAAATATAAAAAGAGAAAAAAGAATAACCCAGGGGGGTGATGGCCCAAGTAGGAGGTGTATGTGGAATTCTGAAGCCCAATTGTACTCAAGCCTGCTTTTGACTTTCCTGATTCTCCATGGCGCGTATTGACTGGGAGTATGATGGTCTTCCACTCAGGATCATTAGATTGATGCCTGAAGCCACATGGCACATGGATGTTTGAGGTTAATGGTAGACCACCTCCTGAGACCTGCATGTAATTATATGAAGAAAAAGAGAATAAATATTTTGGGGGGACCTGGGATTCGAACCCAGGTCCCAGCGCTCACATGCCCATGCCTTAACCACTCCAACCACCTGCTTTAGTTATTATTAGGATAGAGAGAGAATATTATATATGAAAAATAAACCATATGCTAAAAACAAAACAAAACGCGCATGTTTTCAAAATAACCAATGGCGTATCAACACATCATCGTCTTCCTCATTGTACCTGTAAAAACAACATTAGATAGCGGGGGTTTTTAACCCCTACAAACCATTATGGCGAAAAATAGCGAATAGAACTGTGGTTTATATAAATATTTCGCGAAGGGTTCTTTGAGTTCGTCTTGGTTCAACGATTCCAATCATGTGCCTTACAAGTCTTAAATTTTCTGGGTTTAGAAAGCCCCAATTTCAAACTCAAGAACCCTAGAAAACCATTCATGGCATCTTGTGATTTAGGGAGTTATAGTTCAATTAAGTGATACCATTAGCTTCATATAGTTCCTAGCAACACAAAACAATCAAGAAAATATGTTAAATGACATGAATGATGAGTTACGATTCTGGAAAAAAATGGCAAATCGTGAAACTGTAAGTGATGATTCTTTGAGTTATGAAACTGGAATTTGATTGCCGCACGTTCTGGGAACCTCCTGCAATGTGTTAGAATCAATAAATTTCCTTGAATTGGCCTGGAATGTAAAAATCAGTTTTGCAATTTTCTTGAATTTTGTCAATATGCTATGACTTTTTTCTGCAGCTTTCTCACATTTTTGCATCAGGGTTTGCTTGCATATATATAGAGGAATGGAATTAGGTCAAAATCTTGAACAAAAATCCATTGAATTGATGATTGAATCTTTGATTGGAAATCAAATATTTTTGCATTTTCATGATTGAACAAAGTTGCCAATTTTGGATATTTTGTATCTTTGACTTGGTGCACGAAATTGCCAGCCTTTTTAGGTCATATTTGCTTCACAAAAAGATTTAAAAACCAAATCTTGTATTTTCCTACAATTTAAATTAATTAAATGAATTAATATTAATTAAAAATCCAATTAATCATTAAAATAAGAAAATAAATTCAATTAAGCTTGATGGGTCGTGCATAGGCCATGGATGAAGTTTCAAAAAGAGATTTGAGGCCCATTAGCAAAAATAAGGTGTTTTGAGCAAAGTTGACTTTTGCAAATTCATAAAAATTTCCCTACTTCTCCAATGCATAACTTGCTTAATTTTGATCATATGACCATGTTCTTGGACATTTTGGAAAGCTCTTGAAGTCCTCTAACCAATGCCTTTGGTCCCATGTCATTTGGATTTACCAATCTCAAGTTATGGTCTTTGACTTAAAGTGCACTTTTGTTGACTTTTGAATTTGACCTATAATGTAGAAATTGATAACTTTTTGTGAGAGCATTTCTTGGTCTTGGAGAGTGAAGATGAATTGTAGGAAATGACATCCCCTTAAAAATGAGCATTGGATGGGATTTTTCTGATGAACCATGAAAAAGTTATGCCCTAGTCAAGATACAATTGACTTTCCTACTGTCCAAAAATAGTAACTTTTTGCATCTTGATGATTTTTGAGCTATCCTTGTGGGATCATGATCAAGACTTGATCAAATGATGATTGTGGACTCAAAATAAGATGTTGACCAAAAATCCTGACTTTTGACTGCAAAATGACCATTTTGCCCTTGTAGTTGATTGTAGGTCAAATGAAGCCTTTGACTGTGCAAATTGACACTGTGAGTCTTGAGACTTGTCATGTGGATGCTTGAGGATGTATATAGGCCCATGAGACTTGATTGAACCCTTGAAAACCTCAAATTATTTGAAAGAACCAAAACCCTAATTTCAGCTGGCTTAGGAGGTGGTTTGAACTGTACAACTCTTGAGAAATCTTGAACAATTTGAGAATTATTCTTGTCAAATATTGAGGAATATGGGAGGGAAAATTTTGGGGTACAACAGTTGCCCCTGTTCAATCTTCTTAAACCTGAGGATGTAGATTGGCTTCCGTGCCTTTCGTGATCCGAAGGTGGAAGATGATTGAACACTAAAGTGCCCAGAAATTTGCACTCGCATGGTGTAGTATCAGCAATGTGATGTCGGGAATAGTCTTACAGATGCCATTTGGAGAGATGATGGATAGGAGGATGGGCTTATAGATGCCATCTGAAGACTGTTGGTAGAAGGATGGGCTTATAGATGCCATCTGGAAGTGATTACTGGACTGTATCTTGGTAGGTTGAAGGAAGAAACCTGTGTAGGGTTGCCTGACGATGAGTCCGTGTAAAACTGCATCTTAAAGAGAAGGAACTGGTGTAGGGTTGCTTCATGATGTTCAAGTAGATAGTTGTCCTGTCTGGTTTCAGGTATTAATCTACAATCCGCCGTCCACAGATATTTCCTGGCTTACTACATGTATTAATCTGGAACTTAAGAAGGTTGGCCGATGAGATAGTTGTCCTGGCTGGTTTCAGGTATTAATCTCTGACCTGAGAAAGAAAGATAGTTTTCCTGGCTTGCTACAGGTATTGATCTTCAGTCTCTTCATGTAGATAACTTTCCTGGCTAGTTACAGGTATAGATCTACAATCAGTTCATATAGGTGGTTTTCCTGTCTGGTTTCAGGTGTTAACCTATAATTAGTCGTCCACAGATATTTCCTGGCTAGTTACAGGTGTTGATCTGGAACTAAAGAAGGTTGGTCGAGATAGCTTTCCTGGCTAGTTACAGGTATTAATCTCTGATTTGAGAAAGAAAGATGGTTTCCTGGCCTGTTACAAGTATTGATCTTCAATCTCTTCATGTAGATACTTTCCTGGCTAGTTACAGGTATAGATCTACAATCAGTCGTTCACAGATATTTCCTGGCCTGTTACAGGTGTTGATCTGGAACTACAAAAGTTGATGGTAATCATCTTTTGATTGACCTTTTCCTGAAAAGGCAAATCATTAGTTGTATGCAATGTCATGATGTATGAAATGCATGATGTTCTCAAAATGAGATCGTATGATATGATGCGTATATGCATGCATCATGATGTATGAAAATGTGATGTTTTAGCTAGGGAAAATAAATCTCGGATAGTTGCTGGAGAATGATGTTGAATTCTTTGTTTCCGCTGGGGATGATGAACGAAGCTGATTGTACGAATAAACCTGTAGGAGAGGATGACTTCGTTGCGGAATAAACATGGCAAAGAGATTACTCTGCGAGGAATTACTCTGTGGGGAATTACTTTGTGGGAAGAGATGCTTTGCTGAGATTTTAACGATAACTCCGCTGGGGACTCCGTTGATAAGTTCTGTTGGGATTTCGATGATGAACTCTACTGGGGATTGAAAGAACTTTGCTGGGGATGATCTTTCCGTTGCCACTTGCTGAGGATAACCCAGTTAGACTCTGGTGGAGGATAACCTTCTGAATTTGGCTGAGGAGATGCATTTGTACTCTGTAGGGGACGAGCTTCTAGAATCTACTGGGGAAGATGATTCAACTCTGGCGGGGAAGCTTTTTTTTTTAGACTGCGCTGGGAAATGGCTCCATTGGGGGTATCTTGTATTCCGCCGGGGAACAATCTTATATTTCTATCGAGGGATATTAAGACTGCCGGGGATGCTTGCTGAGGAATATTTGTATACTCTGCTAGGGAATATTAAGATCTTCTGGGGATACCCAACTTTTCAGGACTGACAGTAGACCAACTCTGCTTGGGGGAGAGTATTGCTGACTTGCTGGGGATACTGTGCCTTTTTAGGGCTGATGGGAGACCAACTCTGCTTGGGGAGAGTATTGCTGATTTGTCTTACTCCGCGGGGAGTGAAGGTATCTTGGTCAAATTCTTCAGCTGAACTTACCTTGGTACCTTGGTGGACAAAGCAACTAGATCGCTTAGACAATTCTTATTGCCCCTACTTCCGATGTCACCTGTAATTAGTCCTTTGTTTCGTATGCAAATATTTATGAATAGCAGTTTAATGTCAAATGCATATATTAAAAATGAACATTGGACGTTCTTTGCGAAACAAAACAGATAAAGGAAAAACAATTTGCAATTTGTCTGGAAAATGAAACTTGTATTGATTTTGAAGTTTGCCTGTAAATAGGCGTTTTGTATACAAGAGGCTGACGTCCTAGTAAGAGAATGCTGCTGACCAAAATAGAGTTTATACAATTTGTGCAAAGGAAACAAAACAGCTATGTGAAAATCCCACTGGGTTCCAACTCTGCTATCGCCTTTATGTCTTCGAGCGTCTCATCACTTTGTTGCTTAGTTGGAGATAAAGCTGATTGATTGGTGCCGTCCGAGCCTGATGGTCGATACCAAAGTCTGGATACAGGGTGATCCAATGAGACATAGTATTACGCTTATCCCTAACTTTTTCCTGGACCGCCCTTTCGGGTTTTCAGTCCACCGGGATACCCATTTTTGCCCAAGCCGCCTTTTCAAGTTTTCGACTTGTCGGGTGTACAGATTTTTTTATTATTTTCATCCCTTATTTTTGTCCGAACCCTTTTGGTTCGTCGGGAAGCCCTTATTTTTTCCTAGGCCAATCAACCTAGCGGGTCTTTAATCATGCATAGTATCTTTTTACTATGTCTGCATTGGCGGGGTGAGGAAGGTCATCACCATCCATGGTGGTTAGAATCATTGCTCCTCCTGAGAAGATATTCTTAACCACAAATGGCCCTTCGTACGTAGGGGTCCATTTGCCCCTGGGATCACCTTGAGGTAGAATGATGTGCTTGATTACCAGGTCCCTAACTTGATACTCTTGTCGTCTGACTTTCTTGTTAAATGCCTTGATCATCCGTTTTTGGTACGTCTGACCATGACAAATAGCAGTGAGTCTCTTTTCGTCGATTAGGTTTAGTTGATCAAGCCGGGTCTGGATCCAGTCGTCTTTGCTCAGACCTGCATCCCTCATGATCCGGAGAGAGGGTATCTGAACTTCAATGGGCAAGACTGCCTCCGTGCCATATACCAAGGAATAGGGTGTTGCCCCTGTTGACGTCCATGCTGAGGTACGGTACCCATGAAGAGCAAACGGTAACATCTCGTGCCAATCTTTGTAGGTCACTGTCATCTTCTGCACAATCTTCTTGATGTTTTTATTAGCTGCTTCTACAGCCCCATTCATCTTCGGCTGGTAAGAAGAAGAGTTATGGTGTTGTATCTTGAATTGCTCGCAGAGCTCAATGATCATCTTGTTGTTAATATTGGTACCATTGTCTGTAATGATCCTCTCTGGTACACCGTATCGACAGATCATATTATGCCGAATAAACCGTGCCACGACATTCTTGGTTACAGTGGCAAAGGAACCTGCTTCAACCCACTTCGTAAAGTAATAAATCGCTACCAGGATGAAACGATGCCCGTTGGATGCCGTAGGTCTGATCTCGCCGATCATATTAATGCCCCACATTTCAAAAGGCCAAGGTGTTGTCAATATGTTCAAAGGAACCGAAGGAATGTGCACCTTATCAGCATAGATCTGGCACTTGTGACATGTCCGAGAATGCTGATAACAGTCGGCTTCCATTGTGGACCAGTAATATCCTGCCCGAAGGATTTTCTTTGCCATGGTATGTCCACTGGAATGAATTCCGAAGATACCTTCATGCAGCTCTGCCATGATCCTTTCTGCTTCAATCTTATCCACACAACACAGTAAGGTTGAATCATGGTTTTGTTTGTAGAGAATGTCATTGCTGAGGAAGAACTTTGCCGCGAACCTTCTCAGAAACTTCTTGTCATTAACAGATGCGCCCTCGGGGTATTCTTGAGCTTCAAGGTACCTCTTTACTTCATGATACCAAGGCTTTTCTGTTACCTCTTCAGTCTCAAGATCACAATAATGTGCAGGTTCATCCAATTTCCAAATAATGATCGGGGAGCCTCGTTGTCCCATTTGACTTTTAACATAGAAGACATTGTAGCTAGCGCGTCCGCCAACTGGTTCTCTTCTCTTGGGAAGTGTTCAAAGGTTATTTCCTCGAAATGGGGAAGCAACGTCAATACATACTCCTTGTAAGGAATAAGATTTGGGTGTTTCATATCCCACTCGCCTTTGATCTGACTGATCACGAGAGCGGAATCTCCGAAGACACTCAGAAACTTGATCCTTAGGTCAATTGCAGCTCGAAGACCCATGATGCATGCTTCATACTCCGCCATGTTGTTGGTGCAGTTGAAACATAGTCGGGCGGTAAGTGGAGTATGAGAGCCCTTAGGAGATATGATCACAACGCCAATACCATTACCTAAAGCGTTTGAGGCTCCATCAAAGTGCATAGACCATCAGGATCCTTCCTCAGGTCCTTCATCCGGTCCAGGTACTTCACAATCAGTCACTACCATGATATTCTCGTCTGGAAATTCAAAGTTCATCGACTGGTAATCATTCACTGCCTGATGTGCCAAATGGTCTGCCAACACACTTCCCTTGATTGCTTTTTGAGTTGTATACTGGATGTCATATTTGGTCAAGATCATCTTCCATCTTGCTATTCTTTCGGACAAGGCAGGCTTTTCGAAGATGTACTTGATTGGATCCATTTTTGAAATCAACAGAGTAGTGTGAGTCAACATATACTGTCTTAGCCGGTGAGCAACCCATACCAAAGCGCAACAAGTTTTCTTGAGCAGTGAGTATCGAGTCTCACAGTCGGTAAACTTTTTGCTAAGGTAATAAATAGCATGCTCTTTTCGGCCAGACTCGTCATGCTGACCTAGCACACATCCCATTGAGTTGTCCAATACTGTCAAGTATAAGATTAGAGGTCTCCCTTCAACCGGTGGCATAAGAATGGGTGGCTCTTGGAGATACTCTTTGATTCTTTCGAAAGCGGCCTTACATTCATCGTTCTAACATACTACTTGATCTTTCTTCAGTAGCTTGGAGATTGGTTCACAAGTAGCAGTTAGGTGTGAGATGAATCGGGCAATGTAGTTCAGTCGTCCCGGAAAGCCTCTGACTTCTTTCTCTGTCTTGGGAACTAGAATCTCTTGTATGGCTTTCACTTTGGCAGGGTCCACTTGAATACCTTTGTCGCTCACGATGAAGCCTAGCAGTTTTCCAGATCTCACCCCGAAGGTGCACTTGTTCGGGTTCAACCTCAGCTTGTACAACTTCAGACGGTCAAACGGCTTCTATAGATGGTCAAGGTGTTCCTCCTCCGTTTGGGACCTTGCGATCATATCGTCGACGTATACTTCGATCTCATGGTGGATCATATCATGGAATAGAGCAACCATGGCACGCTGATACGTTGCCCCAACATTTTTCAACCCAAAAGGCATGACCTTGTAACAAAAGGTGCCCCACTGAGTAACAAAAGTGGTCTTCTCCATGTCTTCAGGAGCCATCTTGATTTGATTATAACCGGAGAAACTGTCCATGAAGGAGAATACCTTATGCTGAGCAGTGTTGTCAACCAGAACGTCGATGTGAGGTAGAGGGAAGTCATCCTTAGGGCTCGCCCTGTTCAAATCCCTGTAGTCAACACACACTCGGACCTTACCATCCTTCTTCGGTACCAGAACCACATTGGCAACCCACTGAGGGTAAGAAGTCACTGCTAGAAGACCAGCATCGAATTGTTTCATAACCTATGCTTTGATTTTCTCGGACATCTCTGGACGCATACGGCGGACCTTTTGTTTTACCGGAGGGCAATCTTCCTTGGTAGGCAGATGATGAACCACAATGTTGGTATCTAACTGTTGCACCCCAAAATTTGCCCTCCCATATTCTTCAAGAATTGCAAAGAGCATGCTTCAAAATCTCCCCAAGGGTTGCATAGTTCAAGGGCCTCCTAAACAGTTAAAAACTAGGGTTTTGGTTCTGACAAAGTAAATGAAGTTTCCAAGGGTCCAATCAAGTCCCACATGCCTATAAACATTGTCAAGTATCCTCATGCCAAGTTTCAGGACTTACAACACAAAATTGCACAGTCAAAAACCCTAATTGCACTACAATCAACTATAGGGGCAAAATGGTCATTTGACAGTCAAAAAGTTCAAATTTTTGGTCAACATCTCATTTTGAAGCCACAAACATCATTTGATCAATGCTTGATCATGATTCTCAAAGCTTGGCTCAAAAAGTCTCAAGATGCAAAAGTTTCCATATTTGGACAGTTGAAAAAGTCAACTGTAACTTGACCAAGGCATAACTTCCACATGGATTATCAGAAAAATTCCATCCAAAGCTCATTTTGAAGAGAAAGAAATTTCCTACAACTCCTCTTCACACTTCAAGTACAAGAAATGCTCTCACAAAAAGTTATCAATCTCAACATTATAGGTCATTTTCAAAAGTCAACAAAAAGGGACTTTAAGTCAAAGACCATAACTTGAGATTGGTAAATCAAAATGACATGGGACCAAAGACATTGGTTAGAGGACTCAAAGACCTTTCCAAAATGTCCAAGAACATGAGCAAAGCTTACAAATTGAGCAAGTTGTGCCTTGTGGAAGTTGGGAAATTTTTGGATATTTTTAAAAGTCAACATTGCTTCAAATGTCTTAAAAATGCTAATGGGCCTCTTTTTCTTCCAAGAATCATTATCCAAGGCATGTACACGACCATTTGGCCCAAAGGGAAGTTTTTCATCATTTTTATTTTATTTACTTGAATTTTTAATTGCTAAATATTCATTTAATTAATTAAAATATATGAAAAATACTAAACTTAGGTTTTTAAATCTTTTTGTGCATGGAATAGGCTTAATATTTCGTGCATGATCACATTTAGAAAGAATCATGGTGATTGGACACAATTTGAATCAAATTTGCATGAAAAGATTGAAAAAATATATGCATGGAAAATCAAATATTTTCTCATCAATTCCTTGATTCCTTGGACCAATTTCTTAACCCTAATCATTCACATGTATATATTGATGCAAACACTACTCCTAAAGACCTCCCAGCTGCGCCATACCTCCATAGCCAAACTTGCAATTTTCTCAAAAAGGTCCAATACTGAAAACTAGGTTCTAGGACGATTCAAGTCAAAATAATTGTTCCATTGGCTTGCTGAGACTTCAAGGAAGGAGACTGAATCAATATCATAGCTTGAAACCTTGAGAATTGGTAGTTATAAGTCAAACTGTTTTCACTTTTATGCATATTCGTGTTTTAATATTCAAGCATATTCATTGCATTTTTCTTATGGATTCTTACTAATTGGTTGCTTCTGAAACTAACTGCATACTTTAATTAAGTTTTCGTGCCAAAATAGAAGATTCACCATTGATACAGGCTAGGGTTCTTCAAGTTTTAATTTGGGCATTTCTAAATGCTGTAAAATTGGAACATCACAGTACCATGACTGAACTCAGCGTGCTTGGACGATCTGAATAGATACCTCGCGCCTAATTTATATAGCCCCATGGCCTAGTCGCTATTTTTGAGAATTGCATATTTTGGGGGGGTTTAAAACCCCCGCTAACCTTTTTATATTTTCAGGAAAACACAAACGATGAAGAAGATGATGAAGTGTAGGCCAGTGATTGGATCGTTCAAATTTGCGCGCTAATTTTCCACTAACTTTTGTTTTATATTATATTGTTCATTGGCCAGATAATAAACCAAACGCGTGAATGGCTCCATTGGTCAGGCGAGTGTATGGTAACCTTCAGGACCTGGGTTCGATCCCAGGTCCCCATCCCTTTCCATAATATTTTTACTAACGTTATCCTATGCAGCGCTCTTCCTTGAAGGCCATCATACAATCCCTAATCCAACTATGCCACGCGCCCACTGGAGACAATCTGAAGGCCCAGATCTGAAGAACATGATAAACCTCAGTCAACACACATGCATGCCAGTGCAAAAGTCAACCAGGCCAAAGACAAGTGGGCCTGAATTACTGGACTCTACCTCCCAATTTGGGGACAGACCCCCCTAGGTTTGCAATTTCTTTTATATATTTTCCATTTTTTATTTGATTCAACTATTTCTTTTTTAATTAATTTCTTTAATTTAGTTTATTTTCATAAAAATATAAAAAACAATATAAAAATCAGAAAAAGACAAAAAATAAGTATTTTTATTTAATGGTATTTTTTTGTAAATAAATATCATTAATTGATTTTAGTTTTTTAATTTAGGTTTAAATCTTAATATTTTTTCTAATAAACTTAAAATTTGTAGAATTAGGATTTTAATCAATTTTTATCCTTTTTCTTTTCTTTTCACTAATAATTAATAATTTATGTTTATAAATCAAATTGCATGTAAATAATTAGAGTAGTTTTAGGTTTAATTTTTAACATGTTTTTCTTAATAAATAAAAATTTAGGATTAGGGTTAATTTCTCAATTTCATTTAATTTTCTTATTAAAGATTCATAAATACAAAAAAATACCAAAATAATTTCTTTTTTTTTTAATTTTAATTTAATTAATTTAATCATTTAATTTAATTTCATTAAAAAGGGTCCAACGCCCTCGTTTCCAATTTTAAATCCAATTCGCGCGTTTTATTTATTTCCTTCTTTTAAATATTTATGTAATTCTCCCAAAGCCGTGTAAACTTAATTTCTCGCACTTTACTTCTTTATTTTCTGTCAAATCGGGTCCTGGATTTAATTTGGCGATGTGGACCCGCGCCTTTGTAATAGTTTAGAACTTTTAATTTCCGTATCTTTTTTAACTGTTAATAAATGCATGCAAGAATGAATGGCCTAAAATAAAAACAAACGCATAGATCACTTTGACATGAACAAGATAAATGCAAATGAAAACAACACACAAATCACACACCACCCCTAGGGTACGCCTCACTGTTGCCTTGCCTCGAAAGGTGATCGTCGAGCAGAGGATGTCTTAGTAAGTCCTCATGATCCGGGAACCTGGCATGAGGGTAGCTTCTAAGGTGTCTTCCCATTGCTCTGGTGATCACCATGTCCCGAACCTTCGAATTGACCAGAACACCTCCAACGGTGGTGCTACCTACCTCTCAATGGTGGGATGGCACTACTTTAAAGGACATCTACACAGACGAATTCCTTAGGGTAGGTAGACGACTCTAGATACTTGCTCTAAATTTCAAACAAATTCAAAAATACTTTTCACACCAACATATTTTCAAAAAGCTTTCGAAAGCAATTTTTCAAACACTCTTGAGGACCGATACAAGAGTCGAACTGGAATTTTCAAAGAAACTTTTTAAAAACCCACA
Source organism: Vicia faba (assembly GCA_948472305.1). NCBI lineage: Eukaryota > Viridiplantae > Streptophyta > Magnoliopsida > Fabales > Fabaceae > Vicia > Vicia faba. The sequence goes on from OX451736.1 coordinate 764,218,467, forward strand.
TTTGAGAAGCAAACAAACCATTTTTGAAAACACAAATGAGCAAGTATCTAAGAGCCCATGGATAACCATGGATAGAAAGGGTGCTAACACCTTCCCTTTCTATAACCTACCTCCCGAACCGAGAGCAATCTCTTTAAGGAATTTTTCTGTGCTTTTGTCCTTTCCATTTGGAGAAAATAAAAGACGGTGGCGACTCTTGCTTACCGCGACTTTTCGCGAACCAGCGTTAAACAGTCAGTTCCAGATCCACCGATCACAGAACTGGCGACTCTGCTGGGGACTTAAACGTAAAGTGAGGTGTACCTTAGGGTTAGTTCATAACTGTGTTTTCAATTGTATTGATTTGCTTGCTTTAAATTGCGGGTTGCATGGGAGTTACATAGATCCTAACCCGGATCTGGGGATACCCTGTTTAGGTAGTATAAGCTGTGAGGGACCTGTCCGGCGTAGACCGACACGGGTGAAGCAGTGGCTACGTTGGTGTGGCACCTTGGTCTGTACCGATATCCCTTGTGTTGCAACGAGGAGAATATGGGTCTTCTGAGGAGTCATTAAGCACCAACAACCTTAGAACCTTAAATGACACAACTTGGCCATTAGAACAGTAGCAGTATGCTACGCCCATTGAGGCTAAACTCTCGTGATGGTTCTGGCCGCAAGAAAAGATTGCGATGCTGGAGTTATGACCGATTGAGGGTAGTCAATGATATTGGGACCCTTAGAACCCGGTTACTTCTAATAGGACAGGTTGAGCCCACCAACTTCAAGAGGGTAATACCCAGACCCCATGTTGGCCTAAACTCTAAGGGCTTTCTCTTGTGTGACTTGTTTGCCTTCGTACTTGACTACTTGCAAGCTCTATCTGACACATGAACTACTTGCAGGTTTTGTTTATAGTCCTTAATTACGACTCATAATAGAGTGCACTCAGTTTGCTTGCAGGTTTTGTTTATAGTCCTTAATAAGGGCTCATAACATGGTTTATCCATATTACCCCATGCATCATGACATCATTACATTGCATACATCCTAACCCATTTCAAGGATCTCAAGGGCTTGCGATGCAGGTCATGATAAATCAAACATCTAGCAAGGGGCAAAGAGGATTTATTTTCCTCTAGCCAAAGTTATCAGGGGCTATGACCCACTTGATATGGTGAGCCCTGACTCTTGAAGAAGGTCCCCTTAACCAAGGTTGTTTGGAAATCAAAACCAGACATGATGACTAAAGTCAGGGGCTATGACCCACTGGATATGGTGAGCCTTTGACCCTTGAAGAAGGACTCCCAACAATATGAAGTGCCTTCAATCAAGCTACCGGATCCAAATTCTAACAAATTTTCTTGTTTACCCCCGCGAGGTCCTTGAAAACATTGCATGCATATCATACATATCATTGCATAACAGGTACCCTTTGGACAGGTCACTTACCATCTCCGCTGTTTATTTCAGCAATGGCTTCCCAACAAGATAACCAGGACTTTCTTGCTCAAGAGACCCAGTTCGGGGAAATCCTCCTGAATCTATTCAAGGGGCAGGAGGAGTTAAGGACACTTCTCATGGAGACATTGGTCAGGAACAGTGCTGAGGATGAAAGGCTGAAACACCTACAAGCTGAGGTGGATGCATTGAAGGTCCAGATGTTGGGGCAGATGACTGCCATTCAAGGGTTAGCTCAAAGACAAGATGAGCTCGGGGTTCTCATCAACCAACTGCTTCAGGGCAACCAACTGGGGCAAACATCTAAGGGTAAAAAGCCAGTCATCGTTCAACCACCTTTGAGACCAGGAGATAAGGGGAGAGCTCCTCAAATGGCTCCAGTGTCACAATTTCAGCATCAACCTCACCGGCTTCAGCCAGACAAGTCCAGGAGGCAATTCACCCTGCTCAACATGTCGCTGTTTCAAGCTTTACAACGCCTGTTGAGATTGAATTTGATCACATTAAGGGCTCATCCCCAGAACCCCAACACAGCACATCCTACTTATGATCCCAATAAAAGGTGTGCCTACCATTCTGCCTGTCCAGGACATGATACAAATGAGTGTTGGACTCTGAAGAACAAGATCCAGGACCTGATTGATGAAGGAGCACTGGAGTTCACACAAGATGGTCAGGCTGAATTTTTCTACCATCCCTCCAAGACTCACCAGTTGAAGTAACAGGCCCTGAGAAGAGAAAACTTTTGTTCATTCGAATGTTCAAGTTGTAATTTTCTTTTGTTCAAACATTTACTCATTGTTAAACATCGTTATTTCATTAATGCATCGCATATGTCTGTTTTGAAGCAATATATTCGTATTTACTATATGCAAATTATTTTCATATTTTTCTGATATCAACTCTCATTAATTCTAAGCCTCTTGAGGGAGGATGACGAAAACGATACCATAATCTACAGTATGCTTTTGAACATACCCCGCTGATGAGGTACATGCATTGTTTCAATCCCTAAACACTGGAGTTATAAGGAAGATAATCCCTCGTCAACCCATCTGAGCCAAAGAAGTAGGAGTTTTTCTTTTCGAAATTTAAAACCCTTAATCATAACCTGGGGCAGGGTAGTTCTCTCAGTTGATCCAAGTGCATAACGAATGGCACCAAAGAGGTCCTTACAAAACAAAAAAAACAATGATGGTTCTGAACAATCGTACAGACAGGCAGTCATTATTTCTCAAAATAAAAAAACCCATTAAGTCAAAACCCATGAAGGAGACTTACAAAACTGGGGCATCCCGCTGACTGTAATTCCAAAAAAAGGAAACAGTTCAGGCAAAAAGAAAGGGATAACAAAAAATCAGACAAGAAAGAGGTCTTACAAACCCTCAACAAAATAAAAAATGACTGCCTATTCAAAATAAGTCATCAACATCCGAATCATCACCGGAAAATCAGAGCAAAGACTCAAACAAGGTCTAACGTATGATCAATTGAGCTTAGGTTCGGAGAACATCACGAAGAACAGGTGGGTACAAATAATTTGAGCCTTTATCCTTTGTTTCTTAAACCATGAACCAGGCCACGTTATAACCCTCAAAAGTCCTAGCTGAAGCATGGGTTAGTTCGAAAGCATACTGTTACGAAAGGTATACTGACTCCTTAAGGCCTACGGTAAATACGGAGTTGACATCACGTTTTACAAACATTCACTTGTTTTATGAAAAAGAATGCATTTTCAAAAACTTCGAAACAGACATAGGCTGTGCATTTTTAACATAACTTTGTTTGCATATGACTTTTTGTTTGAACAGTAGGAAAAATCGCACGAAGAATATCTGGTGGACAAAAGCACTTCCAATCAAGGGGCATGGCATGATCATTGTCCATCATCTGGGGCAGTCCAATCAAGATTCAGAGAATCTCTCAAAGGCTAAATAGCCTGGGGCAAATCTCTGCCTGAGTCACTTGGGGCATTCCAACAACGAATCTTGCCTGATCAGACATCTTCTGGTAATATGGCAACACAAACAGCCAGGGGCCACTCCCTACATTCTAAGAGAACGGACATAGTCGAAAAGAATACTACACAAAATCAAAGACCCGCTAGGCTGACATGCCTAGGCAAAAATTAGGGCTTCCCGGCGAACCAAAAGGGTTCGGGCAAAATGAAGGGATGAAATGAAAAAATCTGTATACCCGGCAAGTCGAAAACCTGAAAAGGCGGCTTGGGCAAAAATGGGTATCCCGGTGGGCTGAAAACCCGAAAGGGCGGTCCAGGAAAAAGTTAGGGATCAAAGCGTACGACTATGTCCTGTGATCTTGTCACCTGCCTACCAGAAGAAGGTTGGTCCATCAACAACTATCAGCACCTCACAGGTCTTCCTCTCCCACATCAGAAACAGGGGCAATGATGAGTTGTCCAAACGATTCTAATGGCTCTGCCCACCAAGGTACTAAGATAGGTTCAGCTGAAGAAGGCAGCCAATACACCTTAATTCCCCAGAGAGTGAGCCAGCAAGTCAGTACACTCTCCCCAAGCAAAGCTATTATCCAACCTTAAAGAAGTTGGGTATCCTCCAGCAGATCTCAACATTCGCCAGCAGTATATGCATTATTAACATGCATCCCCGGCAATCTTGGCCCAAAGATTGTTCCCCGGCGGTATATCAAACATTCAGTGGAGTTACTTCCAATACAGCTCAAAACTCCCCCAGGAGAGTCCAATCTAGTTCCCAAGGAAAGTTGGTATCCATCTCCCCAGCAGAAAGCTTATCCCCAGTAGATTCTGGAAGCTTATTCTCGTAGAGCACGAACGCGCCTCCCGGCATCATTCAAAGAGTTATTTCCTTACCAGGATATAACTGGGCTATCCTCAGCCAAAAGCCACGGAAAGAGTGTCCTCGACGAAGTCTTCTTATCCCCAGCGAAGTCTATCAACACTTCCCACACAACAAGGGTATCCCCAGCAAGTTATTATCAACCTCTCATCAAAGTACCTATCTCCCCACATAATATTGCTTCCCAGCAAGATCGTTAGAGTACTTTTCTCCCCGCAGAGTAATCCATTCGCCAAGTTTATTCCCCAACGGAGTTATCTTCTCCTACCGGCATTCTTGCAACTATCATCCAGAGGAAGCAAAATCTATCCTTCAACATCAGCCCAGGAGTGACTTCCCGGCACCCGTCAGGGATTTATTTTCCTAAGACGAAAACATACATAAACATCGCATTTCCATACATTATAGCATGCATATACGCATCATATCTTACAAATCTCATTTATGTTGAGAACATCATTGCTTGATCCATATCATGCATTGAGTATAACTGGCCTTTACCTTTCAGAAAGAATCCAGTTAATGTTCTCATCTATATTTCAAGACCTAGACCGGTTCAGTTAAGTCGACCCTAAGAATTTTCTGTTTCTTATCCAGTCCAAGGCCTTCTCTGGTTCAGTCAGATCGACCCTAAGATCTCCCTGTTTCTTATCCAGTTGAAGACATTCCAAGACCTAGACCGGTTCAGTTAAGCCGACCCTAAGACTTTTCTGTTTCTTATCCAGTCCAAGGCCTTCTCTGGTTCAGTCAGATCGACCCTAAGATCTCTCTGTTTCTTATCCAGTTGAAGACATTCCAAGACCTAGACCGGTTCACTTAAGTCGACCCTAAGACTTTTTTGTTTCTTATCCAGTCAAAGGCCTTCTCTGGTTCAGTCAGATCGACCCTAAGATCTCCCTGTTTCTTATCCAGTGGAAGACATTCCAAGACCTAGACCGGTTCAGTTAATCGACCCTAAGATTTTCTGTTTCTTATCCAGTCAAAGGCCTTCTCTAGTCCAGTTAAATCGACTCCAAACAGATTTTCCTGATAAAGACTCAGTTGAAGATATCCAAGATTCTCTCAATGATTGCTATTGAGGTTGTAGTCGCCTATGGTTCTCTCCCCGATACTGCGGAGGTAGTAATCATCCCCAGATTCGCTCAGCATTACTGTTGAAGTTGAAGTCGTCCAAGATTCTCTCAATGATTGCTATTGAGGTTGTAGTCGCCTATGGTTCTCTCCCCGATACTGCGGAGGTAGTAATCATCCCCAAATTCGCTCAGCGTTACTGTTGAAGTTGAAGTCGTCCAAGATTCTCTCAATGATTGCTATTGAGGTTGTAGTCGCCTATGGTTCTCTCCCCGATACTGCGGAGGTAGTAATCATCCCCAGATTCGCTCAGCATTACTGTTGAAGTTGAAGTCATCCTAAGATTCTCTCAATGATTGCTATTGAGGTTGTAGTCGCCTATGGTTCTCTCCCCGTTACTGCGGAGGTAGTAATCATCCTAAGATTCTCTCAATGATTGCTGTTGAGGTTGAAGTCGCCCAAGATTCTCTCAATGACTGCTGTTGAGGTTGAAGTCGCCCAAGATTCTCTCAATGATTGCTGTTGAGGTTGAAGTCGCCCAAGATTTTCTCAATGATTGCTGTTGAGGTTGAAGTCGCCTATGGTTCTCTCCCCGATACTGCGGAGGTAGTAATCGTCCCCAGATTCGCTCAGCGTTACTGTTGAGGTAGTAATCGTTCAAGGTTCTCCCACCGTTCCTGTTGAGGAAGTAACCATCCCTGGTTCATTCATCATCGTTTGAAGCTCCAGATTCAGCTCCTGTAACCAGTCAGGACACATCTATACAAAGAATTGGAAGACCGGCTCCTGTAACAGGTCAGGTAATCATTTTCTTTTGCAGGTATGCAAGTTCTCGCTAAGGAATCTCTTACGCGACCAACATCCAGATGGCATCTATAAGCCCATCCACCTATCCATCACATCTTAGCATGGCATCTATAAGCCCATCATCCTACCCATCAATCTCCAAATGGCATCTATAAGCCCATTCCCATCATCACACTACGATGTGAGCGCAAATTTCTGGGCACTCTAGTGTTCAATCATCTTCCACCTTCGGATTACGAAAGGCACGTCAGCCAATCTGCATCCTCAGGTCTAAGAATATTGAACAGGGGCAACTGTTGCACCCCAAAATTTGCCCTCCCATATTCTTCAAGAATTGCAAAGAGCATGCATCAAAATCTCCCCAAGGGTTGCACAGTTCAAGGGCCTCCTAAACAGTCAAAAACTAGGGTTTTGGTTCTGACAAAGTAAATGAAGTTTCCAAGGGTCCAATCAAGTCCCACATGCCTATAAACATTGTCAAGTAACCTCATGCCAAGTTTCAGGACTTACAGCACAAAATTGCACAGTTAAAAACCCTAATTGCACTACAGTCAACTGTAGGGGCAAAATGGTCATTTGACAGTCAAAAAGTTCAAATTTTTGGTCAACATCTCATTTTGAAGCCACAAACATCATTTGATCAATGCTTGATAATGATTCTCAAAGCTTGGCTCAAAAAGTCTCAAGATGGAAAAGTTTCCATATTTGGACAGTTGAAAAAGTCAACTGTAACTTGACCAAGGCATAACTTCCACATGGATTATCAGAAAAATTCCATCCAAAGCTCATTTTGAAGAGAAAGATATTTCCTACAACTCCTCTTCACACTTCAAGTACAAGAAATGCTCTCACAAAAAGTTATCAATCTCAACATTATAGGTCATTTTCAAAAGTCAACAAAAAGGGACTTTAAGTCAAAGACCATAACTTGAGATTGGTAAATCAAAATGACATGGGACCAAAGAAATTGGTTAGAGGACTCAAAGACCTTTCCAAAATGTCCAAGAACATGAGCAAAGCTTACAAATTGAGCAAGTTGTGCCTTGTGGAAGTTGGGAAACTTTTGGATATTTTGAAAAGTCAACATTGCTTCAAATGTCTTAAAAATGCTAATGGGCCTCTTTTTCTTCCAAGAATCATTATCCAAGGCATGTACACGACCATTTGGCCCAAAGGGAAGTTTTTCATCATTTTTATTTTATTTACTTGAATTTTTAATTGCTAAATATTCATTTAATTAATTAAAATATATGAAAAATACTAAACTTAGGTTTTTAAATCTTTTTGTGCATGGAATAGGCTTAAGATTTCGTGCATGATCACATTTAGAAAGAATCATGGTGATTGGACACAATTTGAATCAAATTTGCATGAAAAGATTGAAAAAATATATGCATGGAAAATCAAATATTTTCTCATCAATTCCTTGATTCCTTGGACCAATTTCTTAACCCTAATCATTCACATGTATATATTGATGCAAACCCTACTCCTAAAGACCTCCCAGCTGCGCCATACCTCCATAGCCAAACTTGCAATTTTCTCAAAAAGGTCCAATACTGAAAACTAGGTTCTAGGACGATTCAAGCCAAAATAATTATTCCATTGGCTTGCTGAGACTTCAAGGAAGGAGACTGAATCAATATCATAGCTTGAAACCTTGAGAATTGGTAGTTATAAGTCAAACTGTTTTCACTTTTATGCATATTCGTGTTTTAATATTCAAGCATATTCATTGCATTTTTCTTATGGATTCTTACTAATTGGTTGCTTCTGAAACTAACTGCATACTTTAATTAAGTTTTCGTGCCAAAATAGAAGATTCACCATTGATACAGGCTAGGGTTCTTCAAGTTTTAATTTGGGCGTTTCAAAATGCTGTAAAATTGGAACATCACAGTACCATGACTGAACTCAGCGTGCTTGGACGATCTGAATAGATACCTCGCGCCTAATTTATATAGCCCCATGGCCTAGTCGCTATTTTTGAGAATTGCATATTTTGGGGGGGTTTAAAACCCCCGCTAACCTTTTTATATTTTCAAGAAAACACAAACGATGAAGAAGATGATGAAGTGTAGGCCAGTGATTGGATCGTTCAAATTTGCGCGCTAATTTTCCACTAACTTTTGTTTTATATTATATTGTTCATTGGCCAGATAATAAACCAAACGCGTGAATGGCTCCATTGGTCAGGCGAGTGTATGGTAACCTTCAGGACCTGGGTTCGATCCCAGGTCCCCATCCCTTTCCATAATATTTTTACTAACGTTATCCTATGCAGCGCTCTTCCTTGAAGGCCATCATACAACCCCTAATCCAACTATGCCACGCGCCCACTGGAGACAATCTGAAGGCCCAGATCTGAAGAACATGATAAACCTCAGTCAACACACATGCATGCCAGCGCAAAAGTCAACCAGGCCAAAGACAAGTGGGCCTGAATTACTGGACTCTACCTCCCAATTTGGGGACAGACCCCCCTAGGTTTGCAATTTCTTTTATATATTTTCCATTTTTTATTTGATTCAACTATTTCTTTTTTAATTAATTTCTTTAATTTAGTTTATTTTCATAAAAATATAAAAAACAATATAAAAATCAGAAAAAGACAAAAAATAAGTATTTTTATTTAATGTTATTTTTTTGTAAATAAATATCATTAATTGATTTTAGTTTTTTAATTTAGGTTTAAATCTTAATATTTTTTCTAATAAACTTAAAATTTGTAGAATTAGGGTTTTAATCAATTTTTATCCTTTTTCTTTTCTTTTCACTAATAATTAATAATTTATGTTTATAAATCAAATTGCATGTAAATAATTAGAGTAGTTTTAGGTTTAATTTTTAACATGTTTTTCTTAATAAATAAAAATTTAGGATTAGGGTTAATTTCTCAATTTCATTTAATTTTCTTATTAAAGATTCATAAATACAAAAAAATACCAAAATAATTTCTTTTTTATTTATTTTAATTTAATTAATTTAATCATTTAATTTAATTTCATTAAAAAGGGTCCAACGCCCTCGTTTCCAATTTTAAATCCAATTCGCGCGTTTTATTTATTTCCTTCTTTTAAATATTTATGTAATTCTCCCAAAGCCGTGTAAACTTAATTTCTCACACTTTACTTCTTTATTTTCTGTCAAATCGGGTCCTGGATTTAATTTGGCGATGTGGACCCGCGCCTTTGTAATAGTTTAGAACTTTTAATTTCCGCATCTTTTTTAACTGTTAATAAATGCATGCAAGAATGAATGGCCTAAAATAAAAACAAACGCATAGATCACTTTGACATTAACAAGATAAATGCAAATGAAAACGACACACAAATCACACACCACCCCTAGGGTACGCCTCACTGTTGCCTTGCCTCGAAAGGTGATCGTCGAGCAGAGGATGTCTTAGTAAGTCCTCATGATCCGGGAACCTGGCATGAGGGTAGCTTCTAAGGTGTCTTCCCATTGCTCTGGTGATCACCATGTCCCGAACCTTCGAATTGACCCGAACACCTCCAACGGTGGTGCTACCTACCTCTCAATGGTGGGATGGCACTACTTTAAAGGACATCTACACAGACGAATTCCTTAGGGTAGGTAGACGACTCTAGATACTTGCTCTAAATTTCAAACAAATTCAAAAATACTTTTCACACCAACACATTTTCAAAAAGCTTTCGAAAGCAATTTTTCAAACACTCTTGAGGACCGATACAAGAGTCGAACTGGAATTTTCAAAGAAACTTTTTAAAAACCCACATTTGAGAAGCAAACAAACCATTTTTGAAAACACAAATGAGCAAGTATCTAAGAGCCCATGGATAACAATGGATAGAAAGGGTGCTAACACCTTTCCTTTCTATAACCTACCTCCCGAACCGAGAGCAATCTCTTTAAGGAATTTTTCTGTGCTTTTGTCCTTTCCATTTGGAGAAAATAAAAGACGGTGGCGACTCTTACTTACCGCGACATTTCGCGAACCAGCGTTAAACAGTCAGTTCCAGATCCACCGATCACACTAACCCAGGAATATCTTCGTAAGACCAGGCAAAGATTTCCATGTAGTCATGCAGTATATGAATCAACCGTTGTTTCACACTAGACTCCAGATTGGCACCAATCTTGACTTCCTTTCTGTCTGTCTCAGTACCCAGATTCACTGTTTCCACTGGCTCTTCATGTGGCTGAATGGCCCTCTCTTCCTGGATTAACAGTCTTGCAAGCTCACCAGGCACTTCGCAATCATCTTCACCTTCGTCTTCTGCTAAGTTGATCGGATTTTCGAAGTCATAACTGACAGTAGTAGATTCGTTACCAGTGAGATCCATAGTGGATTGGGACCTTGTGATCGGTGGATCTGGAACTGACTATTTAACGCTGGTTCGCGAAATGTCGCGGAAGCAAGAGTCGCCACCGTCTTTTATTTTCTCCAAATGGAAAGGACAAAAGCACAGAAAAATTCCTTATAGAGATTGCTCTCGGTTCGGGAGGTAGGTTATAGAAAGGGAAGGTGTTAGCACCCTTTCTATCCATGGTTATCCATGGGCTCTTAGATACTTGCTCATTTGTGTTTTCAAAAATGGTTTGTTTGCTTTTCAACTGTGGGTTTTAAAAAAGTTTCTTTGAAAATTCCAGTTCGACTCTTGTATCGGTCCTCAAGAGTGTTTGAAAAATTGCTTTCGAAAGCTTTTGAAAAGGTGTCGGTGTGAAAAGTATTTTTGATTTGTTTTTTTTGAAATTAGAGCAAGTATCTAGAGTCGTCTACCTACCCTAAGGAATTCGTCTGTGTAAATGTCTTTTAAAGTAGTTCCATCCCACCATTGAGAGGTAGGTAGCACCACCGTTGGAGGTGTTCGGGTCAATTCGAGGTTCGGGACATGGTGATCACCAGAGCAATGGGAAGACACCTTAGAAGCTACCCTCATGCCAGGTTCCCGGATCATGAGGACTTACTAAGACATCCTCTACTCGACGATCACCTTTCGAGGCAAGGCAACAGTGAGGCGTACCCTAGGGGTGGTGTGTGATTTGTGTGTCGTTTTCAAGTATTTTGTCTTTTGTCATGTTATTGGTGATCTAACGTTTGTTTTTATTTTTGTCCATACATTCTTTCATGCCTTGATTAACAGTTAAAAAATTGCGGAAAGTAAAAGATTCTAAGCTATTACAAAAGGCGCGGGTCCACATCGCCAAAATTTCTTGAACCCGATTTGACAGAAAAATAAAGAAAGTAAAAGCAAATAAAAGAATTAAAAGTGCGGCAGATTAATTACAAGGCCTTGGGAGAGATACATAAATATAAAGAATAAAAATAAATATGCGAATTAAACAAGAATTAAAACGAGGGCGTTGGACCCTTTTTTGCAAAATTAAATGATGAGATAAATTAATTAAAAAGAAAAGAAATTGTTTTTGGTATTTTTGGTGTTTTATGATTTTAATGGGAAAAAAGAATTAAATGCAATTAAACCTAATTCTACAATTTTTTATTTTTATTAAGAAAGTTTTAACCTAAAATTAATCCTAATTAATTTACATGCAATTTAATTATAAAAATAAATATTTAATATTTAATTATTATGACAGAAAATGAAAAGGGATAAAAATTAATTAAAACCCTAATTCTATATTTTTTAGATTTTTTATAAAAAGTTAAGATTAAAGCCTAATTTAAAACTAGCTAATTAATGGAATTTATTTATGAAATACTATTAAATAAAATATTTATTATTTTTTCTCTTTTCTGGTTTTTTTTATGTATTTTATATATTATGAAAAAAATATTTAATTAAAAAGAACAATAATTAAAAGGAAGAAAAAAAAGACAAAAAGAAAGAATGTAAAAAAAATGCAAACCTAGGGGGTTCTGCCCCTAATTTGGGAGGTGAAACTTAGTATTTTAGGCCCATCAAGACCTTGGCCCGTTTGACTTTCATGCCAGCATGCATACATGTTGACTGGAATGCATCATGTTCCTCAAATCCTGGCCCTTGAATTGTGGAGATGGAACGCGTGGCAGGTTTGATTTGGGGGACGCATGGTACGCTTTGGTATAGAAGCTACATGGGAACGTTAAATGAAAAACAATATTGAAAGGGGTGAGGACCTGGGGCTCGAACCCAGGTCCTATGGTTTACCAATCAACGCGCTTGCCAATGCTCCAGTTTATTTTCTTTGTACCTTACATGAATAACAAATAATATATAATAAAACAAATGTCAGTGGAATTTTAGCGCGTAAAATTCAAACAAGCCAATCGCTGATTGCCACAGGGGTCATCTTCCTCGTTGGTGATTTCCTGAAAAAAATAGCAAACATTTAACGGGGGTTTTGAACCCCCTCAAAACATGCTTATCCTGATAATAGCGATTAGGCCCCCTTGGTATATAAATTAAGCGCGAGCATGCCATTCTTTTCGTCTAAGCGAGCTGAACATGGTTATGGCAGTGAGGTCTCTTAATTTTACAGTATCAAGAAACCCCTAATTTGGATTTCAAGAAAACCTAGCCTGCATCAATGGTAGAATCATGTATATCGCACAAAAACGCAATTAATTTGTATGGTTAGCTTCAGAATCTTATAATGAACATGAATCAAGCATTAAAAGTTACAAAGGATGCATGAATTGAGATGCACGATTATGAATTTTTTTGTGTACAGGTGAGATCGTTCTCACGTTTCTGGGCATGAAAACTTGAAGTTTTTGATGCAAATCCCTTCTATGAAGCCTTAGCAAGCTAATGAGATCAAAATCTTGCCTTGAATCGCCCTAGAACTAGGTTTTCAGAATTGGAATTTTTGCCAAAAAAGCTTGAGTTTGATAATGGGGTTTTTGCGCAGCTGAGTGGTTAATGGCATTAGGGTTGTGTTCTATGCTTATGTATGAGTGAATTAGGTCAAAGAAAACAATCCAAATCCTTGTCATTCATGGTTTGGAAGATTTGATTTTTCAAGATCTTTTTTTCAATATTTTCCATGCTATTTTGTACCAATCATGACCAATTCTCTTCAAATCCTTCCATATTTGATTATGCACGAATTTTTGAACCTATTACATATACAAAAAGATTTGATAAATTAGGTTTAGTATTTTCCATGTATTTAATTAATTTAAATGAATTATTAATAATAAAAATTCAAATAAATAAATAAAAAATGAAGAAAAACTTCCCTTTGGGCCAAATGGTCGTGTGCATGTCTTGAATGATGAATTGTGGAAGAAAAATAGGCCCATTAGCAATTTTAGGTCATTTGAATCAATGTTGACTTTTCAAAATATCCAAAAATTTCCCAACTTCCACAAGGCATAACTTGCTCAATTTTTAAGCTTTGCTCATTTTCTTGGACATTTTGGAAAGGTCTTTGAGTCCTCTAACCAATGCCTTTGGTCCCATGTCATTTTGATTTACCAATCTCAAGTTATGGCCTTTTACTTAAAGTCCCTTTTTGTTGACTTTTGAAAATGACCTATAATGTTGAATTTGATAACTTTTTGTGAGAGCATTTCTTGGACTTGAAGTGTGAAGAGGAGTTGTAGGAAATGTCTTTCTCTTCAAAATGAGCTTTGGATGGAATTTTTCTGATAATCCATGTGAAAGTTATGCCCTGGTCAATTTACAGTTGACTTTTTCAACTGTCCAAATAAGGAAACTTTTGCATCTTGATGATTTCTGAGCCAAGCTTTGAGAATCATGATCAAGCATTGATCAAATGATGTTTGTGGCTTCAAAATGAGATGTTGACAAAAATTTGAACTTTTGACTGTCAAATGACCATTTTACCCCTACAGTTGACTGTAGTGCAATTAGGGTTTTGACTGTGCAATTTTGTGCTGAAAGTCTTGAAACTTGGTATGAGGATACTTGACCATATTTATAAGCATGTGGGACTTGATTGGGCCCTTGGAAACTCCATTTTCTTGATCAGAATAAAAACCCTAATTTTGACTGTTCATGAGGCTCTTACACTGTGCAACCCTTGGGGAATTTTGAAGCATGGCTTGGCAATTTCTTGAAGAATATGGGAGGGAAAATTTTGGGGTACAACAGTTGCCCCTGTTTAATCTTCTTAGACCCGAGGATGCAGATTGGCTGACGTGCCTTTCGTAATCCGAGGGTAGAAGATGATTGAACACTAGAGTGCCCAGAAATTTGCGCTCACATAGTAGCAGTGTGATGATGGGAATGGGCTTACAGATGCCATCCTGAGAGATGCTGGAAGGTGGATGGGCTTATAGATGCCATCTGGATGTTGATCGCGTAAGAGATTCCTTAGCTAGAACTTGCGTACCTGCAAAAGAAAAAAGAGTACCTGACATGTTGCAGGAGTTGGTCTTCAGATGCTTTGTATAGATATGTCCTGACTGGTTACAGGAGCAGAGTCTGGAGCTTCAAAAGATGATGAATAAACCAGGGGTGGTTTCTACCTCAGCATGAACAGTGAGAGAACCTTGGATGACTTTAACCTCAACAGCAATCGTTGAGAAAATCTTGGTGGGAATTACCATCTCCGCAGGATCGGGGAGAGAACCATAGGCAATTATAATCTCAACAGCGGACGTTTGAGAAAAACCTGGAATGGAATTATCGTCTCCGCAGCATTGGGGAGAGAACCATAGGAAATTATAATCTCAAAAGCGGACGTTTGAGAAAAACCTGGGATGGAATTATCATCTCCGCAGCATTGGGGAGAGAACCATAGGAAATTATAATCTCAAAAGCGGACGTTTGAGAAAAACCTGGAATGGAATTATCATCTCCGCAACATTGGGGAGAGAACCATAGGAAATTATAATCTCAAAAGCGGACGTTTGAGAAAAACCTGGAATGGAATTATCGTCTCCGCAGCATTAAGGAGAGAACCATAGGAAATTATAATCTCAAAAGCGGACGTTTGAGAAAAACCTGGGATGGAATTATCATCTCCGCAGCATTGGGGAGAGAACCATAGGAAATTATAATCTCAAAAGCGGACGTTTGAGAAAAACCTTGGATAACTTCTACTGAGTCTTCATCAGAAAAATCTGTTTGGGGTCGATTTAGCTGGACTAGAGAAGGCCTTGGACTGGATAAGAAATCTTTGGAGTCGATTAACTGAACCGGTCTAGGTCTTGAAGTATGATTGAGAATTTAACTGAATCTTTCTTGAAAAGTAAAGGTCAGTCATATGCAGTGCATGATATGGACCAAGCGATGATGTTCTTAACATAAATGAGATTTGTAAGATATGATGCGTCTATGCATGCTATAATGATGTATGTGATGTCTTAGGAATGTATGCTTTCGTCTAGGAAAGTAAATCCTTGACGGGTGCCAGGAAGTCACTCCTGGGCTGCTGTTGAAGAATAAGCTTTTGCTTCCGCTGGGGATGATAGCTGCAAGAATACCGATAGGAGAAGATAAACTCCGTTGGGGAATAAACTTGGCGAATGGATTACTCTGCGGGGAGAAAAGTACTCTAATGATCCTGCTGGGAAGCAATACTCTGTGGGGAGAGAGATACTTTGCTGAGTTGATGATAATAACTTGCTGGGGGATACCCTCATTGTGTTGGAAGTGTTAATAGACTTTGCTGGGGGTAAAAAGACTTTGTCGACGACGATCTTTCCATGGCTTTTGGCTGAGGATAACCCAGTTATATCCTGGTAAGGAAATAACTCTTTGAATACAGCCGGACGACGCGTTCGTGCTTTGCGAGGGATAAACTTCCAGAATCTACTGGAGATAAGCTTACCGCTTGGGGAGATGGATCCCAACTTTCCTGGGGAAACTGGATTGGGCTCTCTCGGGGAAGTTTTGAACTGCGGGGGAAGTGATTCCTTTGAATGTTTGATATACCGCCGGGGAACAGTCTTTAGACCAAGATTGCCGGGGATGCTTGTTAAGAATATCCGTTCATTGCTGGGGAATGTTGAGATCTGCTGGAGGATACCCAACTTCCTTAGGGTTTGATAATATAGCTTGGGGAGAGTGCACTGACTTGCTGGCTCACTCTCTGGGGAATTAAGATATGCTGGTTGTGTTCTTTAGCTGAACCTACCTTGGTACCTTGGAGGACAGAACAATTAGATTGCTTAGACAACTCCTTATTTCCCCTGTTTCTAATGTTACCCGTAATTAACTCTTTGTTTCGTATGCAAATATTCATGAGTTAGCAAATTATTGTCAATGCATATATTATAAATTGAACCTTGGACGTTCTTCGCAAAACAAAACAGAAAAAGAAAAGAAATTGGCACTTTTTACTGAAAAGTATATTTGTATTGATTTTTGAATAGCCTGTAAATAGGCGTTCTGTGTACAAGAGGCTGACGTCCTAGTAAGAGAACGCCGCCGAACAAGAGAGTTTATACAAATTTTGTACAAAAGAAAATAAAACAGCTGTGTGAAATGGATGATCCCACTGGGTTTCAACTCTGCTATTGCCTTTATATCCCCGAGCGTCTCATCACGATGACCTAAACGAAGAATGAAGCTGACTGATTCATGCCGTCTGAACTTGATGTAGATACCGGATTCTGGATGCAAAGTGATCCAATGAGACATAGTATTACGCTTTTATCCCTAATTTTTGCCTGGACCTCCCTTTCGGGTTTTCAGTCCACCGGGATACCCATTTTTGCCCAAGCCGCCTTTTCAGGTTTTCGACTTGCCGAGTGTACAGATTTTTTTCATTTCATCCCTTCATTTTGCCCGAACCCTTTTGGTTCGACGGGAAGCCCTAACTTTTTCCTAGGCATGTCAGCCTAGCGGGTCTTTTTTCATGCGTAGTATCTTTTTACTATGTCTGCATTGGCGGGGTGAGGAAGGTCGTCACCATCCATGTTGGTCAATATCATCGCTCCTCCTGAGAACACATGCTTGACCACAAATGGCCCTTCGTACGTAGGGGTCCATTTTCCCCTTGGATCACTCTGAGGAAGGATGATTCGCTTGATTACCAGATCCCTAACTTGATATTCCTGTGGTCTGACCTTTTTGTTAAATGCCCTGATCATCCGTTTCTAATACGTCTGACCATGACAGATAGCAGCAAGTCTCTTTTCATCAATGAGGTTGAGCTGATCAAGTCGTGTCTGGATCCAATCATCTTCGTTCAGATTTGCATCCTTCATTATCCGGAGAGAGGGTATCTGCACTTCGATCGGTAAGACTGCCTCCATACCATAAACCAGAGAGAAAGGAGTTGCCCCGGTTGACGTCCTGGCTGAGGTTCGATACCCATGTAGAGCGAACGGTAACATCTCGTGCCAATCCTTATAAGTCACTGTCATCTTCTGCACGATTTTCTTGATATTCTTATTTGCGGCTTCTACAGCCCCATTCATCTTCGGTCTGTAAGGAGAAGAATTGTGGTGCTGTATTTTGAACTGCTCGCAGAGCTCAGTGATCATCTTGTTATTCAGATTGGTACCGTTGTCTGTAATAATTCTTTCTGGGACGCCGTACTGACAGATCAGATTATGCCGAATGAATCGTGCCACCACAGTCTTGGTTACCGTAGCATAGGATGCTGCTTCAACCCACTTTGTAAAATAATCAATCGCTACTAGGATGAAGCGATGCTCATTAGATGCCGTAGGTTTAATCTCGCCGATCATGTCTATACCCCACATTGCAAACGGCCAAGGCGCAGTCAGAACATTCAGGGGAACTGGAGGAACATGCACCTTGTCTGCATAAATCTGGCACTTATGGCATGTCCTAGAATGTTGGTAACAGTCAGCTTCCATTGTGGACCAGTAATACCCTGCCCGAAGGACCTTCTTAGCCATAGTATGTCCACTGGAGTGTGTACCAAAGGTCCCTTCATGTAGCTCTTCCATGATCCTTTCTGCTTCAGTCTTATCCACACAGCGCAGTAAGGTTGAATCATGGTTTCGCTTGTACAAGATGCCGTTACTAAGGAAGAACTTTGCCGCGAACCTTCTCAGGAACTTCTTATCATTGACAGAGGCACCTTTAGGGTATTCCTGAGCTTCCAGATATCTCTTCACCTCATGGTACCAAGGCTTCTCAGTTACCAATTCATCCTCGAGATCGCAACAGTATGCTGGTTCGTCCAGTTTCCAGATGATGATTCGGGGAGCCTCATTGTCCCATTTGACCTTGAACATAGAAGACATTGTAGCTAATGCGTCCGCCAACTGATTCTCTTCTCTTGGAAAGTGTTCAAAGGTTATCTCTGTGAAGTGGGGGATCAAGGTCAACACACATTCTCTGTAAGGAATCAGGTTTGGATGTTTCGTATCCCACTCTCCTTTGATCTGATTGATCACAAGAGCGGAATCTCCGAAGACACTCAGAAACTTAATCCTTAGGTCGATCGCAGCTTGAAGACCCATGATGCACGCCTCATACTCCGCCATGTTATTGGTACAGTTGAAAAATAGCCGGGCCGTGAGCGGAGTATGAGTACCTTGAGGTGATATGATTATAGCGCCGATACCGTTTCCCAAAGCATTGGAGGCTCCGTCAAAGTGCATGGACCATCGGGATCCTTCCTCAGGTCCTTCATTCGGTCCAGGTACTTCACAATCAGTCACTATCATGATGCTTTCATCCGGAAATTCGAAGTTCATTGACTGATAGTCATCTACGGCCTGATGTGCCAAGTGGTCTACCAATACACTTCCCTTGATGGCTTTCTAGGTCGTGTACTGAATGTCGTATTCCGTCAAGATCATTTGCCATCTTGCTATTCTCCCAGACAGAGCAGGCTTTTCGAATATGTACTTTATAGGATCAATCTTTGAGATCAACAAGGTAGTGTGAGTCAGCATATACTGTCTCAGTCGGCGAGCAGCCCATACCAAAGCGCAGCAAGTTTTCTCAAGCAGTGAGTATCGGGTCTCACAGTCGGTAAACTTTTTGCTAAGGTAATAAATGGCATGCTCTTTTCGGCCAGACTCGTCATGCTGCCCCAGCACACACCCCATTGAGTTGTCAAGTACTGTCAGGTATAATATCAGAGGTCTCCCTTCAACCGGTGGCATAAGGATGGGTGGTTCTTGGAGATACTCTTTAATTCTATCAAAAGCAGCCTGGCATTCATCATTCCAACGTACTACCTGATCTTTCTTCAGCAGCTTGAAGATTGGCTCACAGGTAGCAGTCAGGTGCGAGATGAACCGAGCAATGTAATTCAGGCGTCCTAAAAAGCCTCTGACTTCCTTCTCTGTCTTGGGAACTGGCATCTCTTGAATAGATTTGACCTTGGCAGGGTCCACTTGAATTCCCTTGTCACTTACAACGAAGCCTAGCAACTTTCCAGATCT
The DNA here is from genome assembly GCA_948472305.1 of Vicia faba. NCBI lineage: Eukaryota > Viridiplantae > Streptophyta > Magnoliopsida > Fabales > Fabaceae > Vicia > Vicia faba. Next base: position 764,237,898 of record OX451736.1, read on the forward strand.
TACCCCGAAGGTGCATTTGTTCGGGTTCAATCTCAGCTTGTACAGTTTCAACCGGTCAAACAACTTCTGCAGATGATCTAGGTGCTCTTCCTCAGTCTGGGACCTTGCGATCATGTCATCAACATACACTTCTATCTCATGATGGATCATGTCATGAAATAAAGCAACCATGGCACGTTGGTAGGTTGCCCCAGCGTTCTTCAGCCCGAAGGGCATGACCTTGTAACAGAAGGTCCCCCACTGAGTAACAAATGTAGTCTTTTCCATGTCTTCAGGTGCCATCTTGATCTGATTGTAACCTGAAAAGCCATCCATGAAAGAGAACACCTTGTGCTGAGCTGTATTGTCAACAAGGACATCAATGTGAGGTAGGGGGAAGTCATCCTTGGGGCTGGCCCTGTTCAGATCCCTGTAGTCGACGCACATTCTGACCTTACCGTCCTTCTTAGGTACCGGCACCACATTAGCAACCCACTGAGGGTAAGAAGTCACTGCAAGGAACCCAGCATCAAACTGTTTCATAACCTCGGCTTTAATCTTCTCAGACATCTCTGGGCGCATACGACGGACCTTTTGCTTAACTGGAGGGCAGTCTTCCTTAGTTGGCAAGTGATGGACCACAATATCGGTATCCAACCCGGGCATGTCTTCGTAGGACCAGGCAAAGATCTCCATATAATCATGTAGCATCTGAGTCAACCGTTGCTTCACGCTGAGCTCTAGGTTGGCACCAATCTTTACCTCTTTCCTGTCTTCTTCCGTACCCAGGTTTATTGTTTCCAATGGCTCTTCATGGGGTTGAATTGCCCTCTCTTCCTGAAGCAACAGTCTTGCAAGCTCGCCAGGCACTTCGCAATCATCTTCACCTTCGTCTTCGGCTAAGTTGATCGGATTTTCGAAGTCATAACTGGCAGTAGCAGAGTCGTTACCAGTGAGATCCAGAGTGGATTAAACCTGTATGAGTGAGTGTGTGTGTAAATACAGCTGTTTTGAAATATATGTAAAGGAAAGGAGGACAGAAAAGGAGCATAAGATTTGAAATGCGAGAAAACGTCCAAGATTTTCATTCATGATATATGAAATGACAATTTATATGCCCTCACAAACGAAACCACGGTGCCTCGGGTAAGACACCGAGCCATAGAGTTTAATTAATTGTTTATTACAAATACCAAAACATAGGAATTCATTACTTAGTAACAAGAGAAACAGGTAGATTGTCCTTTGCACTCCAATTGTTAGGTCCACTGTCGGTTGCCGGGTAAATCCAGCTATCAAACTCAGCCTCATCCACTTCATCTTCGTCCCCAATAGCATTCACTCCATGAGCAGGCAGGGGAGCTGTCACTACATTAGGCTTCTCAGATGCCTCAAACTGTACCTCCTTGGTGTCAATAAGATCCTGCAGCTTGCTCCTTAAGGCCCAACAGTCGTCAGTGGAGTGCCCCGGGCTATCAAAATGGTAAGCACAACGAGCATTTGGGTTGTACTTAGGAGATGTAGTATTGGGGAACTTCGGAGCCTCTCTGACGGTCACTAAATTGGTTGAGAGCAACTGTGGTAAGATCTGCGACAAGGTCATGCTCAAATGGGTGAACTCTCTCCGGGGTCTTTCAGCCCTTTGAGGATTGGTCGGTCGAGGAGCGGCAGCAGGCTGGGCAATCGTTACCGCACTGACAGATTGGCGGCGCTCAAATCTTTCTGATCTCCGGGAGCCATATACAGCACTAGCCTCCTTCTTGAAGGGTTTCTTCTCAGAACTAGCCGATGCACCCTTCGGAATCTTACCAGACTTTAACCCAGCCTCAATTCTCTCTCCAGTCAGAATCAGATCGGTGAACCCTGCAGATGAATTCTCGATAAGATGGTTGAAAAATGGCCCAGATAGGGTCCCCAAGAACATGTCTACCAACTCCCGATCAGTCAAAGGTGGCTGCACCCTGCCAGCCAGGTCTCTCCACTTCTGAGCGTACTCTTTAAAACCTTCACTTGAACCTAACGACATACCCTGGAGTTGGGTACGCGTAGGGGCAAGGTCGGCATTATATTGATACTGCTTGTAGAAAGCAGTATCCAACTCCTACCAGTTACGAACCTTGGTCCCATTCAGCTGATAGAACCATTCGAGATGAGTCCCTGAAAGACTCTCCTGGAAGAAGTGGATCCACAAATTCTTATCCGCTGAGTACAGTTGAATCTTCCGAACATAGGACCTGAGATGTAGCTTGGGGCAAGACGCCCCGTCATATTTAGTGAAAGATGGTGCTTTGAACTTCCGAGGAATGATCACACCAGTAGACAAACCCAGATCTCCAAAATCCAGCCCAGGTACCTGTTGTATCTCCATAGCATTCAACCTATCCTCCAACTGCTTGTAACGGTCTTCTGCCGGAGGATACTGCTCTTCATCAAAATCAGTCTCGTTGTCGGAGACTACCGGACTAGGAACCCTTGCCTCTTGAGGAGAACCCTTGCCAACAGAAGAACCAGCCTCTTCATTCTGCAAGGTGTTGCCAAACCTTCGGCCCGAGCTGAACAGAACAGTTCTTCTCTTCTTCTTCTTCTCCTTCTTCAGGAGCAGAGCCTTCAGCTCTTCTTGGCCTTGAGCCAAACCCTTGATTAATTCCTGAAATTGCGCATTCTGCGCCTGAAGAGCTTTGATGGATGTCTCAGTTGATGACGAGTCAGGATTCATGATGCTGAAATAAACAGCGAAGAACTGTAAGCAACCTGAAAAGAAGAAACCTTCTATGCACATGATGAATGGAATGCGTATGATTTATGTTTTCAAAGACAATCGGGAATCAACTTTGTAAACAAAAAGGAACACACTTCATTAGATTCAACTTTGAAACTGAAATTATTCAACAGGTTGCCCTTAGGCGTTACATGAAAGGAAATACTGAAAAGGGAAATAAAACTGTGAAAGAATATCCGGAGCTCTTTATTGATCCCATGGTCTCCTCTTCTCAGTACGGATGTATGCATTCATAGCTCGCTCATTCTCCAACTGCTTTGTCAGCTTCTGGATCTTTAATTCCTGCTCGTTGAACTTTTCCCGGTAAGAATCCCGCTCTTCTCGCAGTTGCGACCAAGACCTCTTCAATGTCTCATAATCAGTAGGTACCTGAGGAGGAAGGACAGTTGGAGGAACACCATCTTTATCAGGACACTCGAGAATGACGGGTCTGACAGCTTCATACGGCATACCTAACTTCTGAGCACGGATGCGAACCCATTTGTAGTAGGCTTCCATAGGTAAAGAAGTCTTTGGCCCTAGCTCTTGTGGGTCAGCCTTATGAACCTTGTCCTAAGCCTTGATGAACCTACGACGCAGCTCGTCACTATCCACCTGAAACTCAAAACTGATGTGAGGCACCAACATCTCATGGGGGCCTGCTCTTCTTGCTCTTCCAAACTGACGGATTGCTAGACATGGATTGTAAGAGATTCCTCCTTGGGTACCAATCAGAGGAACATTAGGGTATTCCCCGCATCGATCAATGACAGCTATCTCATCCAAACCTCTGCAGGTCCAAATGATGTCTTTATCGGTGAGAGACATTAACCTGTGAGCCCAACCTCTTCCTTCTTGATTCTTCAGCACGAACTTAGGGAGGTGCGAAATAAACCACCTCACCAACAAAGGGATACAACACCATAGGGTTCCTCGTCTTCGAGTAGTACGAGCATGAAGTTGTTGCAAGATGTCGCCCAAGAGAGTGGGCACAGGATTCTGAGACATAAAGATCCTTATGGCAGTGACATTGATGAAGTTGTCAGGATTAGGAAACAGGACTAACCCATAGATTAGGAGAGCCAAGATGTCTTCATTTGCCCTAAAGTCCAGGTCATTCCAGAAACTGTTAGCTTTACCGATCAGAAACTTGGCCAAGAAACCCTTAACTCCGCTTCTAGTCACCCAGTTGTCCATTACCTCTTGATGTGTCAGGGGAAGAGCTGCAGCAACATCCTCAAGTCTGAGGGTCTTTTCCCAACCAGTAAAGGGAGTCTGATCCAAGATAGGGATACCAAGCAAATCAGAGAACTCTTCCAGGGTAGGGACCAGCTGGAAGTCTTGAAAGGTGAAGCACTGGTACATAGGGTCATAGAACTGGGTCAGAACACTCATCAACTGTTGATCCCGCTTTGCAGTGACTAAACTGAGAAGAGAGCCATGCCTCTGAATGAAGGAAGTGGTATTTGGAATTCTGCTAACCAACTCATCAAGCCACTCAGGTGAACGAACAAAGTTGAACCGGATAGTATTCCTTCGCACAGGCATCATAATGTCCTACAAAACAGAGCAAAGGTGAAACCTTCTTGTCTTTGAAATGGTCAGTCCTTATACAGGATGCATGCAATGCTCATGATGTTATGATGTTATGATAAAGCACACCACAAATAGATACAAAGGCAAACATGGCAAGGCACACAAGTCACACAAGGCAAGCCCTTAAAGTTTAGGCCAGCATGAGGTCTAGGTACTACCCTCTTTCAGTCTGTTGGTTCATACCTGTCCTATCAAAGTAACCGGGTTCTTAGAGGATCCCAATATCATTGACTACCCTCAATCGGTCATAACTCCAGCATCGCAATCTTTTCTTGCGGCCAGAACCATCACGAGAGTTTAGTCTCAATGGGCGTAGCATACTGCTACAATTCTAAAGGCCAAGTTGTGTCAATTAAGGTTCTAAGGTTGTTGGTGCTTAATGACTCCTTAGAAGACCCATATTCTCCTCGTTGCGATACAAGGGATATCGGTACAGACCAAGGTGCCACACCAACGTAGCCACTGTTTCACCCGTGTCGGTCTACGCCGGACAGGTCCCTCACAGCTTATGCTACCTAAACAGGGTATCCCCAGATCCGGGTTAGGATCTATGTAACTCCCATGCAACCAACAAAGTTAAAGCAGACAAATCAATACAATTGAAAACACAGTTATGAACTAGCCCTAAGGTACACCTCACTTTAAGTTTTATCCCCAGCAGAGTCGCCAGTTCTGTGATCGGTGGATCTGGAACTGACTGTTTAACGCTGGTTCGCGAAATGTCGCAGAAGCAAGAGTCGCCACCGTCTTTTATTTTCTCCAAATGGAAAGGACAAAAGCACAGAAAAATTCCTTATAGAGATTGCTCTCGGTTCGGGAGGTAGGTTATAGAAAGGGAAGGTGTTAGCACCCTTTCTATCCATGGTTATCCATGGGCTCTTAGATACTTGCTCATTTATGTTTTCAAAAATGATTTGTTTGCTTTTCAACTGTGGGTTTTAAAAAAGTTTCTTTGAAAATTCCAGTTTGACTCTTGTATCGGTCCTCAAGAGTGTTTGAAAAATTGCTTTCGAAAGCTTTTGAAAAGGTGTCGGTGTGAAAAGTATTTTTGATTTGTTTTTTTTGAAATTAGAGCAAGTATCTAGAGTCGTCTACCTACCCTAAGGAATTCGTCTGTGTAAATGTCCTTTAAAGTAGTGCCATCCCACCATTGAGAGGTAGGTAGCACCACCGTTGGAGGTGTTCGGGTCAATTCGAGGTTCGGGACATGGTGATCACCAGAGCAATGGGAAGACACCTTAGAAGCTACCCTCATGCCAGGTTCCCGGATCATGAGGACTTACTAAGACATCCTCTACTCGACGATCACCTTTCGAGGCAAGGCAACAGTGAGGCGTACCCTAGGGGTGGTGTGTGATTTGTGTGTCGTTTTCAAGTATTTTGTCTTTTGTCATGTTATTGGTGATCTAACGTTTGTTTTTATTTTTGTCCATACATTCTTTCATGCCTTGATTAACAGTTAAAAAATTGCGGAAAGTAAAAGATTCTAAGCTATTACAAAAGGCGCGGGTCCACATCGCCAAAATTTCTTGAACCCGATTTGACAGAAAAATAAAGAAAGTAAAAGCAAATAAAAGAATTAAAAGTGCGGCAGATTAATTACAAGGCCTTGGGAGAGATACATAAATATAAAGAATAAAAATAAATATGCGAATTAAACAAGAATTAAAACGAGGGCGTTGGACCCTTTTTTGCAAAATTAAATGATGAGATAAATTAATTAAAAAGAAAAGAAATTGTTTTTGGTATTTTTGGTGTTTTATGATTTTAATGGGAAAAAAGAATTAAATGCAATTAAACCTAATTCTATAATTTTTTTATTTTTATTACGAAAGTTTTAACCTAAAATTAATCCTAATTAATTTACATGCAATTTAATTATAAAAATAAATATTTAATATTTAATTATTATGACAGAAAATGAAAAGGGATAAAAATTAATTAAAACCCTAATTCTATATTTTTTAGATTTTTTATAAAAAGATAAGATTAAAGCCTAATGTAAAACTAGCTAATTAATGGAATTTATTTATGAAATACTATTAAATAAAATATTTATTATTTTTTCTCTTTTCTGGTTTTTTTTATGTATTTTATATATTATGAAAAAAATAATTAATTAAAAAGAACAATAATTAAAAGGAAGAAAAAAAAGACAAAAAGAAAGAATGTAAAAAAAATGCAAACCTAGGGGGTTCTGCCCCTGATTTGGGAGGTGAAACTTAGTATTTTAGGCCCATCAAGACCTTGGCCCGTTTGACTTTCATGCCAGCATGCATACATGTTGACTGGAATGCATCATGTTCCTCAAATCCTGGCCCTTGAATTGTGGAGATGGAACGCGTGGCAGGTTTGATTTGGGGGACGCATGATACGCTTTGGTATAGAAGCTGCATGGGAACGTTAAATGAAAAACAATATTGAAAGGGGTGAGGACTTGGGGCTCGAACCCAGGTCCTATGGTTTACCAATCAACGCGCTTGCCAATGCTCCAGTTTGTTTTCTTTGTACCTTACATGAATAACAAATAATATATAATAAAACAAATGTCAGTGGAATTTTAGCGCGTAAAATTCAAACAAGCCAATCGCTGATTGCCACAGGGGTCATCTTCCTCGTTGGTGATTTCCTGAAAAAAAATAGCAAACATTTAACGGGGGTTTTGAACCCCCTCAAAACATGCTTATCCTGATAATAGCGATTAGGCCCCCTTGGTATATAAATTAAGCGCGAGCATGCCATTCTTTTCGTCTAAGCAAGCTGAACATGGTTATGGCAGTGAGGTCTCTTAATTTTACAGTATCAAGAAACCCCTAATTTGGATTTCAAGAAAACCTAGCCTGCATCAATGGTAGAATCATGTATATCGCACAAAAATGCAATTAATTTGTATGGTTAGCTTCAGAATCTTATAATGAACATGAATCAAGCATTAAAAGTTACAAAGGATGCATGAATTGAGATGCACGATTATGAATTTTTTTGTGTACAGGTGAGATCGTTCTCACGTTTCTGGGCACGAAAACTTGAAGTTTTTGATGCAAATCCCTTCTATGAAGCCTTAGCAAGCTAATGAGATCAAAATCTTGCCTTGGATCGCCCTAGAACTAGGTTTTCAGAATTGGAATTTTTGCCAAAAAAGCTTGAGTTTGATAATGGGGTTTTTGCGCAGCTGAGTGGTTAATGGCATTAGGGTTGTGTTCTATGCTTATGTATGAGTGAATTAGGTCAAAGAAAACAATCCAAATCCTTGTCATTCATGGTTTGGAAGATTTGATTTTTCAAGATCTTTTTTTCAATATTTTCAATGCTATTTTGTACCAATCATGACCAATTCTCTTCAAATCCTTCCATATTTGATTATGCACGAATTTTTGAACCTATTACATATACAAAAAGATTTGATAAATTAGGTTTAGTATTTTCCATGTATTTAATTAATTTAAATGAATTATTAATAATAAAAATTCAAATAAATAAATAAAAAATGAAGAAAAACTTCCCTTTGGGCCAAATGGTCGTGTGCATGTCTTGAATGATGAATTGTGGAAGAAAAATAGGCCCATTAGCAATTTTAGGTCATTTGAATCAATGTTGACTTTTCAAAATATCCAAAAATTTCCCAACTTCCACAAGGCATAACTTGCTCAATTTTTTAGCTTTGCTCATGTGCTTGGACATTTTGGAAAGGTATTTGAGTCCTCTAACCAATGACTTTGGTCCCATGTCATTTTGATTTACCAATCTCAAGTTATGGCCTTTGACTTAAAGTCCCTTTTTGTTGACTTTTGAAAATGACCTATAATGTTGAATTTGATAACTTTTTGTGAGAGCATTTCTTGGACTTGAAGTGTGAAGAGGAGTTGTAGGAAATGTCTTTATCTTCAAAATGAGCTTTGGATGGAATTATTCTGATAATCCATGTGAAAGTTATGCCTTGGTCAATTTACAGTTGACTTTTTCAACTGTCCAAATAAGGAAACTTTTGCATCTTGATGATTTCTGAGCCAAGCTTTGAGAATCATGATCAAGCATTGATCAAATGATGTTTCTGGCTTCAAAATGAGATGTTGACCAAAAATTTGAACTTTTGACTGTCAAATGACCATTTTACCCCTACAGTTGACTGTAGTGCAATTAGGGTTTTGACTGTGCAATTTTGTGCTGAAAGTCTTGAAACTTGGTATGAGGATACTTGACCATATTTATAAGCATGTGGGACTTGATTGGGCCCTTGGAAACTCCATTTTCTTGATCAGAATAAAAACCCTAATTTTGACTGTTCATGAGGCTCTTACACTGTGCAACCCTTGGGGAATTTTGAAGCATGGCTTGGCAATTTCTTGAAGAATATGGGAGGGCAAATTTTGGGGTACAACAGACCTGTATATATGAGTGTGTGTAAATAGCTGTTTTGCAATATATAATAAAGAAAGACAAGGAGCGCAAGATTTGAAATGCAAAAAACATCCAATGCTTTTATTAATGATATATGAAAATGACACACAAAAGCCCTCACAAATGAAGCCACGGTGCCCCGGGTAAGATATCGGGCCATAAAGTTTCACAATATTGTCTATTACAAATTCAAAACAAAGGAGTTCATTACTGAGTCACAAAAGTAATAGGTATGAAGTCTTTCGCTGCCCAGTTGTTTGGTCCACCATTGGTTGTAGGGTAGATCCAGCTGTCGAATTCAGATTCCTCCATGTCATCATCATCCCTAATAGCATTTACTCCATGCTTGGGCATGGGGGCTGTTACAACATTAGGCCTCTCGGGCGCCTCGAACTCAACCTCCTTTGCATCAATTAGGTCCTGAACCTTATTCTTCAGAGCACAACAATCATCCGTAGTATGCCCCAGGCTATCAGAGTGATAAGCGCAGTAGGCATTAGGATTGTACTTTGGGGAAGTTGTGTTTACAACCTTCAGAGCTTCTTTTATAGTCACCAGATTGGTTGTCAGTAACTGCGGCAATATCTGGGACAAGGTCATACTGAGTCGAGTGAACTGCCTTCTAGGTCTCTCACCCCTTTGGTTTTGGGATGGAGTGGGAGAATAAGAAATTATGATTGGACTGTTTGGTGTTTTGGGAGTATTTGGTGGTGTAGATTCTGGTGAGGATGGCAACTGGGCCATAGTGATTGTTGTTCCACATGGCAGCTGGATTTCCAGAGGTTGTGGTTCAGATGATTGAGGTGAATGAGGTTCAGAAGGTGGAGGAGTTTGAGTTTCAGAGTGATGAAACTCAGGTTGAGGTGATGGTGGATGAATTTCTAGTTGAGGAGAGCGAGACGGAATTCCTGGTTGAGGAGAAGCTGTTGGAATTTCTGGTTGTTCAGGGATAAGGGGTTCTTCTGGAATTGATGAGAGAGGTTGTTGTTGTTCTGGTTCTTCAGCAGATTGTTGTTGTTCTGGTTGTGGAGGAGGGACAATTTGTGGTTCAGAGTTTGGATTGGTGGAGTGATCAGAAGTGTGTTGATCAATGTCAGACAACACTTTGTCAATTGCTGATGTTGTTGAGATTGTTGGTTTGGGATGTTTGGTTCTGGGTCTTCTGAGTTTTAATGCCTCAGAAGGGTCATCTTCTGGTTCAGTTTCATCTATTGTTGGGATGGGGATTGAGATTCTATGAGAGGTTGGAGGAGGAATATATGCTGGAATAGTAGAAGAATTTAAAACAGAAGCAGCAGATAAATTACCTCTTTTCTTGGGTGTCTGCTGGGATGATCCTTCTGAAGGTGCCTTCCTCTTCTTCGTCTTCTTCAGAGTCACTTCTTGTTGAGGTTGATGCAGATCTTTGATAATCAGATTTGGATCTGTACCATCTGCCTTGCACGCATCTAGGTATTTGAGAACCACCTCTGGTTTGGATTTTATCTCAGAAAATAAAGGAAAGTCACTCAGTGGAACTCTTCTGCTGGTGATATCAGCAATAGGAGTAGCTCTGGGTTCCTTTTTGATATTCTCTATCAACTTCATTTTCTTCAAGTTCTTCGCGTTCAGAGGCTTCCCAACTGTTGGTTCAATGGTGCTTAACTCTTGAGCTTCTATCAGATGCTCTATCAGCCTATTCTCTGTCATAATATCTGATATCAACCTTCCAAAGGGTATCCAATCCCTCTTGGTTCTTTCTTCTTCCCTGGTTTCCTTCACACTTGTCTTGAGGTGGTTGAACAGAAGATGAGCCAAGTTGATTTTTACCTTCTGATCAATAAAGTAGATCAGAAACTGCTGATCCACATTTATGTAATCAGGTGAACTGGTTGGCTTCCTATGGTTGAAGCACCCCAGAATTATCTTTGCCCAAACTCTGTGATGATCCTTCAGATCTTTGATCTTGCTGCTGGGCACCCCATGGGTGAAAATCCTTGCATCTATCACGCCCATGTCAGCACATCTCTCAGCCATATCAATACAGCGGACGCCACCGACACTATAACCGATTAACCTTGCTATGTGATCCTCAGTGATCACAATCTTCTTCCCCATAACGAAGGAGGTGACTAGATGCGTTGAAGCCTTCGCATGAATCCAGAACTCCTTGACTAACATAGGGAATATTGGTCCAACCAACCTGTCAAAATACCTTTCCCATTTTTGTGCCCTAACTTCTTCTGTTAGGTCAAAACCGTTCTCCTTCAAGCTTCCAAAATCAATGATCAATTCAGATAACACTTCAAGATTCTTCACAGGAGTGAGGAGTGTTCTGAATGGCACTTGATACTGTTCAGATGATGCTTTCTTCTGAGGACCTGCAGAAGCATTGCTGGAGGTTGCCATGTTCACACTAAAAGATTTTGAGAAGAAACTGAGAAAAAGAGGTTTTGCAAGAGATGAACACAGAAAAATGCAGAGAATGCTTGAGTATTAGTGAGAAACTGTAAAGAATTAGAATGAGAGGTTAATGTGTTTAAATAGAGTTTCAGAATATTTTGAAAAAATAAACGTTCTTAAGAAAGAGAAAAATCATGATTGCGTTTTAAAAGCATGATTACTTTTATTAAATGCTTGCTGATTTTGGGGGATTTTAGAAAGATACTTAAAAACGCTTACCAGACATGTGTCTCAATGGACCCAATCAGCGTTTTGCCTTCTCAGAGGCGTGCACGCGTTCTGCTTCAGAGATTTGCTGATGATTGGATGACACTTGTTTGATGTAGTGATCAGCACGTCTGTCTTTGAGCTTAGACTCTCAGATCTTTAGACTTGCATCTGATACAATCTGCATGTTCTATCTTTCTGAAAGAAGATTGATCAGAAGTTCACAGTAAAACAATTACATTCTGAAGGTAAATATATGGAATTAAAACATTTTCACTCTGGGCAGACTTTCATGCTGAGATGTTTCAGAATGAAATTAAACCTATCTTCTGAAAGGGGTTTAGTAAAGATATCAGCCCATTGATGGTCTGTATCTATAAATTTTAAGTTCAAAATTCCTTTCTGAATATAGTCCTTAATGAAGTGATGTTTTATTTCTATATGCTTAGCTCTAGAATGTAAAATGGGATTCTTACTTAAGCAAATAGCAGAAGTATTATCACAGAGTATAGGAATGTTACTCTCAAAAATCTGGAAGTCTTCAAGCTGACTTTTCATCCAGAGCATTTGTGTGCTACATCCTGCTGCTGCTTTGTACTCAGCTTCTGCTGTTGATAGCGCAATTGTTGATTGCCTTTTGCTGGACCAAGAGATCAGATTTTCTCCCAGAAACTGGCAGCTTCTAGAAGTACTTTTACGTTCCACTCTGTCTCCAGCAAAATCAGCATCGCAGTAGCCTACTAAGCTGTAATCACTAGATTTTCTATAAAACAAACCCAGATTAGTAGTACCTTTCAGATACTTGAAAATTCGCTTAACAGCTGTTAAGTGAGATTCTCTAGGATCTGATTGGAATCTAGCACAGATACAAACACTGAATAATATGTCAAGTCTTGAAGCAGTCAGATAGAGGAGAGAACCAATCATACCTCTGTAGACTTTCTGTTCTACATTTTTGCTTACCTCTTCTCTTTCCAGAATGCACGTGGGATGCATTGGAATCTTTGATGGCTTACATTCTGAGAGATCAAATTTCTTCAGAAGATCTCTGATGTATTTGCTCTGATGAATGTAAGTTCCCTCTGGAGTTTGATTGATCTGAATTCCTAGAAAGAATTTCAGTTCCCCCATGAGGCTCATCTCAAATTCTGCCTGCATACACTTAGCAAATTTTCTTCCAAGAGAAGGATTAGTAGAACCAAAAATAATATCATCAACATAAATTTGACAAACTAAGATGCCATTCTTAACTGATTTACAGAATAGAGTAGTGTCAACTTTCCCTCGGGTGAATTCATTTTCTAATAGAAAGTTACTTAGCCTTTCATACCAAGCTCTGGGAGCTTGTTTCAGACCATATAGTGACTTCTTTAGTTTGAAAACATGTTCTGGATGTTTTGTATTTTCAAAACCAGGGGGTTGGTGTACATAAACTTCTTCTTCTATATAACCATTTAAGAATGCACTTTTGACATCCATCTGATACAGAGTGATGCCTCTATTAACAGCAAATGAAATTAAAAGTCTAATAGATTCTAACCTGGCGACTGGGGCAAAGGTTTCTGTATAGTCTATCCCCTCTTGCTGACTATAACCTTGTGCAACCAGTCGTGCCTTGTTTCTGATGACTTCACCTTGTTCATTTAGCTTGTTTCTGAACACCCATCTTGTTCCAATGACTTTGAATCCTTTTGGTCTGGGAACGAGATCCCATACGTTGTTTTTGGTGAATTGATTCAGCTCTTCTTGCATTGCCAGAATCCAGTCATTATCCAGAAGTGCTTCATCAATAGAAGACGGTTCAATCAGAGACACAAGTCCCATGAGAGTTTCTTCAAGGTTTCTGAAGCTTGATCTTGTTCTGATTGGATCTTCCTTTCTTCCTGAGTTAGTCTCTTCTGGGTGATCCAAGCTGCTTCTGGGTAATCTCTTCTGAGGTTGATCAGCAGCTGTTGTAGGATTGCTAGCAGTGCTCCTTTCAGACGTTGAAGGAGTGTCTGTGTTGAGAGCTTCTGATGACTTGTCTTCAGAACCTGTAAATTCAATTTCCATACCTGCAAAGATTTCATTCTGCTTTGACTTTTCAGAGTCAAGCTTATCATCAAAACGAACACTGATTGATTCTTCCACAATCTGTGTTTCTGTATTGTACACTCTGTACCCTCTTGAGCGTTCAGAGTATCCTAACATAATACACTTTTGTGCTTTAGAGTCAAACTTGTTCAAATAATTCTTTGTATTTAATATAAAGCAAGTACATCCAAATGGATGAAAATATGAAATGTTGGGCTTTCTGTTCTTCCACAATTCATATGGAGTCTTTTCCAGAATAGGTCTTATTGAGATTCTATTCTGAATGTAGCACGCTGTGTTTATTGCCTCTGCCCAGAAGGTCTTAGCAACGTTTGTCTCATTGATCATGGTTCTGGCCATTTCTTGCAATGTTCTGTTCTTTCGTTCTACAACTCCATTTTGTTGGGGAGTTCTAGGACAAGAGAAATCATGCAGAATGCCTCTGTCATTAAAGAATGACTCAAAATCTTTGTTTTCAAATTCTCCACCATGATCACTTCTGACTTTAACGATTCTAAGATCCTTTTCATTCCGAACTTGGTTACAGAAGGTAACAAACACAGAGTGTGACTCGTCCTTGTGTCTTAAGAACTTTACCCATGTCCATCTGCTATAGTCATCTACGATTACTAACCCATACTTCTTGCCACTGACTGAAGCAGTTTTAACTGGTCCAAATAAGTCAATGTGCAGAAGTTCTAATGGCTTAGAGGTAGAAACAACATTTTTGGATTTAAAAGAAGGTTTTGCAAATTTTCCTTTCTGACATGCTTCACACAGAGCATCTGAATTGAACTTCAAATTAGGAAGTCCTATGACCAGATTGAGTTTGTTAATCTGAGATATTCTTCTCATACTAACATGCCCCAATCTTCTGTGCCAGATCCACTGCTCGTTGTTAACAGACAGAAGACATTTTACATTCTGACTCTTTAGTTCAGAAAGTTTGATTTTGTAAATGTTTTTTTTCCTCTTACCATTAAACAGGATAGTCCCATCTTTCTGACTAACAACTTTACATGATTTTTGATTAAAGATTATATCATAACCGTTATCAATTAATTGACTTATGGATAACAGATTATGCATCAATCCATCTACTAGAAGAACATTATTAATAGAGGGATGATTTCCATTACCTACAGTTCCAGAGCCAATTATCTTTCCCCTATGATTGCCTCCAAAGCCAACGTGGCCTCCAGGCTTAAGTTCCAGGCTTTGGAACATATGCCTTCTTCCCGTCATGTGTCGCGAGCAGCCAGAGTCTAGGTACCATGACTGGTGTTTCTGACTTGCTGCTAAAGATATCTGCAACATGTATTATTTTATCCTTAGGTACCCAGATTTTCTTGGGTCCTGATTTGTTAGTTTTACCAAAACTCTGGTTGAATTTTGGTTTCACAGAGTGCTTACTGCTAGTGTATTTAATATCATGTGTGTGACCATACACAAAATGTGAATTCAAAGGAGTGTGTTTAATGGTTAAGTCCATGACATTCTTTGGTGTAGGAGCCTTACCTTGGTATCCTATTCCTTTCCTGCCGTTTATGCTAACTCCATAGATCATTGAAGCCATTTTGCTTCTATCTATGCTTTTAGCGAGGAACTTCTGGAAACTGTGATCATACTCCTTGATGATCTCATCAGCGTTGCTGGGAGTTTCAGAAATTGGTTCCTTCTGAGAGTTTTGTAAAGTGTTTTCTAATTTTGAAATCTTATTTCTCAGCTCAGAATTCTCCAATTTGAGACTCTCAGTCTTATTAGAGTCAGATTCAAGATTCCTTTTCAGGTCTATGAATTTAACTCTAATTTGCTGATACCGTTCCAGAATCTCATTAAGGCTTTCAGCAAGTTCAGCCTTGGTAAAGTTAACAGCAAAGTTAGGAAATACCTCTTCAGTATCTGATTCTGAGTCTGATTCAGAAGCTTCACTATCTTCTGAGATGTTAGCCATGAGAGCTATGTTTGCCCTCTCATCATCTGATTCTGAGTCAGCTTCAGACGAGTCAGAGTCATCCCATGTAGCCATGAGACTTTTCTTCTTCTCTCTTCCAAACTTCTTTTTGGGTTTTTCCCTCTGAAGCTTTGGGTAGTCACTCTTATAGTGTCCTTGCTCATTGCACTCATAGCAGATGATGTCCTTGGTGTTTGGCTTTTTGCTACTAGAGGAGCCTTCAGATCTTCTGTATCCAGAGGAAGAATCCGTCCTTCTGTATCTGGAAGAAGACTCGTTCTGATCAGATCTTCTGGGATTCCTGAACTTCCTTTGTCTTTGCTTCCACAGTTGATTTACTCTTCTGGAGAGGAGGGAGAGTTCGTCTTCTTCTGTTGAGGATCCATCAGATGTTTCTTCAACTGCCTGCAAAACTTTAGACTCAGATTTTCTGTTAGATTTTAATGCTAAAGGCTTACCTTGCTTCTGAGGCTCGTCAGCTTCTAGCTCTATCTCATGACTTCTGAGGGAGCTGATAAGTTCCTCCAGAGTGATTTTGTTGAGATCTTTAGCTAGCTTCAGAGCTGTAACCATTGGTCTCCACTGCTTGGGTAAACTTTTGATGATTTTCTTGACATGGTCAGCAGTAGAGTATCCTTTGTCCAGAACCTTGAGACCAGCTACCAGAATCTGGAATCTTGAGAACATTGTTTCAATGGATTCAGGTTCTTCCATTTTGAACGCCTCATACTTCTGAATGAGCGCCAGAGCTTTAGTTTCTTTGACCTGAACGTTGCCCTCATGCGTCATTCTGAGTGAGTCAAAAATGTTCTTTGCTGTGTCTCTGTTGGAGATCTTTTCATATTCAGTATAGGAGATGGCGCTGAGGAGGATGGTTCTAGCCTTGTGGTGATTCTTGAAGTCACGCTTTTGTTGGTCAGACATTGTTTTTCTATCAATCTTCTGACCGCTTGCATTCACAGGGTGCGTGTATCCATCTGTCACCATATCCCACAGATCAGCATCATGTGCCAGAAAGAAGCTTTCAATTCTGTCTTTCCAGTAATCAAAGTTTTCTCCATCAAAGACTGGAGGTTTGCCGCTGAATCTGTCTCTGTCCTCATTGTTGTCATTGCTGGTGTGAGAATAGTTTCCTGCCATTGTGTTTTTCTGACGCTGGATCTTGTACTGACACGGTTAAGTGTTTTAGCTCAGAACCAGGCGCTCTGATGCCAATTGAAGTAGTGAAAAACACAAGAAGGGGGGGTTGAATTGTAAAACTGAAAATCAATGCAATGAACAAGATATTTTTATTCTGGTTCGTTTGATCTCAAAGTACTCCAGTCCACCCGTCAAGGTGATTTCGCCTCTCTCCAACGAGGTCTTAATCCACTATATTCAACTGAATATTACAGACTGCTTTAACAACTGCTAAAGCCTTCTTGATGCAAACCACAACCCGGTTTGTCAAGGAAACACTTTCTTACAAAGAAGATAAATCTAAGTGTGTGAATGTTTTCTACAAAACTGTATCACAACTGTGATGTATACACAACTTAAAGCTTAGAAACTAGATTGCTAAACAATGATTGAATAAGAGAATGTGTAGTGTTTAGCAAACTGAGAGAGTGAAGAATATGATCAGCTTTTAGGCGTGTAAAGATTTGGAGAGCATTAGCCAATTCAATCTTCAAAGTCTTGTTTATATAGCACTGAGATGTTTGAACGTTGGAGAAATATTCTTGATTCAATGCTAATAACAAACTTTCCTTATCGAGCAGATCTTGTCTGGAATGAGGCCGTTGGTATTAATTTTCTTTCAATGCACAGTACCATTGCTTACTTAATGCAAGTTCTGGCTTGGCTCATTCTGACTCTGCTTAGCTGCTGATGAACTGTTGTGTTTCTTTATCAGAGTGTTGAGCGCAGTTCTGTTCATCAGGCTTCAGCATACATGTGAGTTAATCTTCTGATTCTGACATTCTGATATGGCAACTTCTGATGCTGATGTCAAGAACCAAATTTCTGATGCTGATTAGGTGTGATCTTGCTTATACCAATCAGAGTATCTGCAAATCAGAACGTAATAATTTAGGCAGCAAATAGTTCATACATGAATCATATAAGTAATATATCTTTTCACTTTGTTATCATCAAAACTTAAACATAGGGTAGTAGATTCAAACTTTGTTCTAACAAACTTTGCCAAGAATCCCTTGATACCACTTCTGTTTTCATAATGCCCCTTGATGTCAGATGGTTGCAGACGTAATGCTTGAGCAACCTCTTCAAGTCTTGGTTCCTTTTCCGTACCGTTGTAGGGTAGTTGACTAAGAATAGGAATTCTCAGAAGTTGAGAAAACTCTTCCAAAGTAGGCACCAATTGATAATCCGGGAATGTAAAACAGTGGTGTAAGGGGTCAAAGAACTGGAAGAGAACTTTGATCATATCTTCTTCAATGTTGGTGTTGACCAAGCTGATGAGTCTACCATGTTTTTCCCTGAAGAGGGAGTTCTCGAGAATCCTGGATGTAAGCTCCTTGAGTTGAGGAGGGATCCTTACAAGGTTGACCTGAATTGTTTTCCTGCGGAGAGACTCCATGTCCTACAAAACAAGAACAAAGATGAAGATTCGAACCCTTGAAGTGGTTAGCAGATGCATAATATGCTTTATGATGTTATGATGTACATGGATGCAAAAGTAAGCAAGTGTACATACAGACAGTCATATTCACACAAAGCAAACAAGTCCTTAGGTTTAGGCTTGCATGGAGTTCGTAGGTAAGTACCCTCTTGAAGTTAGTTGGATCAAAACTTGTCCTATCAATAGTAACCGGGTTCTAAGGAGCTCAATATCATTGGATTGTTTTCTATGTTCATTGTTTTGATTTAGCCACTTAACTGGCGACCAAAATATTCCAAGAAAACAACCCTCAATGAGTGTAGTATCGAGTATCTACCAACTTCGGACTGCACCAAAGTCGGTCATCTCACTACCCCTAAAAAGGCCAGGATGGTCAAGTAAGGTTCTAAGGTCAGTTGATGCTTCACGACACCATGCGGAGGCCCCGTACTCTCCTTGACTTGACTCAAGGGTTACCGGTACTCACCAAAGTGCCACATCAACGTAGCAACTGCTTCAACCATGTCGGTATACCCCGCACAGTTCCCTCATAGTTTGTTGCTACTTCTAAAGGGTATCCCAGATCCGGGTTAGGATCTATAAAACTCCGATACAAGCCCACAATATTAAAGCATTCAAGGCATACAATTGAAAACATGGTGATCTAATCCTAAGGTACACCTCACTTATTATTATTCCCCAACAGAGTCGCCAGTTCTGTGATCGGTGGAAATAGAACTGACTGTTTTTGAATGCTGGTTCGCGTAATGTCGCGGTAAGCAAGAGTCTCCACCGTATTTTATTTTCTCCAACAAGGAAAGGACAAAAGCACAGCAAAATTCCTTTTCGAGATGTTTCTCGGTTCGGGAGGTAGATTATAGAAAGGGAAGGTGTTAGCCCCCTTTCTATCTGTGGTTATCCACGGGCTCTTAGGTACTTGCTCACTATGTTTTCAAAAGAATTTGCTTTTCTTGTGTTTGTAGGTTTTGAAAAGTTTTGTTTGAAAACTTCGATTTAACTCTTGTATCTGTCCTCAAGAATGTATGAAGTGTTTGTTTGAAAACTTTTGTCAGAAAAGTGTAAGTGCGAAAAATATTTTTTCGTTTTGAAAGAGCAAGTACCTGAGGACCTCTACCTACTCAAAAGAAATTAAGCTGTGTAAATGTCCTTTAGACAGTACTATCCCACTATTGAGAAGTAGGTAGCACCGTCGTTGGAGTTACGGGTCAATTCGATTATAGGGACATGTGGTCACCAAAGCAATGGTAGGACACCTTAGCGGTAACCCTAATATCTTAGATCATTTTTTATCCGAGGCAACCGTTTCGAGGCATATTGGATCTTTAGACAAGAGGGCGACCTCTAAAACACCCTATACTCAATGACCACGTCGCGGAAACCAAGTGAGGCGTACCCTAAGAGTGGCATGTGCGAGTGTGTCAGGATTCAGTTAAGTTATCTTTGCACATGTTATGGTGAGCTACGATTGATTTTAATTTTAGATATAAGTCTTGTCATGCATAGCCTAGTTAACATACATCTAACAGTTAATAGTTTGCGGAAAGTAAATTGCGGAAAGTAAAGCTACGCTATTACAAGGCGTCGGGTATTCACATCGCCAAAAACAACCCTTGAAAAATAAATGCGAGAAAATAAAGGAAAGCGATAAAAGGTCCTAATTAAAGATATTACATCCTCGGAACAATTACATAAATATGACCAAAAATAATATGCGCGAAAAGAATTGAATCGGAGAAGTCCTTAGGGTTTTGACCCTTTTTTTGAGAAAGAAAGAAGTTTTTTATCATTTATGAATTAAATTAAACCTAAAACTAATTAATTAATTAAAAGAAATATTTTTTTTATTTTTTTATGTTTTAATGAAATAAATAAAAAAAATAGTCAAAAGTTAGTAAAAACCCTAATTCTGATTTATTTTATTTATTGCAAAAAAAATATTGAAATTAACCTAATTAAAAAGACTAAATTAATTTGTTAGTATTTATTTACAAAAATAAAGTGAAATTAATTTTAATTAAGAAAAAATATTATTTTTTAGTTTTTCTGATTTTATTATGAAAAAAATTAATTGAGTTAATTAAGTAATAATAATAATAATAATTAATAGTAAATAGTTAAATAGAAAAATATAAAAAGAGAAAAAAGAATAACCCAGGGTGGTGATGGCCCAAGTAGGAGGTGTATGTGGAATTCTGAAGCCCAATTGTACTCAAGCCTGCTTTTGACTTTCCTGATCCTCCATGGCGTGTGTTGACTGGGAGTATGATGGTCTTCCACTCAGGACCATTAGATTGATGCCTGAAGCCACATGGCGCATGGATGTTTGAGGTATATGGTAGACCACCTCCTGAGACCTGCATGTAATTATATGAAGAAAAAGAGAATAAATATTTTGGGGGGACCTGGGATTCGAACCCAGGTCCCAGCGCTCACATGCCCATGCCTTAACCACTCCAACCACCTGCTTTAGTTATTATTAGGATAGAGAGAGAATATTATATATGAAAAATAAACCATATGCTAAAAACAAAACAAAACGCGCGTGTTTTCAAAATAACCAATGGCGTATCAACACATCATCGTCTTCCTCATTGTACCTGTAAAAACAACATTAGATAGCGGGGGTTTTTAACCCCCACAAACCATTGTGGCGAAAAATAGCGAATAGAACTGTGGTTTATATAAATATTTCGCGAAGGGTTCTTTGAGTTCGTCTTGGTTCAACGATTTCAATCATGTGCCTTACAAGTCTTAATTTTTCTGGGTTTAGAAAGCCCCAATTTCAAACTCAAGAACCCTAGAAAACTGTTCATGGCATCTTGTGATTTAGGGAGTTATAGTTCAATTAAGTGATACCATTAGCTTCATATGGTTCCTAGCAACACAAAATAATCAAGAAAATATGTTAAATGCGCATGAATGATGAGTTACGATTCTGGAAAAAATGGCAAACCGTGAAACTGTAAGTGATGATTCTTTGAGTTATGAAACTGGAATTTGATTGCCACACATTCTGGGAACCTCCTGCAATGTGTTAGAATCAACAAATTGCCTTGAATTGGCCTGGAATGTAAAAATCAGTTTTGCAATTTTCTTGAATTTTCTCAATATGCTATGGCTTTTTTCTGCAGCTTTCTCACGTTTTTGTATCAGGGTTTGCTTGCATATATATAGAGAGGAATGGAATTAGTTCAAAATCTTGAACAAAAATCCATTGAATTGATGATTGAATCTTTGATTGGAAATCAAATCTTTTTGCATTTTCATGATTGAACAAAGTTGCCAATTTTGGATATTTTGTATCTTTGACTTGGTGCACGAAATTTCCATCCTTTTTAGGTCATATTTGCTTCACAAAAAGATTTAAAAACCAAATCTTGTATTTTCCTACAATTTAAATTAATTAAATGAATTAATATTAATTAAAAATCCAATTAATCAATAAAAATAAGAAAATAAATTCAATTAAGCTTGATGGGTCGTGCATAGGCCATGGATGAAGTTTGAAGAAGAGATTTGAGGCCCATTAGCAAAAATAAGGTGTTTTGAGCAAAGTTGACTTTTGCAAATTCATAAAAATTTCCCAACTTCTCCAATGCATATCTTGCTCAATTTTGATCATATGACCATGTTCTTGGACATTTTGGAAAGCTCTTGTAGTCCTCTAACCAATTCCTTTGGTCCCATGTCATTTGGATTTACCAATCTCAAGTTATGGTCTTTGACTTAAAGTGCACTTTTGTTGACTTTTGAATTTGACCTATAATGTAGAAATTGATAACTTTTTGTGAGAGCATTTCTTGGTCTTGGAGTGTGAAGATGGATTGTAGGAAATGGCAACCCCTTCAAAATGAGCATTGGATGGGATTTTTCTGATGAACCATGAAAGAGTTATGCCCTAGTCAAGATACAATTGACTTTTCTGCTGTCCAAAAATAGTAACTTTTTGCATCTTGATGATTTTTGAGCTATCCTTGTGGGATCATGGTCAAGACTTGATCAAATGATGATTGTGGACTCAAAATAAGATGTTGATCAAAAATCCTGACTTTTGACTGCAAAATGACCATTTTGCCCTTGCAGTTGATTGTAGGTCAAATGAAGCCTTTGATTGTGCAAATTGACACTGTGAGTCTTGAGACTTGTCATGTGGATGCTTGAGGATGTGTATAGGCCCATGAGACTTGATTGAACCCTTGAAAACCTCAAATTCTTTGAAAGAACCAAAACCCTAATTTCAGCTGGCTTAAGAGGTGGTTTGAACTGTACAACTCTTAAGAAATCTTGAACAATTTGAGAATTATTCTTGTCAAATCTTGAGGAATATGGGAGGGCAAATTTTGGGGTACAACACACATAAAAAATAAATAGAATTGTAAGAGAGAGAGAAGAAAGAATCAAGAGGTGAAAAGAGAAACTTACCTGAATAAAGAACCTCTGGAGTCCTCATCATCTTTGTTGCATATGAGGCGCCGTCAGAGCATCAATTTTGTGCCTCATTCAATTTCTGTTAGATTCTGAACGGAAGCGAATCTAGGAGAAGCAGACGAAAATAGGGATCAGATTATTGATGTAGAAAACGGATCAGCGAAGAAGATGAAAGTGAAACCAATGCACTGGATTGGAGTGGAACGACAGAGTCTCTTCGGAGATTTAAAGAAGAAGCTGGCCACGGCATAACTTTGAGGAAGAAGGGAAAGAGGATTCGTTCGTGAATCTCAATGGTCACTTGTAGTGAAACCTAACACCAAACGACTACATTTTCTTCCCTGCCATATTTTCTTCTTTTTTTTATCAATTATTTTTTTAATATAAGAAAAGTAATTGATAAATTATTTTTGTTTGGATATGCTGTAGATGGAATGGGCTCGATACCCACACTCCCTCTTAGCCCGTTTATGTGTTGTTTTTTATAAGTCTCATATCAAGGTACAAAGATGTTGGACCAAAAACAATGCTCCCTTAGGCCCAAGCACACAATTCTTTAGAGCTGAAGAGTAGGTAACAATAGAACAAAAAAAAATAGCTTCCTGGCTTCATTATTAATGGACCTTCAGCGCTAGACTTCTTCAGCAAACCTCCTGCATTCCAGTTTGCAACCCCCTTTGGGCCTCTTTTTCCTTTTTGTGATTCTTTAAAAAATATGGTGAATTGTTATGTTTTTGAACTTTGTTATCATGATAAGAAATGATAAAATCAACAATATTTGTTATATTTTTATGTGATTTTAGGAATTAAATCTCGATTATCCAATTACACTTGAGACATGTAATTCACCTTTTCTTGTTGAGATCCAAATCTTATGCAGGTTTATAGTGCGATATATGGATGCGCTTGAGATTTCGATTGTGATTTATTTTCACATCAATGATGCTTCGACACTTATTCCGAGCATTTGATTTCTAACTCTTTTCTTTGATCAGTGAAGCTTTCGCAAAGATCGTTGGGTTTCTTTGTTTTGATGCGCGTTGCTACGGATTGATATCCACTTGGTATTTTCTATTGTTTATCTCATTTCGCACTTTGTTGCTTTCTAGAGATCATGTATAGTAGGGGAATTTATCGCTTACTAGAGATTATGTGATGTAGGAAGAAGGAAATAAAGAGCACGCGCTTGAAGTCTATGTTTAAAGTCCTGTAGCAGGAACGTCTTTTTGTATTCTATTTGTGTTTGTTTAAAATCCTACCTTTGAAGTAGGTATTCTGCACGTGTGTTTCCGTTTGTGCCCGTATTATATTACATGTGATAAGTCCTCAAAAGGAGGCAAGTGGGGAGGGTCCGTAATCAACCCCGGAACATTCTAGTATGTGTCATCCTTAGCTCACATTGCACAACAATGCTTCCGAGTTGTGCAGATCTCGTGTATTGAGTTCTTGAAGTAGGGAAGGGTTTTGCAATCAAATTCCCGTGCTTTGTCAAGAGTTCGTATTGGCCGATGCTGACACTCCACGATTGTTCATAATGTCTTCTGTCGCCTACATCGATCTTCTATATCTTGGTTAAGTGTTTAATCTCTTTGGAAGTCACATTTTTTTGTTTCATCCATCTCCCGTTTGTTTGCTTCGGGTGATACGCTCCCCTTAGGCAAAGAATTTCTCTTCATACCCCCATCCTTTGAGTCGGTATACCCCATTTGTATGCTTTTTCCAAAGCACTTATTTTCTTATTTTTATGCTTCCCTTAGGATCGCTCGATTAGAGTAGGCTTCGAGCTAGACATTAGGATAGGTATCCATGCATGATAACATAGGGTAGAGATTTCCCTTTCAAAACTCAACCATAGGATCAATCATTGTATGATAACATTAGGGATAGATCTAGGTTAGTGTCCCTTAGATGTTTTTCTTTCTTTTGAATCCTTGCATTAAGACTAAAACTTTTTTTCTTGAAAAAAGCATAAAACATCTAATAACTTCCAAGTCTTTCTTTAAGGTAAAAGATATCAGCCAATGCAAACTCTTTTGTGCCTTAGGGATTTTCTATCAAACTTTTATCAAAAGAACATGTTAACTCACTTCTGTGCTAACGCGGGAGTCTCCCAAGGTCTAGCTGCGGGATAAGGCAGAATTAACATTGTTCATAAAAAACACAAAACAGAGAAAAACATGTAAGTCGAACTACGACTGCTCTGATTTCTTAAAAGGGATACATAGGCATCGGGGTAGGGCCCAAACAAGCACAATTTTATTTTCCCTACATTCTTTTATCCTTTCTTTTGCATGCATTCCCTCTACATCTTAGATATATATTCTTACACACCCATTAGATTAGAACGACAAGAGTGGATACGTAGAGTACTACGGGCGTGTGGGGTGCTAATACCTTCCCCTCGCGTAACATACTCCCTTACCCGTATCTCTTGGTCGTTCGACCTTGATTTCACCCTTCTCATGTTTACTCAAAGTTTTACTTTCCCTTCCTGTGGGATATAAAACGTTCGATGGCGACTTCATTGATTTCATTATCAGTTGATGGTTCAATTGGTTCTTTCAACTGGCGACTTCATTGGGGACAGATTGACCTATCGCTGGTCCATCCCGTAGTCGATCCTAGCTCTTGTTTTCTTTTCCTTGGGTGTTTATTTTTATTCTTTATAGCTTATTCGTTTTGTACATGTTTATTTGAGCATATGTTTGCATTGCATTTTACCGCTTTCCATATATTAGTGATATTGTTGTGCTGGATCTGTTTTCGTGATTGGGTGGGTGTTACAAGAGGTAAAAGGCCCAATACCCAGGCCATGTGACAACAATAGGGACCCTAGGAATAGAGTGGAACATGAACGGCTAGTTGACTTTGGTTTCACTATTGCCGCCATGTCGTCCATGCTCAGATGAAGTATAAATGAGGGGAAATCATTTTCACGTAGGTGATATGGCGATAGTTTTTCATGAGTACCCTCAATTATGGGTTACCAAACCTTACCCTGGCCTAGTTTTCACCCGTGGGTGGGGAGGGACTTAATTATTACAGGAATAGGCGGTGACTATGTTCTAATGGTGACCGTATTGTTCTGTTTGTGACCGGGTTCTTTGGTTATGTTCTGGACCTTTGATCCTGATATATTCAACTTGGCCAGAGATTATACAATGGTTATTCATGGTACTTGGTTCCATTTTATTTTGAAATTGGTGCCAAACCTTTGATCCTGTGATTATCTAGATTATTCAGCAGATTTATACAGCAGTTATCCAGAGGATTGTACAGTTGCCATGCTGAACTTTTGAACCTGCGTTATTCACCTTGTATCATATCATACATATTTTACACAAAAAAATGTGAAAAATTGTACGCGTGAAAAAAAAAAGTTAACACACATGTTCTTTCCATTTCCAAGGAATCGTGCTTGTGAATAATATGTTGTGTTTGTCCATCTTTTATTGGATCAAAATCAAAATTAAAAGCATGTGGGTTCCTTGGAAATGATTGAACATGGCATTGCATCCACTCATTCACCTCATGTATATTCATGCATTCATAACATGTACTCCGAGTGGGGAATTCTTAATCACGCCTGGTATTCTTTCAGAACTGCAAATCTTAACTTCTCACCGTGCCGTGATCCGAAAAATCCATTGAGAGAATTCGTGGAGAATTGGATGAGATAATGAAATAAAAATAAGATGAGGTTGTTTATCATGGACATGCAAGTCTTGGCCCGTGGTCAGAAATCCTTAAGGGGGAAAAAGAACCAGTTAAAGACTCAGTTGAGTCAGGTATGGAAATTCTGAAGACAGTGTCAGCAAAGGAAAGTGATATGGTATACGCTATTGCAACAGGAACTGTCATTCATTCCTAGCCTATGGGAAAATTTTCAAATTGAGAGATACTTTATGGGTCTCACCCAGAACTTCGTGTTCCCGGATTTTCTCGCCAGCATCTAGTTTCTGGCCTCCAAGTGAACCCATAGGGAAAAGCTTATCAGCAAAGACAAAAGAAATCTGAGAAGCATGTTGATACAATCTCTATACCTTGCATCTAGTTATTTTCTCGTGTGTTGGAAGCTCAGTTGATTAAGCTTCGTGCTTTGGGTCATCCTTCCACAAATTTCTCTCCCGATTTTGATGCAAATGCTAGATGTGTCTTCCATTCTGGGTCACCTGGTTATGATATTGAAGACTGCAAGGGGGTTGAAGTATGAAGTCCGACACTTGTATGGCTCATTTTCCAAGGTTTGGTCCATGTTTGTCAAACTGTCACGGACTATTTCTCCTCAGTCAAATGTTTCTTCTGTGTAGTAGAAGATGGGTTGATGCTTTTATGATGAAGAAGTATAAGATATCGAGCTTGGACATCCACTACTCTGTTGAAGGAAAACACTTCAAAGGTAGAGTTATACATTAAAAGTTTACCTTCTTTTGTGTAATATAAGATCCTTTGGTATGGTTGCGGAATTTTCTCTTCTATGTAGTAGAAGATGGTTGACATTTCTTCTCTGGGGTAGAAGATACTTTGTGATGTAGTTTATGCAAGTTCACTTGATAAAGAATTCATCACATCTTTTGAGGGAATATACGATGTGATTACCATGTTGGGGAACTTGGCCTTTCAACTGAAGGTTATAAACCATTCAAAGAAGAGGTACAAGACCTGCTTGATGCAAAGATTATCATTCTCGCACCAGCTGGTCAGATTTGAAGTCTCCTATGACTCAGTGATGTTAAGATCACAAAGCGCATCGTCTGAAGCAAAAAGTCCATACGGAGACTAGTCTCCTCAACATAGAAATTTTCAAATTAAATTTGCATTCTCATTTGTAATCTCTCTTGTTTGGTTTAGTACGTTCTTGTATGCAAAACTTGTTTATTTTTTAATATTAATCATAATGCATTGAATCTGTTTGTCTTGAAATAATCCATTCAAATTCACTCATTAATGATTTTCTTTTTGATGCTTAACTCTTGTTAAATAGAGAAAAAACTTTGGAGGGAGGATGATGAGTAAAATACCAAAAATTTCAAAACGGTATGCTTTTGAGTAAAACCCTACTGACGATGTATATACATTGTTTTAAATCCTTAAACACCAAAGATATAAGGGAGATAGACCCTCGTTAACCCCTTTGAGCCTTGAAGTAGGAGTTTCTTTTCTATTCAGAAAAAACCCTCAAATTTAACCTGGGGCAGGGTAGATTTCAGTTAATCCGATTAAGCGTTCAGAACTCATTAGGAGTGTGCATCTAAGGATACAACAATGGTTATCCCTCAAAAGGTTGAGGAAAGTCAAAACCGCAATGGTTAAACCTTATTTATCAGCAGCGTGCATCAAAAAGGATGATACCATAATGGTTATCTCTCTCACATCAGGAAGTCAATAGATGACGATACAACAATGGTTATTCCTCATCTACCAAAGACTCAGGAAGTAACAATCACTTCCAACAAAGTCAAAAACGAGTCAAAGTCACACAAATGGTTCAAACAAAAGGAAATTATGAAAGAAAGAGACAAAAAACCCTGCTAAGTCGAAACTTGGAAAACAAGTCGCTTAGGAAAAAGTCAAGTATCCCGCTGGACTTCAAAGTCAAATTCAAAAAGGATTTGTACAGGAAAAATTTAGGGAAAGCAAAAAGTATGAAAAACAAAAAGGGATTTCTAAATAAAAATCCTCAGCAAGGAACCAAGTCGTGTGATTAGACACTAAAAATGAAAGAGGTGACTGACTGCCATGTAAAAAAAAACCCAGTGATTACTCAACCATTCGAAGCTCTTTTGAGAGATGGGTGCTCGCATTGGTTTAACTGAATGTAGGACTGGAGAATATCATGGAGAGTGGGTGGGCACCAAATATTTTGAGCCTTAAATTTTTTTCTTTTAAAAGTCGTGAACCAGGCCACGTTACAACCCTAAAAAGTCGTAACTGAAGTATGGGTTAATTTGAAAGTGCACTGTAACGAGAATGCGATAATCTGACTCCTAGAAGGCTTTGCTAAAACTTTTGAGTCGGTATCACATAATCTTTTTACTTTCTTTCGCATAAATTATTGTGATTTTAATCTTTTCAATAAAAGTTTTTAAATTTCAAGACAAACATGATACTTGCATTAGAATTATCATTCTTAGAATAAACATTCTCTGCATATGAACAAGTGCTTAAACATCAAGTAAGCTTGCATAATGAGCATCAGATGGAAGTTTGATTGTCTCGAGGGACAAATTGCTTCAAGATACCATTGAAAGGTAAATCATTTTAAAGAATGATCTTAATATGGGACATGCCTTCTATTTAATCCGTTGAGTAAAAGAATACCAGTTTGAGAAATGATCTGAAGCAGGTTGCAAACGTTGATTGCCTAGAGTCTGTGTCGAGTAGTGGTGCATTATTATCAGTTCGTCCCAATGGACGGATTACTTAAAGTAGTTGCTTAAACACGAGGCAGTTCAAGTTGAGAAGTACATTTGTGTACTAACCTACTTTTAAGACGTAAGTCAATCACCCTAAGGTTGTGGTGTCTTTATAACTGCGCGAGCTTCTCATTTCTCTGTGAGCATGAGATGAAGAAAAGGTTTGTTAAGACTCTGTTGCTACTTGACAATGGTCTGTCTGCTAAGGGGTTTCTCTTCCGAGATCTTTATTCCCTAACAAGGCATCCTCATTTCTCTACAGGGGGAAATGGTTCTTCTCCCTGGATATTTAGGAGTTGTTTGAAGTCAAGATGATTTCTTTTCAATGGACTACAACTTATTATTGCAGTATCCTCTCTAAAGTCCTTTTTTCAATGACATTTCTCAATAGATTTAACATGATAAAGTTGCAATCTTGCATCGCAATTTTTACACAGTGGTCAGAAGTTCAAATTGTTTATTCTTCAGGGAAGTTTTCCATTCCAAATAGGGGCATATTTCCATAATTTCTCTCTTTGCAAGTACTGTTAGTTTTTTTATGGCAAGAAACATACTAGCAAATGAATCAAGAAGGTTCTGTATGGGACCAACATGAGGATTTCTGTAGAATGGGATCCAACTTCCCTAGTGAATGTACACTTCTGCTCAAGACATAATCATTCATCCCCAATAAAGGCATACTCTCGCCCATAAAAAATTCCTTATCTCCAGTGAAAGTATACCCATTCTTAATCCCCACTGAAGTCAACACTTTTGATAAGAGTTTGTTTAAGAGTGTGTGTCTTCCAGAGGGATGATCTCCAAAGAAGGGTATTTTAGCACGATTCTGTATAATCTTCTTCTTCGGTGCAGTTTACTATTTTCTAAGAATCTTGGAAGGATCGTTTCGTTTGACTTGATACCTTTGTTATATCCCCTTGAAGTCTATACCATGCATTGTCGTGGTTGGCATTTATCTCCCTAGTGAGGTTTTTGTTCATCGTCCCCATTAAGTTCGTATCTTTTCTCCCCAAGGAATTTTTGCCCTTATCAGGTTTCTTTGAAGAGATGTGTGATCAACATGCTTATTATGCCTCAGTGGAGCAAGTATCCTATTTTTCTAGAGCAGTGTGCATAGACGAATGTGTTTAGGGATATTCGACCCCTAGTGATAGAGCATTGCTTAAATATTTCCTCCGTGGAGTTCTGAACCTCAAACCTATGATTCAAAGATCCCCCCCTCTTCTTCAAGTGGAGGTTGTTACCCTCGACGGTAGTATCCCCCGTGTGTCCTGGGTAGAATTCTTTTATTCAAGAATTTCTACGATTTCCCAGCCAAAGTTAATTTTATTTAGGACTTATATAAGGAAGTGTAAGTGTTTGTTGGCAACAATTTTGGTAAAACAAATGACTTGTTAATATTTTTCTAAATGTATTAACATTTGGAGAAAAACTGTTTTGAATGATGTCAAAGAAGATGTCTCGACATCTTCCTACAGAAATGATCTCAGCCCAACATCAGTTAAGTCTTTTGTTTCATGTTTTCATGTGTGGCATAACTCAGGATTTGTGACCTACAGGGTGCGAAAAATATGGAGGAATATTTTTCAAATTGCATAATGTTATCTTGGCCTATTTTTATGGAGATATTCAAAAGATTTGAATATTTGATTTTAAGCCCAAGCCCACAGCTGCGCATATATAAGGACTTGCTTCCTTATTCAAAGACAAGCAACTTTTGAAGAAGAATACTTTCTTTCTGATTAGAAGTCTAGGCTCTTTATTTGTAATACACTCTAATTATTAGTTTAAATACTTGAGTTGTTATTTGGGTTGTTAATTGTGTATCATTCATAAGCTTTTAAGCATTGAATGATTGAAGTGCTTCAAACTTATTAATTCTATTAAGTTCTTCACTGTAAGTGATTGAAGGGATTTGAGGATGGCCTCATACCTAGAGGTTTATCTTGGGTAGTGATTAAGTGATTCGATCGTAAACTAGTAATTTACCGATGGTCTATGAGTTGATACTATTTAGTGAACTTGTCCCTGGCTTGGTAGCCCCCATAGTAGGTGTTGTAGTACATTGAACTGGGTGAACAATCTCTTGTGTTTTTACTGCTTTTGATTTTACTGCACCTTACTTGCAAACAGATATTTGTGTCATGACATCTCAGGGAAGATACTTTCTGTTACTATGGACAAGAAATGAGGATTTGTGAACAGACCACCCATTCTGGATGGAATCAATTATGTCTACTGGAAACCCGTATGGTTGCCTTTCTAAAGTCTTTAGACGGTAGGGCTTGTAAAGATGTTTTAATAGGATGGAAACACCCTGCTAAATTAGGTGAAAATGGAGAACCTACTTCTGAATTAAAACCAGAAGAGGATTGGTCTAAAGAAGAAGATGAAATTTCTCTTGGAAATTCTAAAGCTTTGAATTCTATATTCAATGGAATTGACAAGAATATTTTTAGATTGGTGAATACATGTGAAGTTGCTAAGGATGCATGAGGGATTCTTCAATCTACTCATGAAGGCACATCTAAAGTTAAGATGTCAAGACTTCAGCTGCTCACCACAAAATTTGAGAATTTGAGAATGAAGGATGATGAAAGTATAAATGACTTCCATATGAACATTCTTGAAATTGCTAATGCCTCCAGTGCTTTAGGAGAGAAAATACCTAAAGATAAATTGGTGACAAATATGCTCAGGTATCTTCCAAAGAGATTTAATATGAAAGTAACAGCTATAGAAGAAGCTCAAGACATTGACAAAATGAAAGTGGATGAACTTGTTGGATCCCTTCTAACATTTAAATTAAGCATCAATGAAAGATCTGAAAAGAAAAACAAAAGCATAACCTTTGTATCAAATACTGAAGATGAAGAGGAGGACTGTGATTTGGATACAAATGGAGGAATATAAAATGCCTTAGCTATGCTTGGAATACAATTTAATAAAGTGATAAAAAGAATGGACGGGAACCAAAGATCAAATGTCAAGAACATCTCATCTGAAATCCATAAGTCAAATGAGATGGGAAGAAAAAGAGCTGAAGAAAAATCTTCTCAAGGGAAGGGAATACAATGTCATCAATGTGAAGGATTTTGGCACATTAGAGCTTAATGTTCTACATATCTTAAGAAACAGAAGAAGAATCTATCTATTACTTGGTCTGAAGAGGACTCAAAGAGTGATTTTGAAGAATCTGCCAAATATGTTAAAGCATTAACGGGCAAATAGGTATCTGATGAAGAGTCTATTGATGGGGAACTAACCTTTGATGAGTTAGCTACTTCTTACAAAGAATTATGTCTCATAGTGCATAAGTGTGTCTTGAAGGGGAGAAACAAAAATCCATCATAACTCAGCTGGAGGAGGAAGGGAAGAGCATCTTAAAACTATTCTGATCTGGAAAGTGAAGAGTCCTCTCCAAATTAAAATCATGATAGAATGGTCAAATCTCTCAAGATGCTGAATAATGGGTCTAACTCATTAGATGAAATTCTCCAAGAAAGAAGAGTGACAGGAGATAAGAGTGGTTTAGGTTTCAATGAGAAAAAAGAACCTAACTCAGATGAGCCTTCATCTGTTTCCACTCATGCCAAGCCTAAACCAAAGATGTTGAATCAAATGTCTCAACATGTGGGAAAACATCATGGTAAGAAAGGACATATTGGCAAACATCATGTGAAGAATGAACATTATGGCAAACAACCCTCATCTGTTTCTACACATGCCAATCCTAAACCAAATATATCGAATCAAATGTCTCAACATCATGATAAGAAAGTACATCTTGGGAAACATCGTGTGAAGAAAGGACATCATGGCAAACATCATGGAAAGGAAAAGATTAATCACACCAGAGAGAATCCCCAACCCTATAGATGTCATCACTGTGGAAGACTTGGACATGTAAGGACCTTTTGTTTCAAGTTGTATGGGTATCCTAAAAATACTCCTCCCAAAACTAATAAGAATCCCCAAAATAGAAAAAAGGAGAAATAGTGGGTTCCCATGTCCAAAGTTGGTAGTTTCATTACTCACACCACTCTTAGAGTATCAACCAAAGATGACTGGTACTTTGATAGTGGTTGTTCAGGACACATGATAGGTGTCAAGAATCTGTTGGTGGATGTCAAATCTCATTCCACCAGTTATGTGACTTTTAGTGATGGAGCAAAAGGAGAAATCAAACGTGTTGGGAATCTTTACTATTCAGGAGTTCCTAAGATTGATAATGTGTTACTTGTAAAAGGGCTAACAACTAACTTGATAAGTATAAGCCAACTATGTGATCAAGGATTCAAAGTTAACTTCTCCAAGGAAGAATGTCTTATGTGCAATGAAAAGAATGAAGTTATCATGAAAGGAATCATATCTAAAGACAAATGTTAGCTATCGGTTCCTTAAGATTTAAACCTCTCCTCAACATGTGTTTTAGCCAAAGAGAATGAATTTAAAATATGACATCAAAAATTGGGACACTTGCATCTGAAAGGTATGAAGAGAATTATATCTGTAGAAGCAGTGAGAGGGATTCCTAAGCCCAAGATAGAAGAAGGAAGAGTATGTGGTGACTGTTAAATTGGAAAGCAGACAAAGATGTCACATCAGAAGATTCAACATCTTACTACATCAAAAGTTTTGGAACTTCTTCACATGGACATGATGGGACCTATGCAGGTTGAAAGTCTTGGTGGTAAGAAGTATGCCTATGTTGTCCTAGATGACTTTTCTAGATACACATGGATAAGCTCTATTAGAGAAAAATCAGAAACTTTTGAAGTGTTCAAAGATCTTTTTAAAAACTTCAAAGGGAAAAGGAAAACCATGTCATAAGAATAAGAAGTGATTACGGAAAGGAATTTGAGAACAACAAATTTGCTGAATTTTGCTCCTATGAAGGAATTTGCCATGAATTCTCTTCTCCCATTACTCCTCAACAGAATGAGATTGTAGAATGTAAGAATAGAATTCTCCAAGAATCTGCCAGAGCCATGATTCATGCTTAGAAACTACCCTACCATTTTTGGGCTGAAGCAATGAATACTGCGTGCTATATCCATAACAGAGTCACTCTAAGGAAAGGCACTTCAGCTACTTTATATGAAATATGGAGGGGAAAAACCAATGGTTAAATACTTTCATGTTTTTGGAAGAAAATGTTACATCTTAGATGATCATGAACAAAGGAGGAAGATGGATCCGAAGAGTGATAAAGGAATATTCCTGGGTTACTCTAGAAATAATAGAGCATACAGAGTTTTCAACTCCAGAACCAAAGTTATGATGGAGTCAATAAATGTTACTATTGATGATAGAGGATGGAATGTTGAAGAAGATGTCTCGGAAGATGTTGAAACATCTTTTCCTGATAGCCCAACTAAATCAAATGACACAAGTATTGATTCTAATCCTCCTCAAGAAGATCCCCAGCCTAGTCACTTCAATAAAGGACCTTTAATTAGAACTCAAAGATCATCCTAAGGAGCTTATCATAGGAGATACAAACAAGGGAGTTACTACCAGATCAAGAGAAGGGATTTCAAACTCTTGCTCTGTATCAAACATTGAGTATAAAAATGTCAAAGAGGCCCTAAATGACGAGTTATAGATTAATGCTATGCAAGAGGAGCTGGAACAATTCAGTAGGAATGAAGTTTGGGATTTGGTCCCAAGACTTGAAGGGACAAATTTGATTGGCAATAAATGGGCATACAAGAATAAATTTGATGAAAACGGGGTGGTCACTAGAAATAAGGCAAGGTTAGTTGCACAAGGATACACTCAAATTGAAGGAGTAGACTTTGATGAAACCTTTTCTCATGTGGCTAGACTTGAATCAATCAGGCTACTGTTGGGAGTTGCATGCATTTTGAAATTTACATTGTATCAAATGGATATAAAGAGTGCCTTCTTGAATGGGTACCTTAATGAAGAAGTTTTAGTTGAACAACCAAAAGGATTTGTTGGTCCATATTTTCCTAAACATGTTTGTAAACTGAAGAAAGCTCTATATGGATTGAAGCAAGCTTCAAGAGCTTGGTATGAGAGACTGAAAAAATTCCTTGGGGAGAATGGATATAGAAAAGGTGGCATAGACAAAACCCTCTTTGTCAAAGAAGAAGAAAGGAAGATTATGATCGCTCAAATTCATGTTGATGATATTGTTTTTGGTGGGATGTCACATGAGATAGTTCAACATTTTGTCAAGCAAATGCAGTCTGAATTTGAAACGAGTCTTGTTGGTGAATTAACCTATTTTCTTGGTTTGCAAGTTAAACAAATGGAAGAATCCATATTTTTATCTTAGAGCAAGTATGCCAAGAATATAGTGAAGAAGTTTGGGATGTAGAATGCCAACCACAAAAGAACCCCTGCTCCCACACATCTAAAGTTGACTAAAGATGAAAAAGGAGTAAGTGTAGATCAAAGTCTCTACAAAAGCATGATAGGCAATCTTCTTTATCTCACAACTAGCAGACTGGAAATTTCCTTTGTTGTTGGGGTGTGTGCAAGATATCAAGCTGGTCCTAAAATTAGCCATGCCAACCATGTGAAAAGGATTCTTAAATATGTGAATGGGACAAGTGACTATGGTATGTTGTACTCTCATTGATCAAATTCTTCCTTAATTGGCTTTTGTGATACTGGTTGGACAGGAAGTGGTGATGATAGAAAGAGTACATCATGAGGATGCTTCTTTCCGGGAAATAATCTCATATCTTGGTTCAGCAAGAAGAAAAATTGTGTATCTCTGTCCACTGCTGAGGCTGAGAACATTGTTGCAGGAAGTAGTTACCCTCAATTGGTTTGGATGAAACAAATGTTAACATAATACAATGTCAAACAAGATGTCATGTCATTATTCTATGAAAATTTAAGCGCCATAAACATTTCAAATAATCCCATTCAATACAGCAGGACCAAGCATATTGACATCCGTCATCACTTCATAAGAGAGCTTGTTGAAGAAAAAAATGTTTCCTTAGAACATGTAGCCACTGAATTGCAACTGGCTGACATCTTCACAAAGGCTTTAGATGCTAATCAATTTGAGAATTTAAGAAGAAAATTAGGGATATGTTTATATGAGGGTTTGTAGCAATTAAAAGTGTGTGGGAATATCATTAAAGTGATATTGTATTATTTGTGTTTCCAACAAATAAATTTAGAAAGCAATCATTACAAGACTGCCTCAAATTTCTTCCCGCACGCTACGACAATTCTTCTTTCTACTTTCACAAACTCTTCATTCTCCTTCACAGAAAAAGGACCCTTGCCATTCTTCATCTCCTTGATAGAAATTTTTCAAACATGTCTCAACATCACACATCGTCTTCCTCAAAATATGCAAATGAAAATCATTCCCTTGACAGAGTACTAGATGTTACTCCTCTATCAACGATCCCTCCGCTTGAGAAAAAGGTCAAGAAACCTAGATCATCACCAGCTAAGAAATCTAAAGATGATAAAGGTAACTCTTCTACTGCTACTGACAATAGAACTAAAGAAGAAATTGTCAATGTTGATACAAGCATCAAAATCCTTGTGGACAGAGTATTAAATGAAGGCTTTGATGTTCCTGGGATTTCTACTTCCCTTGCTCGCATGCCTCCTCCCACTGACAAAGGAAGTAATCCTAAAAATGATGTTGCTGAATCATCCAAGAAAGATGTTGTTGGAAGCAAACTTGAGAAGAGTGTTACCTCAGCCTTAAAAGAAGTGGATGATGAAGATGTTGATCAAGATGTTGAGGAAAATATTAAACAAAATGTTGAAGAAACATATCTTTCTAAAGAAGATGCTGCTGCCTCCAAGGATGGAGAAGGTCAAAATGCTGACAAAATAGTCAATGTAGAAGAGCTGTCTGACAATGAGCTCATCACTAATGTTGTACCTGGTATTACTCAAAGGTTGAAGTCCTAGAAAGTGAAAGATGCAAGTATCACACCCCCTCCCAAGACAATAAAGAAGAAAACCATGTATGGACCCCCAAAAACAGGAAGTAAAGTGATCCCTCCTTCTAGAAAGAGAAAAGCTAGACCTGTTAGCTCTACCGATGATAATGAGGATGCTGCAAAAAGATCCAAGAGTAAGAAGAAAGTTGTTCTAGTTGAAGAGACTGACTCTGAGTATGATGTCGAGCAAGATGTGCGGGACATCTCTCCTATCAAAAACTCTGCAAATAAGAAATTGTCTGTTAGGGTTTCTGATGCCCCACTTGACAACATCTCTTTTCACTCTGTTGGGAATCCTAGAAAGTGGAAGTATGTGTATCAAAGAAGGATTACCCTGGAGAGAGAACTAGGAGCGGGTGCTTTGGAATTCAAGGAAATCATGGAGTTGATCTCTTATGTTAGACTGATGAAAACAGTTACCAGGTTTGCCAATTGCTATGAAAAATCTTATTAAGGAGTTTATTGTTAATATTCCTGTTGACTGTGGTGACCATAAGAGTAAGGAGTATAGAAAGGTTTTTGGTAGAGGAAAGTGTGTAGAATTTTCTCCTATCATTATAAACAAATTTCTAGATAGGTCTGAAGATGTATGTTGTAAGCTGGAAGTAACAGACAATCAAGTGTGTAGAGCCATTACTGCTAATCAAGTAAATGAGTGGCCAATGAAAAACAAACTTCCTGTCAGCAAATTGAGTGTGAAATATGCAATTTTACATAGGATTGAAGCTGTAAATTGGGTTCCCACTAATCACACTTCAACCATCTCCATTGGTTTAGGAAAGTTCATTTATGCTGTAGGAAACCAGAAACCTTTTGATTATGGGAATTATATCTTTGACCAGACCAACAAACATGCAGGAACTTGTGCCATTAAGATGTCAATTGCTTTTCCTTCCCTCCTTTGTGGAATTATCCTAAATCAGCATCTTGTAATCCTAAGTGGAAATGATATGGTGTACAAGAGGGAGTCTGGCTTGACCCTCAATTTTAAGCTCTTTTCAGGAAAACATGTCCCAGACATTGTTTTAACATCTGCTCCTACTGAAAATACCTCCACCAAGGATGATATAATCAATGAATTAAGGGAAGCCTGCAAGGAATTAGATGATGTGATCAGAGTGGGCTCAGTTAGGAAGTTAATTTTTGAAAAAATTATCAAGAACTTGCAAAAGGATAGCAACCTTGATGATACAGTAAGCTTTGAAGGTGAAGACTCCAGTGTGGAAAGAAGTTCTAGTTCAAACAAGTCAACTGGTCCTGATACAGTTAGACTACTTGATGTCTCTATGAACTCCTCGTTTCTTTTTTGGCACTTGCATGTGATTAACATTTGAATTATATGGTATGTACCCTATAACTGATATTATCTTGAATGTATCCTTTATTTGGCATATTATGACTAAAAAGGGGGAGAGAAAGTGAGTGAGTGACTGACTAACAACTAACCACTGACTGACCACTGACCATTGATTTAAGGGGAGCCTCATGTCTCAGAAGACGTCAATACTTGAGGGGGAGCCTCATGTCTCATAAGATGTTTTGACATATTCCTTTCCTATTAGCTAACTGCTAACTGAATGTATGCTTTGATTGCTTTGCTTATGCTGATGCCCTGATAATGCTCTGATAATTGTGTTGTTGCTCTGATAATCTTCTCTCATATTGTTTTAGCCAAAATTTTCCAAAGGGGGAGTTTGTAAGTGTTTGTTGGCAGCAATTTTGGTAAAACAAATGACTTGTTAATATTTTGATAAATGTCTTAACATTTGGAGCAAAACTGTTTTGAATGATGTCAAAGCAAATGTCTTGACATCTGCCTACTCTACCGATCTCAGCCAAACATCAGTTAAGTCTTTTTGTTTCATGTTTTCATGTGTGGCATAATTCAGGATATGTGACTTACAGGATGCGAAAAATATGGAAGAATATTTTTCAAATTGCATAATGTTATCTTAACCTGTTTTTATGGAGATATTCAAAAGATTTGAATATTTTATTTTAAGCCCAAGCCTACGGTTGTGCATATATAAGAACTTGCTTCCTTATTCAATGACAAGCAACTTTTGAAGAAGAATACTTTCTTTCTGATTAGAAGTCTAGGATTTTTATTTGTAATACACTATAAGTATTAGTTTAAATACTTGAGTTGTTATTTGGGTTGTTAATTGTGTATCATTCATAAGCTTTTAAGCATTGAATGATTGAAATGTTTCAAACTTATTAATTCTGTTAAGTTCTTCACTATAAGTGATTGAATGGATTTGAGGATGGCCTCATACCTAGGTGAGTCTTACATAGAAGTTTAGCTTGGGTAGTGATTAAGTGATTAGATCGTAAACTGGTTGTTTACTGAGGGTCTATAAATTGATACTATTTAGTGAAGTTGTCCCTGGCTTGGTAGCCCCCAGAGTAGGTGTTGTTGTACATTGAACTGGGTGAACAATCTCTTGTGTTTTTACTGCTTTTGATTTTACTACACCTTACTTGCAAACAGATATTTGTGTCGTGACATCTCATTCGACATCACATATCTGATACCAGAATTTCAGGAAGGTCCCAGTTCTCAACAAGATTCTCTTTATATTCTGAAAGAGATATTGTACTTTTCCCCAGGAGGTTGGGAGTTGGAGTAGAGTTCAAAATTTTCTCTGAACTGCAATTTATTTTGTAGTATTTTCCCCAGTAAAGGCATACTCTTGCCCGAGAATTCCTCCTTCTCAGTGTAGTCTGTTTCTTTCGAGGTTTTTTTATAAGAAATGTTTTATTCACCAACCAGATATTCTTGATGTACTCTCCTTGAAGTCGACATTCTACGACTTCTCCAGTGGTGTTCGCACTCGTTCTCCCCATGAATATGCATCCTCCTTCTTAGTGAGGGGTGCACCCTTTCTCTCCAAAGCAGCCTACTTATATCATAGTTTATTGAAGAGATTCATGTTCACTTGTGAGAAATTCTGGTTTGGTTTCCTCATGAGGACGACCATCATCCCCAATGAAGTGATTTTTGTTCCCCAATACAAAATTATTGTCGGTGTGAATCTTGCAGAGATGGCTACACCCAGTACAATAGGTATTGTTGATGTTACCATCTAAATTTTTTTGGCTCCCCAGTGTAAGAGGTAGTCTTTATCCCCAATCGAATTAGAATTTCGAGGACTTATCAGATTAACTTATCTATTATCCCTCGGTGGAGCAAGCCTTTTTTCCATAGTGGAGCGAGGGTCTTGTCTCCCCAGTGTGGTGTACATGGGAGTGACTGTCATAACTTTTCATCCCCGATGATAGAAGATTTTGTTGAGATATCCCCAATGGAGTTTCTATCCCAGGATGTGTGTTTCTTCCCCAAGGGAAGATTTTTACCCCCCGGCGGTGTCATCCCCAGTGTGGTCTGAGTAGAATTCTTTTTATTTAAATAATTTCTATACTCCCCAGTAGAAGTTATATTCGTCAAGAAATTTTACACGAGACATCTTCCATCTCCTTTTTCTAACAGAAGATAAATAATTTGTTCCCCAGAAGTTGGGAGTTTGATCAGAATTCAAGAGTTTCTTTGAACTGCAATTTATATTTGTAATGTTGCTCTCTGGGAAGTTACTTCCTCAATGATATCGATTTTTGGAGGTTGGTGGTTCCGAATATCGGTTCCCCGTTGAAGTTCAGATTTCCTTTTCTCTATAGAAGATCAGATGTTCCAAGAATAATCGTTCAAAAGTTTATTGTCTTCTCATCACCCGATTATTGATGTGTTTTCCCCTGCACATTGCTAAACATGCATCATTATATTGCATCTACCAAAACACGTAGCATTTCCATTGTATGGAGCCTTACACTATTAAAAAAAATGTAAACATGCATAAGTATTAGCCTATTATGTTTGCTTGCAGTAACCAAATTGTTATGCGCTCAACTTTGAATTAACTCCACAACAAACTTTGGGTGATCCTATTTTGTTTCCCCAGTGGAGTCTGTTTGATTTACCACCAGTAGGGTCTTTGGTATCTTCCATTTCCCTAGTAAGTTGTGGTTCTCTCTCGCTCTTTCAAGCCCTTGGTTATTTTACTCGTGTTTGCCTTGGCGATTAAAGTGAGAGTAAGAGTCGGATTATAGCCTTTCTTACTTCTCAAGTATTTGAGTATCCATACTTTGTGTGTGGTAATTCAGATAATTGTCACTCTTGAAGAATTAAACCCCGCCTTTGGCCCGAGGGACTTTGTAGTTCTTACGCATTTGAAATCTCTTAAAGTCTAATGTGTGTTGGCAATCCTTGTTTAGAGTCCCTACAATTGGTTCCTCTTTCCTCTAGTAAGTTCACCTTCGCCTGATGTCTTTCCGTCTTAGGTTCACCTTTGCCCGGTGCCCCTTTTTTGTTAGTTAAAGTTCGTCTTCGCCCGAAGTTCTCTTTTCTCCGGAATTCACCTTCGCCCAATGTCTTTCCGTCTTAGGTCCACCTTCACCCAGTGTCCCTTTTTTTGTTAGTTAAGGTTCGTCTTCGCCCGACGTTCTCTTTTCTCCGGAATTCATTTTTTCCCGGTGTCTTTCCGTCTTAGGTTCACCTTCTCCCGATGTCCCTTTTTTGTTGGTAAGTTTGCCTTCCATCGGCATTCTATTCAGAGACACGTATATTTTACCCCCAGTTCGCCTTCAATCAGTGTTCTTTCTCTAGGAGTCTATCTGTGTCTAGTCTTCCTTCTTTGATAACTTCGGTCGAGTCTGTTGTGTTAGGTCTTTTCCTTCTTTGATATCTTTGGTTGAAATTGTTGTGTTAGATTTCTTTCTTCCTTGATATATCTGGTCGAGATCGCTTTGTTAGATCTCTAATATCTTCGTTCGAGTCTGTTGTGTTAGGTCTCTTCCTTCTTTGACATCTTCGGTCGAGGCCGATGTGTTAGGTCTCTTCCTTCTTTGATATCTTTGGTTGAAATTTCTGCGTTAGATTTCTTCCTTCCTTGATATATCTGGTCGAGATCACTTTGTTAGATCTATTCCATCTCTGATATCTTCGGTCGAGTCTGTTGTGTTAGGTCTCTTGCTTATTTGATATCTTTGGATGAAGCCGTTGTGTTAGGTCTCTTAACTCTTTGATATATTCAGTTGAAATAGTTGTGTTAGATTTCTTTCTTTCTTGATATATCTGGTCGAGATCGCTTTGTTAGATCTCTTCCATCTCTGATATCTTCGGTCGAGTCCGTTGTGTTAGGTCTGTTCCTTCTTTGATATCTTTGGTTGAAGTTGTTGTGTTAGATTTCTTCCTTTCGTGATATATCTGGTCGAGATCGTTTTGTTACATCTCTGATATCTTCGTTCGAGTCCGATGTGTTAGGTATCTTCCTTTTTTGATACCTTTAGTTAAAGTTGTTGTGTTAGATTTCTTCCTTCCTTGATATATTCGGTCGAGATCACTTTGTTAGATCTCTTCCATCTCTGATATCTTCGGTCAAAGCCGATGTGTTAGGTCTCTTCCTTCTTTGATATAATTGGTTGAAGTCACTGTGTTAGATTTCTCCCTTCCCTGATATATCTGGTTGAGATAACTTTGTTATATCTCTTCCATCTCTGATATCTTCGATCGAGGCTGTTGTGTTAGGTCTCTTCCCTCTTTGATCTCTTTGGTTGAAATGGTTGTGTTAGATTTCTTCCTTCTTTGATATATCTGGTTAAGATCACTTTGTTAGATCTCTTCCATCTCCGATATCTTCGGTCAAGTGTGTTGTGTTAGGTCTCTTCCTTCTTTCATATCTTTGGTTGAAATCGTTGTGTTAGATTTCTTCTCTCCTTATCTTTGGTCGAAATCGCTGTGTTAGATTTCTTCCTTCTTTCGTATTTCTGGTCGAGATCGATTTATTAGATCCCTTCCATTTATGATAGTTTCATTTGAGATCGCTTTGTTAGGTCTTATTCATCTCTGTTATCTTTGGGTAAAATCACTGAGATATCATCTTTTCCCGACATCTTCGATTGAGTCCGCTTTGTTAGGTCTCTTTCTTGTTAGATATCTTTGTTAAAGTCTGTTGTAGTGGATATTTTTCTTTATTATCTAATATTTGTCTTGTGTGTCTAACCTTGACCTGACATCCAAGAAATCTATCTAGATAACCACTGTAACATAAAAAAAGAAAAATACAAAAATACAAAAATCCAAAAAATATAACAATACCTAACTGGGTTTAGAGTGTAAATTTTTTAGTTCATTTTTGTATTCAATCTCCTTCCACCTTATCGCTCGAATGGCTATTGGTGCCAATCTCGCTTTAGGTTTAAGAAGACTGAATAGGAACATCTGTTGTACCCCTAAATCTTCCCTTCTAATTGTTCCTTTATCTGGCTTAGGTTTCGCATTCATTTCTCGTCTTTCCATTAGGTCGTTAGCATAACATGAATTTCATTCAATAAAAGCACCTAAGGTTCAAAATATTATTAGTTTGATAAGGTAGGGTTTCCACAGTGTTGAGATGTGTTGTACCCCAAAATTTGCCCTT
Source organism: Vicia faba (assembly GCA_948472305.1). Classification (NCBI taxonomy): domain Eukaryota; kingdom Viridiplantae; phylum Streptophyta; class Magnoliopsida; order Fabales; family Fabaceae; genus Vicia; species Vicia faba. Next base: position 764,281,203 of record OX451736.1, read on the forward strand.
CCATATTTCTCAAGACATGTTAAGAATAATCTTCAAGTTGCTCAAGATGACTCAAGGGTTGGACAGTCAAATCACCTTCTAAGGCAGTCAAGTCAAAATTAGGGTTTTGTGTTTCATCAAGGTCCTTAGATCCAAATGACCTCAAGTTCTCCCTAATGTCCTAATATGTTCCCAAGTTCATCCATGCCAAATTTCAAGCCTTGCAGAGGATGTTTGGTCAGTCAATTGCTCAAGAGGTCCAAAAATCGACTATGATGCAAAAGTCAATTGTGGCCTACAAATAGTCAAACCTAAAGATTTTTTGTCAACATTCTCATTTTGAAGGATAATTCATCATTTTATCAAGGGTTGATCATGATTCATCAAGGATTACTCAAAATTCATCAAGATTCAAAAGTTGCTAAATTAGGGTTTTGTAGGAAAAGTCAACTCAACTTTGACCAAGCATAACTTTCTCATACTTTATGAGAAATGACCCATCCAAAGCTCATTTGGAAGAGGATGAAATTTAATACAATCCATCCTCACACCCCAAGATCAAGAAATGCACTCACAAAAATTTACAAATTTGGACATTATAGGTCAATTTTGAAAGTCAACAAAAACACCTTTTTTGCCAAAGCTTATAACTTGATCATGGAACATCAAAATGAGACGCGACCAAAAGGGTTGATTATAAGACATATCAAGGTTTCTAAAAAGTCAAAGAACACCTCCAAAAGTTCAAAATTGAAGAAGTTATGCATTGTTGAAGTTGGGCATTTTTCCAAATTTGCCAAAAGTCAACTATCCTCAAAACTCCAATTTTTGACAAAAGGGCCCACTTTTTTCCACTTGATATAGTCTTGTCATGCCACACACGTGTCCCATATTTGATTTCATGGCCATTCATTTATTTTTCTATTTTATTTAATTTTTATTGATTTAATTCATTTTAAATCAATATTAAATCAAATAAAATCTAAAAATTGATGCAAGAGGATTCTTGTGATCATTACAGCTTGCAAATATCATGTGATACTCAATCAAACTCGTGCCAAGTCAAAACAAGCACAAATCTCAAATTTGATGCAAATATGGCAATTTGATTATGGTGATCAAAAGCAAATCTTGATTATTCAATGCATATGGTTTAATGACCAAGTTTTGACCTAAACACATTCTATGATATGCACACAAGGGAGGCAGACCAGGAGGACGCACAAGACACTGCAGAAACGGCCATACCAAGTTTGAAAAAAGTGTGAAAAAGTGTGAGATCAAAAACAACATTAGAGCTCGATTCCAACCAAAAGCTTGACGTAGCTCTCTTCCTTGACATCTCCTGAAACTGTACCAATCAAAATAAAGCCTTTTCATTGCCTAAAACTCACTGTAAGTCATCACGAACCAAGCTCTGAACATGGATTCCAAATCTCCAATTCTTGCATCTTTTCTTTAAAATCTTGGCATATTTGTGTTTGTTATTTAATTTGGAACGTTTTGGCTTTATTCAATTGTATTTTTAGGACCTATATCATGATGCCCGAACCTAGGGTTCTTGTTCTTGTTTTTTAGGCATTTTTGATGCAGGATAAATTGAGGCTAATGATGGGTATAGGAATGATCAAGGGAAAGAGACGAATGCAGTGATGGTCTCCATTGGCATTTATATGGCCTGTAGCACATGGTAGGATGATGCCATGGATTTAGTTGCAGAATAAAATCTGCAGGTAAACGAACCAGTCTTCGTTGAAGAAGACAAAGACGTGTCTTAGCGTCATTGGTTCATTCAAACAAATTGCGCGTTTTTATTTTTTGCCAGGCATAATTATTTGTTTGTTTTATAATATTTGTTTTCCATTCCACTAACAACTAAGCAGCGCAGTAGAGTTGGCAAGGCAGGCGTGTCTTTGAGCACTGGGACCTGGGTTCGAATCCCAGGTCCCCCAATATTATTTGTCTTGTTTTTCTCCAGGCAATTGCATGCGTTTCAGGCTTTGCAGTGCATCATATGCCCTCATCCAGATCTCATCCAGATGGCTTGTGGACCAGATCCAATGGCCAGAATTGGGTCCTCACCATATTCTCAAGTCAAAGGCGCACATTGGATGGAAAGGGTCAACGAGGCTGCTCACAATTGGGCCGCTGAAATTGCAAATCACACCTCCTCTTGGGCCCAACACCCCTTTGGTTATCCATCTCTTTTATTTATTTTGTTATTTATTTACTAATTATTATTATTATTTAAATTAACTAATTAAATCATTTTTTTTAATAAAACCAGAAACAACAAAAATAACATTTTTATTAATTCCATTAATTTTATTATTTATTTTTGTAAATAAACAATTAATTAATTTATTTAGTTTAAATAGGTTTAACAATAACATATTTTGCAATAAATTAAAATTAATATAGAATTAGGGTTTTAATATCTTTTAACCATTTTTATTTTATTTCCTTAATTAAAATAAAAGCCAAAAATATTTTCATTTAATTAATTAATTCAATTATTAACTTAGACTAATTTTTAATTCAAAAAATAACAAAAAAATATGCTTTATTTAATAAAAAGGGTCAAAACCCTAAGACACTCCGATTTAATCTTCTCGCGCGCGTATTATTTTTTATCCATATTTCAATATTGTAACTGCTTCGGGAATGTAATAGTTTTTAACTTAGGACTTTATTTATTTATTTATCGCTTTTTATTTACTTTTCGCAATTTAATTTTAAAGGGTTTGTCTTTGGCGATGTAAATACCCGACACCTTGTAATAGCTTAGATTTATTTTCCGCAATTTACATTTCGCAACTATTAACTGTTAGATGTTTGATAATTAGGCAATGCATGACAAGACAAATCTTTAACCTAAAATCAACAGTAGCACACCATTAACATGTACAGATAAAAATAACTGAAAATAACACACTCGCACATGCGCACTCTTAGGGTACACCTCGCTTGGTTGCCTTCGAATGTGGTCATTAAGTATAGAAAGTTTTAGAGGTCGTCCTCTTGTCCAATGATCATAAGTTGCCTCGAAACGGTTGCCTCGGATAAAATGATCTAAGACATTAGGGTTACCGCTAAGGCGTCCTAAAGTTGCTTTAGTGACCACACGTCCCTTAATCGAATTGACCCGAAAACTCCAACGAGGATGCTACCTACTCCTCAATAGTGGGATAACATTGTCTAAAGGAAATTTGCACAGTTTAATTCCTTTTTGAGTAGGTAGATGGTTCTTAAGTACTTGCTCCTTTTAAAACAAAAAACAAAACTTTTCTCACTTACACTCTCTTCAAAACAAAAACTCTTTTCAAACCCATAAACACAAAGAAAAGCAAACTTTTGAAAACACAATGAGCAAGTACCTAAGAGCCCGTGGATAACCATGGATAGAAAGGGTGCTAACACCTTCCCTTTCTATAATCTACCTCCCGAACCCGAGAAATATCTCAAAAAGGAATTTTTCTGTGCTTTTGTCCTTTCCTTGTTGGATAAAATAAAAGACGGTGGCGACTCTTGCTTACCGCGACATTTTGCGAAAACAAACGCAAAACACGAACCAGCATTCCAAAAACAGTCAGTTCTTTCCCACCGATCACAGAACTGGCGACTCTGCTGGGGAATCATAAGTGAGGTGTACCTTAGGATTAGATCACTATGTTTTCAATTGTATGCTTTGTATGCTTTAATTTTGTGGGCTTGTATCGGAGTTCTATAGATCCTAACCCGGATCTGGGGATACCCTTTAGGTAAGTAGCAATAAACTGTGAGGGATCTGTACGGCGTAGACCGATACAGATGAAGCAGTAGCTACATTGGTGTGGCACCTTGGTCTGTACCGATATCCCTTGTGTTGGAACGAGGAGAATATGGGTCTTCTAAGGAGTCATTAAGAACCAACTGACCTTAGAACCTTAAATTGACCAACTTGGCCATAGAACAGTAGCAGTATGCTACACTCATTGAGACTAAAATCTCGCGATGATTCCGGTCGCAAGAAAAGGTTGCTAAACTGGAATTATGACCGATTGAGGGTAGTCAGTGATATTGAGATCCTCTAGAACCCAGTTACTATTTTAGGACAGGTCTTAACCAACTGAACTGAAAGAGGGTAGTACCTAAGCTCCATGCCATCCTGAAATCTAAGGGCTCTTTTGTGTGACTTGTGTGCCTTTACCATGTTTGCCTTTTGTGGATACTTGTGGTGTGCCTTTACCATGACATCATGACATCATAACATTGCATACATTTTGCATAAGGACTAACCTATTTCAAAGACAAGAGGGTTTCATCTTTGCTCTGTTTTGTAGGTCATCATGATGCCCATGCGTAGGAATACTATCCGGATCAACTTTGTCCAAGTACCTACCCTGCTTAAAGAGCTGGTTGTTAGGATTCCAGACACTACTTCCTTCATCAGAAGGCATGGTTCTCTTCTCAGTTTGGTCACCTCAAAATTGGACGAACAAATGATGAGTGTCTTGGTCCAGTTTTATGATCCGCTATACCATTGCTTCACCTTTCAAGACTTCCAGCTGGTTCCTACCCTAGAAGAGTTCTCTGAGCTGCTCGGTATCTCTGTTTTGGAGCAGACCCCGTTTACTGGATGGGAGAAGACTCTTAAGCCCGAATAAATTGCTGCAGCCCTTCACTTGACCAAAGAAGAGGTAATGGCTAACTGGGAGACTAGAAGTGGAGCTAAGGGTTTTCTGACTAAGTTTTTGGTTGACAAAGCTAATTACTTCTGAGATAGCCTAGACTTTAAGGCTTTCGAGGATATTTTAGCTCTCTTGATTTATGGTTCGGTATTGTTTCCGAATCCTGATACTTTTGTTGATATTAATGCCATAAAGATCTTCATCTCTCAGAACCCTGTACCCACTCTCTTGGGTGACATCCTTCATCAGCTCTATGCGCGTACTGCCCGAAAGCGGGGAACTTTGATGTGATGTGCTCCTTTATTGTCGAGGTGGTTTATTTCGCACCTCCCTAAGTCTGTACTGAAGAACAAAGAAGGAATGGGCTGGGCTTATAGGGTGATGTCTCTTTCTAATAATGACATTATCTGGACTTTCAAAGGTATGGATGAGGTGACTGTCATTGATCGCTGTGGAGAGTATCCTAATGTTCCATTGATCAGAACCCATGGAGGGATTTCTTACAACCCATGCTTAGCTCTCCGTCAGTTTGGAAGAGCCATAAGAGAAGGGCCTCATGAGATGTTGATGCCTCATATCATCTTTGATTTTCAGGGAGATAGCGACGAGCTGCGTCGTAGATTCATAAGGGCTTGGGACAGAGTTCACCAATCTGACCCACATGAGTTGGGACCAAAGACTTCTCTGTCAATGGAGCCATATCTTAGATGGGTCCGCATCCGTGCCCAGAAGCTAGGTATGCCATATGAAGCTGTCAGACCTGTTACTCTTCAAGTTGCTAATGAGGAGGGGGTTCTTCCAACTATTCTCCACCCTTACATGCCCACTGATATTGGGACACTGAAGAGGTCTTGGATGCAACTGCGAGAAGGACGGGATTCTTATCGGGAGAAGTTCAATGAACAAGAGCAAAAGATCCAGAAGCTGACTAGGCAACTGAAGAACGAGCGGATCTTGAATGATTATGTCCGCACTGAGAAGAAGAGACCATGGGAGCATTGATGGACCTTTGTTGATTTCTTTTACAGTTTTTATTTACTTTTTAGTATTTCCATTCTTGTAACGCCTAAGGGAAATTTGTTGAACAATTTAAATTTTGAAATTTAAATCTAATAAAGTGTGTTCCCTTTCTTGTTTACAAATTTGAATCCCGATTGTCTTTGAAATCATAAATCATACGCATTTCATCCCATGCACTTCATAAACAGGTACCCCCCTTTACAGGTCTCTTATCTTCTTCGCTGTTTATTTCAGCAATCATCATGTCTACTGAACCTTCAACTGAGCAAGCTATCAAGGCCCTCCAGGCCCAGAATGCCCAGTTTCAAGAGCTGTTCATGAATTTAGCTAAGGGTCAGCAGGACCTGAAGACTTTGATTCTGAAAGAAAAGAAGAAGAAGAAGAAGAAGAGGACCATCATGTTCAATACTGGACGCAGGTTTGGAAATGGGCTGCAGAATGAAGTTGATCTGACCACCTCATCTAGAGGGAAGGATAGTCCACAAGAAAGGAGGGATCCTAGCCCTATGGTCTCCGACAACGAGATAGACTATGATGAAGAACAGTATCCTCCTGCTGAGGATAAGTACAAACAGCTGGAAGACCGTTTAAGCGCTATGGAAATTCAGAAGGTGCCCGGTCTGGACTTCGGAGATCTAGGTCTATCCTCTGGGGTGGTGATTCCCCATAAATTCAAGGCACCTGCCTTTGCCAAGTATAACGGAGCTTCCTGTACAAAGCTGCACCTCCGGTCATATGTGAGGAAGATCCAACCTTACACTGCTGATAAGAACTTATGGATCCATTTCTTTCAAGACAGTCTCTCAGGGACTCAGCTTGAGTGGTTCTATCAGTTGGATGGAGCCAGTATCCGCAGCTGGGAAGATTTGGCTACTACATTCTATAGGCAGTATCAGTACAACTCCGACCTCGCTCCTACGTGTACCCAACTCCAGGGTATGTCAATAGGAATGGGTGAAGGATTCAAAGAGTATGCTCAAAAATGGAGAGACCTTGTTGGAAGGGTACAACCATCTTTGGCTTATCGTGAGCTTGTGGACATGTTTCTGGGGACCCTGTCTGGTCCGTTCTTTAATCATCTGATTGGAAGCTCTTCAGATGGGTTTACGGATCTTATTCTGACCGGTGAAAGGATTGAAGCTGGTATTAAGGCTGGGAAGATACAGAAGGGTGCCTCATCAAGCACTAAGAAGAAGCCGTTTAAGAAAGAGTCCAGTGCTGTCTACAGTTCGAGAAGACAGAATAGACCTAAACACTGCCAAGCTGTCAATGCGGTTGTTATTTCAAAACCTGCTGGTGCTCCTCAGCATCACAATCAACAAAAGGACGAGAGACCTCAAAGGCAGTTCACTCGTCTCAGCATGACTTCGTCTCAGATTCTGCCACAGTTGCTGAAGACCAATCTGGTGACTCTAAAAGAAGCTCCGAAGAATCCAAGTACCACATCACCAAAGTACAACCCTAATCCCCGCTGCACTTTTCACTCTGATAGCCCGGGGCATAATACAGATGATTGTTGGGTTTTGAGGAACAGGGTGCAAGACCTAATTGATGCGAAGGAGATTGAGTTTGAGGCACCCGAGAGGCCTAATGTTGTGACTGCTCCCATGCCCAAACATGGAGTAAATGTTGTAGAGGAAGACTTGTTTGTAGTTTCCATGGATGATATTGTTACCCCTCTGATGACTGTCAAGAAGAACCTGTTGCTAGCCGGTTTATTTCCGGGCTGTGGCGAAGGTTGCCATATGTGTTATGTTTTACCTACTGGTTGCCCATTTCTGAAGTCAGGTATCCAAAACTTGATGGATAATAAGGAGATCCTATTTGAGAAGATTGTTGTTCCTTCCATTCCTACTGAAGAAGTTGCCATCATTACCATTTTCGACAATTCTTCCAAGGCTCCCTCGAGGAAGCCTGTTAGAATTACATCTACTCCGAAGATCGCACCTGTGATTATCACTGTTCCGGGGCCCATCCCCTACACCTATGACAAAGTTGTCCCTTGGCACTATGGGGCAGATGTTTATGTTCTAGGAGTTAAGCAAGAGTTGGATGCTGATACCGGCATCAACAACATTACTGGACCTGCTAAAGTCACCCGCAGCAATAAACTTTTCTCACCTGATATTGCTCCACCAACTGTCCGAAGACCTGTTGTCATTACATCTGCAAGTGTACCTACTGCCTTTCCTGATCAAGTTCTTAGTCCTACCCCTGTCGCCGAGTCATCTAACGCTCGGGGCAAAGGGATTACCATTGATGTGCCTGCCCAGACGGAGGCACCGAAGACTATTACTGTTGAAGCTTCCAAACAGGAGATGGAAGAGATTCTGAAGATTATCAAGAAGAGTGATTATAATGTAGTTGAGCAGTTGGGGCAAACCCCATCCAAGATTTCTATGTTGTCATTGTTGTTGTGTTCAGAGGCCCATGCTAAGGCTCTGATTACCTTCCTGAAGATTGTCCACGTGCCACAAGAGACATCAGTTGATCAGTTTACATATTGTGTGGCTAATTTAACTGCTGATAATGGTTTGGGTTTCTCTGGCGCTGATTTGACTGCTAAAGGGAAGAACCACAACGACGCCCTGCATGTCTCCATTGAATGCAGGGGCATTACTCTTGCACATGTATTGGTTGATACTGGTTCCTCATTGAACGTCTTGCCTAAGAAAGCACTAGACCAGTTGGATTGCAAAGGGTTAGAGCTAAAACCAAGTAACATTGTTGTCAGGGCCTTTGATCGGTCTAAAAGGATGGTGCATGGTGAAATTGATATTCCAATTAAAGTTTGTTCTCAAATCTTCAATTCTACATTCTACGTGATGGACATTCGGCCATCCTATTCTTGTTTGCTGGGTCGTCCATGGATCCATAAAGCTGGGGCCGTAACCTCAACACTCCATCAGAAGCTGAAGTACCCGGTTAGAGGGAAGATTGTGACAGTTTAAGGAGAGGAAGAGTACATGGTCAGCCACCTCAACTCGTTCAGATATGTAGAGATGGATGGGGAGTTCATTGAGACCCCATTTCAACACTTTGAAGAGGTTCCCCAGACACTGGCGTCAGCTGAGACTGTGGTTGAAGATTCTCCTATGAAGATGGCTTCCTTAAAGGATGCCCGGGATGTTATTAAGAAGGGTGAGTGTGAAAATTGGGGCCGACTTCCTGATTTCACTCAGAAGACTAATAAGTTTGGTTTGGGTTTCACTACAGAAGCTCAAAAGGCTGTTCGAAGTGCAAGGATTGGAAGACCTCCTGTGTTCATCAGCAACTCGAGAGTAAATGCAATTGAAGAGGATGTAGAAGAGTCTGAATTCGATAGCTGGATCTATCCTACGACAAACGGTGGACCAAGCAACTGGACAACAAAGGATTTCTTCCCTATTACTTTTGTTACCCAGTAATGAACTCTTTGTTTTGAATTTGTAACAGACAATTTTTTGGGAACTTTATGGTCCGATGTCTCACCCGGGGCACCGTGGCTTCATTTGTGAGGGCTTTTGTGTGTCATTTTCATATATCATTAATAAAAGCATTGGACGTTCTTGCATTTCAAATTTTGCGCTCTTTGTTTTTCTTTATTATATATTGCAAAACAGCTATTTTACACACACTCACATATACGGGTCTCAATCCACTCTGGATCTCACTGATAACGATTCTGCTACTGCCAGTTATGACTTCGAAAATCCGATCAACTTAGCCGAAGACGAAGGTGAAGATGATTGCGAAGTGCCAGGTGAACTTGCAAGACTGCTACTCCAGGAAGAGAGGGCCATTCAGCCACACGAAGAGCCAGTGGAAACAGTGAATCTGGGTACTGAAACAGACAAGAAAGAAGTCAAGATCAGTGCAAATCTGGAGCTTAGTGTGAAACAGCGGTTGATTCAGATGCTGCGTGACTATGTTGAGATCTTTTCCTGGTCTTACGAAGATATGCCTGGGTTGGATACCGACATTGTGGTTCATCGCCTGCCTACCAAGGAAGACTGCCCTCCGGTAAAACAGAAAGTTCGCCGTATGCGCCCAGAGATGTCTGAGAAAATCAAGGTTGAAGTTATGAAACAGTTTGACGCCGGTTTTCTAGCAGTGACTTCTTACCCTCAGTGGGTTGCCAATGTGGTTTTGATACCAAAGAAGGACGGTAAGGTCAGAATGTGTGTTGACTACAGGGATTTGAACAAAGTGAGCCCTAAGGATGACTTCCCTCTGCCTCATATTAACGTTCTGGTTGAAAATACTGCTCAGCACAAGGTGTTCTCCTTTATGGATGGTTTCTCTGGATATAATCGAATTAAGATGGCTCCCGAAGACATGGAGAAGACCACTTTTGTTACTCAGTGGGGTACCTTTTGCTACAAGGTCATGCCTTTTGGGTTGAAAAACGCTGGGGCAACGTATCAACGTGCCATGGTTGCTTTGTTTCATGACATGATCCATCATGAGATTGAAGTATACGTCGACGATATGATTGTAAGGTCCCAGACTGAGGAGGAACACCTTGACCATCTACAGAAGCTGTTTGACAAATTGAAGTTGTACAAGCTGAGATTGAACCCGAACAAGTGCACCTTCAGGGTAAGGTCTGGTAAGCTGCTGGGTTTCGTCGTGAGCGACAAAGGTATTCAAGTGGACCCTGCCAAAGTGAAAGCCATACAAGAGATGCCAGCTCCCAAGACAGAGAAGGAGATCAGAGGCTTTCTGGGATGACTGAACTACATTGCCCGATTCATCTCGCACCTAACTGCTACTTGTGAGCCAATCTTCAAGTTACTGAAGAAAGATCAAGTGGTACGTTGGAATTATGAATGCCAGGCCGCTTTCGAAATAATCAAAGAGTATCTTCAGGAGCCACCCATCCTAATGCCACCAGTTGAAGGGAGACCTCTGATCTTATACTTGACAGTACTTGACAACTCAATGGGGTGTGTGCTGGGGCAGCATGACAAGTCTGGCCGAAAAGAGCATGCTATTTATTACCTTAGCAAAAAGTTTACCGACTGTGAGACCCGATACTCACTGCTTGAGAAAACTTGATGCGCTTTGGCATGGGATGCTCGCCGGCTAAGACAGTATATGCTGACTCACACTACTCTGTTGATTTCAAAGATGGATCCAATCAAGTATATCTTCGAAAAGCCTGCCTTGTCCGAAAGAATAGCAAGATGGCAGATGATCTTGTCTGAGTATGACATCCAATACACAACTCAAAAAGCAATCAAGGGAAGTGTATTGGCAGACCATTTGGCACATCAGGCAGTGGATGATTATCAGTCTATGAACTTTGAATTCCCGGACGAGAATATCATGTTGATAACTGACTGTGAGACATCTGGACCGGATGAAGGACCTGAGGAAGGATCCCGATGGTCTATGTACTTTGATGGAGCTTCGAACGCTTTGGGTAATGGCATTGGCACTGTGATCATATCTCCTAAAGGCTCTCATACTCTGTTTACCGCCCGACTATGTTTCAACTACACCAACAATATGGTGGAGTATAAAGCATGCATCATGGGTCTTCGAGCAACAATTGACCTAAGGATTAAGTTTCTAAGTGTCTTCGGAGATTCCGCTCTTGTGATCAGTCAGATCAAAGGCGAGTGGGATACGAAACACCCAAATCTTATTCCTTACAAGGAGTATGTATTGACATTGCTTCCCTATTTCGAGGAGATAACCTTTGAACACTTTCCTAGAGAGGAGAATCAGTTAGCGGACGCGTTGGCTACGATGTCTTCTATGTTCAAAGTCAATTGGGACAATGAGGCTCCCCGGATCATTATTGAAAGATTGGACGAACATGCACATTGCTGTGATCTTGAGACTGAAAAAGTAACAGAAAAGCTCGGGTACCATGAGGTGAAGAGGTACCTTGAAGCTCAAGAATACCCCGAGGGTGCATCTGTTAATGACAAAAAGTTTCTGAGGAGGTTTGCAGTAAAGTTCTTCATCAGCAATGGCATTCTTTACAAGTGAAACCATGATTCGGCCTTACTGCGTTGTGTGGATAAGAATGAAGCAGAAAGGATCATGGCAGAGTTACACGAAGGTACCTTCGGAACCCATTCCAGTGGACATACCATGGAAAAGAAAATCCTTCGGGCAGGATATTACTGGTCCACAATGGAAGCTGATTGTTATCAGCATTCTCGGACATGTCACAAGTGCCAAGTCTATGCTGATAAGGTGCACATACCTCCTTGGCCTTTTGCAATGTGGAGCATTGATATGATTGGCGAGATCAGACCTACGGTATCCAACGGGCATCGTTTCATCCTGGTAGCGATTGATTACTTTACGAAGTGGGTTGAAGCAGCTTCTTTTGCTACAGTAACCAAGAACATCGTGGCACGGTTCATTCGGCATAACCTGATCTGTCGATACGGTGTATCGGAGAGGATCATTACGGACAACAGTACCAATCTTAACAACAAGATGATCACTGAGCTCTGCGAACAATTCAAGATACATCATCATAACTCTTCTCCCTACCGGCCGAAGATGAATAGAGCTGTCGAAGCAGCAAATAAGAACATTAAGAAGATTGTGCAGAAGATGACAATGACATACAAAGACTGGCACGAGATGTTACCGTTTGCTCTTTATGGATACCGTACCTCAACACGGACGTCAACAGGGGCAACACCCTATTCCTTGGTTTATGGCATGGAGGCAGTCTTGCCTATTGAAGTTCAAATACCCTCTCTCCGGATCATGAAGGATGCAAGTTTGAGTGAAGATGACTGGATTCAGACCTGACTTGATCAACTGAATCTAATCAATGAAAAGAGACTTACTGCTATTTGTCATGGTCAGACGTACCAAAAACGGATGATCAAGGAATTTAACAAGAAAGTTAGGCGACAAGAGTATCAAGTTGGGGACCTGGTAATCAAGCGCATTATTTTACCTCAAGGTGATCCCAGGGGCAAATGGACCCCTACTTACGAAGGGCCATTTGTGGTTAAGAATATTTTCTCATGAGGAGCTATGATTCTAACCACCATGGATGGTGACGACCTTCCTCACCCCGTCAATGCAGACATAGTGAAAAGATACTACGCATAATCAAAGACCCGTTAGGTTGACTGGCCTAGGCAAAAATAAGGGCTTCCCGGCGAACCAAAAGGGTTCGGGCAAAAATAAGGGATGAAAGTAAAAAAATCTGTACACCCGGCAAGTCGAAAACCTGAAAAGGCGACTTGGGCAAAAAAGGGTATCCCAGTAGACTGAAAACCCGAAAGGGCGGTCCAGGCAAAAGTTAGGGATTAAAGCGTAACACTATGTCTCATTGGATCACCTTGCATCCAGACCTCGGTATTGACTATCAAGCTCGGACGACACTAACCAATCAGATTCATCTTCAACTAAATAGAAAAGTGATGAGACACTTGAAGATATAAAGGCAATAGCAGAGTTGGAACCCAGTGGGACTATTCACATAGCTGTTTTGTTTTCTTTTCACAAATTGTATAAATTCTATTTGTTCGGCGGCGTCCTCTTACTAGGACGTCAGCCTCTTGTACAAAAATGCCTATTTACAGGCCAAACTTCAAAATCAATACAAATTCATTTTCAGACAAATTTCAAATTATTTTTCCTTTATCTGTTTTGTTTTGCAAAGAACGTCCAATGTTTATTTTTGATATATGCATTTGACATTAATTGTTGCTCATAAATATTTACACACGAAACAGAAGGCTAATTACTGGTAATATCAGAAACAGGGGCAATAAGAATTATCTGAACTGTACAAGTTACTCTGTCCACCAGGTACCAAGGTAGATTCAGCGGAAGAATATGACCAAGATACCGTCACTCCCCGCAGAGTAAAACAGTAATGGTAGCTCTCCCCACTGAGACTTGTAACTATGAACGAAGCAACAATGCTCTCCCCAAGTAGAGTTAATCTACCATCAGCCCTAAAAAGGCTTGGTATCCCCAGAAGATCTTAATATTCCCCAACGGAGTGTAAAGATATCCTCCAGCAAGCATAAGAGCATCCCCGACAGTCTTAATATTCCTCAACAGAATGTAAGAATGTTCCCCGGTGGAATACAAGATATCCACAGTAGAGCCATTTCCCAAGTGCAGTCTAAAAAAGGATTCCCCGTCAGAGTTGAATCATCATCCCCAGTATTTTCTGGAAGCTTATCCCCTGCGGAGCACAAATAAATCTCCCCATCCAAATTCAGAAGGTTATCCTCACAAGAGTCTAACTGGGTTATCCTCAGCAAGTTGCAACTGAAAGATCATCCCCAGTGAAGTTCTTTCTTTCCCCCCAGCAGGACTTCTATCCTCAACAGACTCAATATCACCAATAATGGTAATCCATCCCGAATGGAGTTCATCATTAAAATCCCCAACATAGCTTATCAACGGAATCCCCAGCAGAGTTTATCATCAAAATCTTCAGCAGAATATCTCTCCCCACAGAGTATTCTCCTCATCAGTTATTCCCCAATGGATTTCTTTTCTCCCGCAGGTTTATCCTCACAATCATCTTCTTTCATCATCCCCAGCAGAAACGAAGAACTCAACTCTATTCTCCAGCAGCTTCGGGATCTATTTTCCCCAGCTAAAACATCACATTTTCGTACATCATGATACATGCATATACGCATCATACAAATACAAACTCATTTATTTTGGGAACATCATTGCCTGGTCCATATCATGCATTGCATATGACTGACCTTTACCTTTCAGGAAAGATACATTTAAAGTTCTCAGCGTCGAAGACCTGACCGGTTCGTAAATCTCAACTGAATTATCCTCGATTGAATTTCAGATAAGGTTCTCAATCTCGACAGTTCCCTACGTCAAAGTGTGGAAAAGTACTATAACCTCAACGGTATACTCCATTGAGCACGAGACAGTTCCTAGATCTTGATGAAGATGTTTCCCTACGTCATAGTGTGGATGAGTACTATAACCTCAACGGTATACTCCATTGAGCATGAGTCAGTTCCTAGATCTTGATGTTTTCCTCCGTCATAGTGTGAACGAGTACTATAACCTCAACGGTATACTCCATTGAGCACGAGTCAGTTCCTAGATCTTGATGTTTTCCTCCGTCATAGTGTGGACAGGTTCTATAACCTCAACGGTATACTACGTTGAGCACAAGACAGTTCCTAGATCTTGATGAAGATGTTTCCCTACGTCATAGTGTGGACGAGTACTATAACCTCAACGGTATACTCCATTGAGCACGAGTCAGTTCCTAGATCTTGATGTTTTCCTCCGTCATAGTATTGACAGGTTCTATAACCTCAACAGTATACTACGTTGAGCACGAGACAGTTCCTAGATCTTGATGAAGATGTTTCCCTCCGTCATAGTGTGGACGAGTACTATAACCTCAACGGTATACTCCATTGAGCACGAGTCAATTCCTAGATCTTGATGTTTTCCTCCGTCATAGTGTGGACAAGTTCTATAACCTCAACCATATACTCCATTGAGCACGAGACAGTTCCTAGATCTTGATGAAGATTACCCCCCAATTGGATCATGGGCAGGTTCCTAAGACTCAGCCAAGGCATTCTCTCAGTTGAAGTACAGGCAAGTTCCTAAATCTCAACAAAGGTTAAACTTCCCCAGCGGAATCTTTTACAACAACAGGTATGCAAGTTCTCGCTAAGGAATCTCTTATGCGATCGACATTCATGTAGATGGAATCTGTAAGCCCATCCTCCTACCAACAATCTCCAAATGGCATATGTAAGCCCATTCTTGACATCACAATGCTGATACTACGCCATGCGAGTGCAAATTTTTGGGCACTCTAGTGTTCAATTATCTTCCACCTTTGGATCACGAAAGGCTCAAAAGCCAATCTATATCCTCAGGTTTAAGAAAATTGAACAGGGGCAACTGTTGTACCCCAAAATTTTTCCTCCCATATTTCTCAAGACATGTCAAGAATAATCTTCAAGTTGCTCAAGATGACTCAAGGGTTGGACAGTCAAATCACCTCCTAAGGCAGTCAAGTCAAAATTAGGGTTTTGTGTTGCATCAAGGTCCTTAGATCCAAATGACCTCAAGTTCTCCCCAATGTCCTAATATGTTCCCAAGTTCATCCATTCCAAATTTCAAGCCTTGTAGAGGAATTTTGGTCAGTCAATTGCTCAAGAGGTCCAAAAATCGACTGTGCTAGGGCAAAAGTCAACTGTGGCCTACAAATAGTCAAACCTCAATATTTTTTGTCAACATTCTCATTTTGAAGGATAATTCATCATTTTATCAAGGGTTGATCATGATTCATCAAGGATTACTCAAAATTCATCAAGATTCAAAAGTTGCTAAATTAGGGTTTTGTAGGAAAAGTCAACTCAATTTTGACCAAGCATAACGTTCTCATACTTTATGAGAAATGACCCATCCAAATCTCATTTTGAATAGGATGCAATTTACTACAATCCATCTTCACACCCCAAGATCAAGAAATGCACTCACAAAAGTTACAAATTTGGACATTATAGGTCATTTTTGAAAGTTAACAAAACCACCTTTTTTGCCAAAGCTTATAACTTGAGCATGGAACATCAAAATGAGATGATACCAAAAGGGTTGATTATAAGACATCTCATGGTTTCTAAAAAGTCCAAGAACACCTCTAAAAGTTCAAAATTGAAGAAGTTATGCATTGTTGAAGTTGGGCATTTTTCCAAATTTGCCAAAAGTCAACTATCCTCAAAACTCCAATTTTTGACAAAAGGGCCCACTTTTTTCCACTTGATATAGTCTTGTCATGCCACACACGTATCCCATATTTGATTTCATGGCCATTCATTTATTTTCTATTTTATTTAATTTTTATTGATTTAATTCATTTTAAATCAATATTAAATCAAATAAAATCTAAAAATTGATGCAAGGGGATTCTTGTGATCATTACATCTTGCAAATATCATGTGATACTCAATCAAACTCGTGCCAAGTCAAAACAAGCACAAAATCTCAGATTTGATGCAAATATGGCAATTTGATTATGGTGATCAAAAGCAAATCTTGATTCTTCAATGCATATGGTTTAATGCCCAAGTTTTGACCTAAACACATTCTATGATATGCACACAAGGGAGGAAAACCAGGAGGACGAACAACACACTGTAGAAACGGCCATACCAAGTTTCAAAAAAAGTGTGAAAATGTGTGAGATCAAAAACAACATTAGAGCTCGATTCCAACCAAAAGCTTGACGTAGCTCTCTTCCTTGACATCTCCTGAAACTGTACCAATCAAAATCAAGCCTTTTCATGGCCTAAAACTCACTTTAAGTCATCACGAACCAAGCTCTGAACATGGATTCCAAATCTCCAATTCTTGCATCTTTTCTTTAAAATCTTGGCATATTTGTGTTTGTTGGTTGATTTGGAACGTTTTGGCTTTATTCAATTGTATTTTAAGGACCTATATCATGATGCCCAAACCTAGGGTTCTTGTTCTAGTTTTTTAGGCATTTTTGATGCAGGATAAATTGAGGCTAATGATGGGTATAGGAATGATCAGGGGAGAGAGACGAATGCAGTGATGGTCTCCACTGGAATTTATATGGCATGTAGCACATGGTAGGATGATGCCATGGATTTAGTTGCGGAATAAAATCCGCAGGTAAACGAACCAGTCTTCATTGAAGAAGACGAAGACGTGTCTTAGCGTCATTGGTTCATTCAAACAAATTGCGCGTTTTTATTTTTTGCCAGGCATAATTATTTGTTTGTTTTATAATATTTGTTTTCCATTCCACTAACAACTAAGCAGCGCAGTAGAGTTGGCAAGGCAGGCGTGTCTTTGAGCACTGGGACCTGGGTTTGAATCCCAAGTCCCCCAATATTATTTGTCTTGTTTTTCTCCAGGAAATTGCATGCGTTTCAGGCTTTGTAGTGAATCATATGCCCTCATCCAGATGTCATCCAGATGGCTTGTGGACCAGATCCAATAGCCAGAATTGGGTCCTCACCATATTCTCAAGTCAAAGGCACACATTGGATGGAAAGGGTCAACGAGGCTGCTCACAATTGGGCCTCTGAAATTGCAAATCACACCTCCTCTTGGGCCCAACACCCCTTTGGTTATCCATCTCTTTTATTTATTTTGTTATTTATTTACTAATTATTATTATTATTTAAATTAACTAATTAAATCATTTTTTTAATAAAACCAGAAACAACAAAAATAACATTTTTATTAATTCCATTAATTTTATTATTTATTTTTGTAAATAAACAATTCATTAATTTATTTAGTTTAAATAGGTTTAACAATAACATATTTTGCAATAAATTAAAATTAATATAGAATTAGGGTTTTAATATCTTTTAACCATTTTTATTTTATTTCCTTAATTAAAATAAAAGCCAAAAATATTTTCATTTAATTAATTAATTCAATTATTAACTTAGACTAATTTTTAATTCAAAAAATAACAAAAAAATATGCTTTATTTAATAAAAAGGGTCAAAACCCTAAGATACTCCGATTTAATCTTCTCGCGCGCTTATTATTTTTTGATCCATATTTCAATATTGTAACTGCTTCGGGAATGTAATAGTTTTTAACTTAGGACTTTATTTATTTATTTATTGCTTTTTATTTACTTTTCGCAATTTAATTTTATAGGGTTTGTCTTTGGCGATGTAAATACCCGACGCCTTGTAATAGCTTAGATTTATTTTCCGCAATTTACATTCCGCAACTATTAACTGTTAGATGTTTGATAATTAGGCAATGCATGACAAGACAAATCTTTAACCTAAAATCAACAGTAGCTCACCATTAACATGTACAGATAAAAATAACTGAAAATAACACACTCGCACATGCGCGCTCTTAGGGTACACCTCGCTTGGTTGCCTTCGAACGTGGTCATTAAGTATAGGAAGTTTTAGAGGTCGTCCTCTTGTCCAAAGATCATAAGTTGCCTCGAAACGGTTGCCTCAGATAAAATGATCTAAGACATTAGGGTTACCGCTAAGGCGTCCTAACATTGCTTTAGTGACCACACATCCCTTAATCGAATTGACCCGAAAACTCCAACGACGATGCTACCTACTCCTCAATAGTGGGATAGCATTGTCTAAAGGAAATTTGCACAATTTAATTCCTTTTTGAGTAGGTAGATGGTTCTTAAGTACTTGCTCCTTTTAAAACAAAAAACAAAACTTTTCGCACTTACACTCTCTTCAAAACAAAAACTCTTTTCAAACCCACAAACACAAAGAAAAGCAAACTTTTGAAAACACAATGAGCAAGTACCTAAGAGCCTGTGGATAACCACGGATAGAAAGGGTGCTAACACCTTCCCTTTCTATAATCTACTTCCCGAACCCGAGAAATATCTCAAAAACGAATTTTTCTATGCTTTTGTCCTTTCCTTGTTGGATAAAATAAAAGACGATGACGACTCTTGCTTACCGCGACATTTTGGGAAAACAAACGCAAAACGCGAACCAGCATTCCAAAAACAGTCAGTTCTTTCCCACCGATCACAAGATGTATATATTCAATAAAGCTGGTTACTTCTGATTCTTCTGGTTATTCTTCAAGCCATGAATGGTGGAATTAGGGTTTTGATCCATGGTCGTCGAGGATTTCTTTCTTCCTCTGACTACAAGGCTAGTAGGGTTTATTTCCCTATGTTTGAACAAAGATCGAGTTTTTTTAACTATTGTACTCCAATGGAGGTTCTTCTTTAAGAATTATCAATCACGAGTTAGGGTTTTCCATAGTGGCTGTTTCAAGAACAAGGCATTGGATTTGAGATTTAATCATGGATGGAGATTCTATTTGTTGTGCTAATAGTCATCATACGGATCTTAAGGGTCTGGTTCCTTGATGTTCACGCGGAGCATTTCATAATTAGGTCTTTTATGAATTGTCATGAGAAGACTAATTCATTTGGTTATATGCTTTGCAAGGAAATATTGCGAATTTGATACAAGATCATCTCAAAGTAAAATTTGAGATGTTGGGGATTTCATACATGGATATATTGGCGCAAACAAGGTTCATAAAAATTCAAGTTTCATTCGAGATTCTATATTGCAAAATTAAGAAGAAAGCTCTAAAGGTCAAAGTGCAAATGGGAAGAAGTTTTGGTTCAATGGTATTTCCGCTCATTGATATTTTCAAGTCTTGATAAGCACGAAACATTGAAAAAGAAAGAATTGTAAAATCATGGTTCAAATACATTCCAAATCTACCATTTAAAAACCATATTTCTATTATAAAATTAGTATAGATATGCATTGTTACTTTAACCAATTCATAAAAAATACATTCAAACAAAAATTCCTAAATTCTAAACCTTAGATTTTATCTTCATCTTCCAACAATTCTTCATGCTTCTTTGCCAATTCCTTTGATAACCTTCATGCCAAACCATATTCTTCATATATCATGTGTCCATCTATTGCTCTTGCATCACCACCATTCAAGTGATTTTGATTTGTCGAATCATAAAAAAAATCTTTCGAAAACCTGCATATAAACCAAACTTCATATCAACAAAAAAACCATGGCTTCAGAACCTAATATACCTTCCCGGCCCAACCGAGTCAGGCTTTCCTATTATGGTATGCAAGTCATGAATATTATGATTTCTATCCTTCTTGGAGCAAAATTCTGGAAGAACAGAAGAAGTCAGGCAGTGTTCAAGATTTGTTGCCCAGACAATTATATCAACTTTGGCAGCCTAACCACCTTCTAACAACCATAAAAAAATTTCTGAACTAACCTCTAACTGAATCAAAATTGAGTTTCAAACAAGCTAACTGTAAAAAATAGTAGATAGTAAAATAGAATAAATCAGAAACAAGAAGTTTCCAGCTCACTAAATCAGGAATAATCATAAAATATAAAAGAAAGTATCATGGAAAATATATGAGAAAAATCGTGAAAACAATTTTACAGCTTAGTAGATTCTAACAAAATTCATGACAGTTATTATGCAATTCAATATCTACCATTTATTCTTCTAACTAACTCTTTTAATCTGTGGTTCAGATGGATTAAAACTCTAACTGTGATATCAGAATAAAACAGAAAAAACTCCCCAATTCAGGGGACTCTTCAATTCCACAGAAGAATCACCAACATAAAAAATCTCTCTCTCTCTCCATCACCGCCAAAATATATGAGAATTCTCTCACTTATCTCTTTTCAATATTCATATGCATCCTTCATCATCTTCATCTTTATCTTTCGTTCTTCAATCATCACTCTTCACCAACAACCACATCCACTTCACATCCTTAGTCACCTTCAACAAATCTTCAGAATCTTCATCGACATCAGCATTCTTCATCGGTGAATTGCATCCTTCAGCCTCACTGTAATTCTATTCAACGAGCCACAACTTTTGCACAACAACAAAAATGTTCAATACATTCTCCTCCTCATAATTAGGACAAGGACGAATGCGCATAAAACAGAAATAGAATTGGAAGAAAGAGAGAAAAAAGAATCGAGACGGTGAAAAAAGGTAGTTACTTGAATAAAGAACCTCTGCAATCCTCATCATCTTTGTTGCATTTGAGGCGCCGTAAGAGCGTCGATTTTGTGCCTCGTTTGATTTCTGTTAGATTCTGAATGGAAGCGAATCGAGGAGAAGTAGACAAAAATCTAGATCGGAGAATTGATTAAGAAAACCGATCAGCGAAGAAGATGAAAGCGAAGCTAAGGCGCTGGATTGGAGTGGAACGGTGGAGTCTCGTCGGAGATTTGAAGAAGAAGCTAGACACGGTGCAACTTTGAGGAAGAAGGGAAAGAGGATTCGTTCGTGAAGTTTAATGGTCACTTGTAGTGAACCCTAACACCAAACGACTGTGTTTTCTTCCCTGCCATATTTTCTTTTATTTTTATCAATTATTTGTTTTAATATAAGAAAAGTAATCGGTAATTTATTTTTGTTTGGATGTACTGTAGATGGCATGGGCTCGATACCCACACTCTCTCTCAGTCTGTTTATGTGTTGTTGTTTTTCTAAGTCTCATATCAAGGTACAAGGATGTTGGACCGAAAACAGTGCTCCCTCAGGTCCAAGCACACAATTCTTTGGAGCTGAAGAGCAGGTAGCAAAAGAACAAAAAAAACAGCTTATGGACTTCATTATTAATGGGCCTTCAGCGCCATACTTCTTCAGCCAACCTCCTGCATTCCAGTTTATAACCCCCCTTAGGCTTTTTTTTCCTTTTTGTGATTCCTTTTAAAAATTTGGTTAATTGTTATGTTTTTGAACTTTGTTCACATGATAAAAAATGATAAAATCAATAAAATTTGTTAGAATTTTATGTGATTTTAGGAATTAAATCCCGATTATCTGATTATACTTGAGACTTGTAATTCACCTTTGCTTGTTAAGATCTTAGTCTTATGTAGGTTTATGGTGCTATATGCGAATGCGCTTGGGATTTCGATTGTGATTTATTTTCACATCGATGATGCTTCGACACTTATTCTGAGCATTTGATTTCTGACTCTTTTCTTTGATTGGTGAAGCTTTCGCGAAGATCTTCGGGTTTCTTTGTTTTGATGCGCGTTGCTACCGATTGATTTTCGTTTGGTATTTTCTCTTGCTTATCTCATTTCGCACTTTGTTGCTTTCTAGAGATCATGTATAGTAGGGACATTTATCACTTTCTAGAGATCATGTGAAGTAGGAAGCAGGAAATAAAGAGTGTGCGCTCGAGGTCTCTGTTTAAAGTCCTGTAGCAGACACCGCTTTCTGTATGCTATTTGTGTTTGTTTAAAATCCTACCTTTGAAGTAGGTGTTCTGCACGTGTGTTTACATTTGTGTCTGCATTATATTACAGGTGATAAGTCCTCAAAAGGAGGAAAGCGGGAAGGGCCCGTAATTGACAGCCGCACATTATAGTTTGTGTCATCCTTAGCTCACGTTGTACGTCGATGCTTCAGAGTTGTGCAGATCTCGTGTATTGAGTCCATCAAGTGGGGAAGGGTTTTGCAATCAAACCCCCACACTTTTTCAGGAGTTCTCATTGGTCGATGATGACACTCCATAGTTGTTCATATTGTCTTCTGTCGCCTACCTCGATCTTCTATATCTTGGATAGGTGTCCAGTCGCTTTGGATGTCACATTTTTTTGTTTCGTCTGTCTCCCGCTTGTTTTCTTCGGGTGATACGCTCCCCTTAACTAAAGCATTTCTCTTCATACCACCATCCTCTGAGTCAGTATACCTCATTTGTGTGCTTTTGTCAAAGCACTTGTTTGCTTATTTATATGCTTCCCTTAGGATCGCTCGATTAGAGTAGCCTTCGAGCTAGACATTAGGATAGGTATCCATGCATGCTAACATAGGGTAGAGATTTTCCTTTCAAAACTCAACCATAGGATCAATCATTGTATGATAACATTAGGGATAGATCTAGGTTAGTCTCCCTTTTGATGTTTTTCTTTCTTTTGCATCCTTACATTAAGACTAAAACTCTTTTTCTTAAAAAAGCATCAAACATCTAATAACTTCCAAGTCATTCTTTAAGGTAAAAGATAACAACCAATGCAAACTCTTTTGCGCCTTCGGGCTTTTCTATCAAACTTTTTTCAAAAGAACATGTTAATTCACTTCTATGCTGACGCATTAGTCTCCAAAGGTCAAGCTGCGGCAGAAGGCGAAATTAACATTATTCATAAAAAACACAAAACAAACAAAAACATGTAAGACGAACTATGTCTGCTCTGATTTCTTAAAAGGGATACATAGTCATCGGGGTCGGGCCCGAACAAGCACAATTTTATTTTCCCTATATTCTTTTCTCCTTTCTTTTGCATGCATTCCCTGTACAACTTAGATATAGATTCTTATACACCCATTAGATTAGAACGACAAGAGTGGATACCGTAGAGTACTACGGGCATGTGGGGTGCAAATACCTTCCCCTCGCGTAGCAGACTCCCTTACCCGTATATCTTGGTGGTTTAACCTTGAAATTATGGTATCAGATATATGATGTCGAATGAGATGTCACGACACAAATATCTGTTTGCAAGTAAAGTGCAGTAAAATTAAAAGCAGTAAAAATACAAGAGATTGTTCTCCCAGTTCAGTGTACAACAACACCTACTCTAGGGGCTACTAAGCCAGGGACAAGTTCACTAAATAGTATTAATTCATAGACCCTAAGTAAATAACCATTTTAAGATCTAATCACTTAATCACTACCCGTGCTAAACTTCTGCCTGAGACTCACCTATGTATGAGGCCCTCCTCAAATCCCTTCAATCACTTACGGTGAAAAACTAACAGAAATAATAAGTTTAAAACACTTCAATCATTCAATGCTTAAAAGCTTATGAATGATACACAGTTAACAACCCAAATAACAACACAAGTATTCAATCAATACTAAGTGTTTGACAATTAAAATACTTAGACTTCTTAAAACAGAAAGAAAGTATTCTTCTTCAAAAGTTGCAGTTGTTTGAACAAGGAAGCAAGTCCTTATATATGCGCAGCTGTGGGCTTGGGATTAAAAACAAATATTCAATTCTTTTGAATATTTCCTTAAAAATAGGTCAACATAAAATCCATGCATTTTGAAAAATATTCCTCCATATTTTTCGCAGCCTGTGAGTCACAAATCCTGAATTATGGCCAGCATGAAAACATGAAACATAGAACTCAAATTGATGTTGGGCTGAGATCAGTTCAAGAGGCAGATGTCAAGGCATATGCTTTGACATCATACAAAACAATTTTTCTCCAAATGTTAAGACATTTAGCAAAACATTATTAAGTCATTGTTTTACCAAAATTGCTGCCAACAAACACTTACAAACTCCCCCTTTGGCAAATTTTGGCTAAAACATTATTAGAGCATTATCAGAGTAGCACCATAAGCAAAGCAATTAAAACATAAACTCAGTTAGCAGTTAGCTGTTAGAAAAGGAAGATGTCAAAACATCTTCTGAGACATGAGGCTCCCCCTCAAGTATTGAGCTCCCCCTCAATTAATGGTTAGTGGTCAGTCAGTGATCAGTCACTCACTCACTCACTTTCCATCCCCCTTTTTAGTCATAATATGCCAAAGATAAGGATGCATTCAAGAGAATATCAGTATTAGGGTACAAACCATAGAATTCAAATGTCAAGCACATGCAAGTGCCACAAAAAGGAAACAAAAGGATCATATAAAGAAACATCAATTAGTCTAACTGTCATCAGGACCAGTTGACTTGTCTGATTCATAACTTTCTTCCTCACTAGAGTCTTCACCTTCAGAGTTCACTGTATCATCAAGGTTGTTATCCTTTTGCAGGTCCTTGATAATATTTTCAAAGGTTAGCTTCCTTGTTGAGCTAACTCTAATCACATCATCCAATTCCCTGCAGACTTCTCTTAATTCTTTGATCATACCATCCTTGGTGGAGGTCTTTTCAACTGGTGCATATGTTAAAACAATGTTCGGGACATGTTTTCCTAAAAACAACTTAAAATTAAGGGTCAAGGCAAACTCCCTCTTGCACATTACATCATTTCCACTTAGGATTCCAGGATGCTGATTAAGAATAATTCCACAGAGGAGGGGAGGAAAATCAATTTCCATCTTAATGGCACAAATTCCTGCATATTTAATAGTCTGATCAAAGATATAAGTCCCATAATCAAAATGTTTCTGGTTTCCAATAGCATAAATTAACTTTCCTATTCCAATGAAGATGGTTGAAGTGTGATTAGTGGGAACCCAATTTGCAGCTCCAATCCTATGTAAAATATCATATTTCACACTCAGTTTGCTGACATCAAGGTTATTTTTCATGGGCCATTCACTTACTTGATTAGCAGTGATGGCTCTGCACACTTGATTATCTGTAACTTCTAGCTCACAACAGACATCTTCAGACCTATATAGAAATCTATTTATGATGGCTGGAGAAAATTCTACACACTTTCCTCTAACAAAAACCTTTCTATACTCCTTAATTTTATGGTCAGCACAATCAACTGGAATATTAGCAATAAACTCCTTAACAAGAGTTTCATAAAAATTGGCAAACCTGATAACTGTTTTCATCAATCCAGCATAAGAGATCAGCTCCATGATTTCTTTACATTCCAAAGCACCAGCTCCTAGTTCTTTCTCCAGGGCAATCCTTCTTTGATACACATACTTCCACTTTTCAGCATTCCCATTAGAATGAAAGGAGATGTTGTCAAGTGGGGCATCAGGAGCCCTAACAAACAGTTTCTTACTTGCAGACTTTTTGATAGGAGATATGTCCTAGACATCTTGCTTGACATCATACTCTGAGTCATTCTTTTCAACTAGAACCACTTTCTTCTTACTCTTGGATCTTTTTACAACATCCTCATCATCATCACTAGAGCTAACAGGTCTAGCTTTTCTTTTTCTAAAGGGAGGGACCACTTCACTTCCTGACTTTGGGTACATGGTTTTATTCTTGATTGTCTTGGAAGGGGGTATGACACTTGCATCCTTCACTTTCCTGGATTTTAGCCTTCTTGCAATACCAGGTACCACGTTAGTAATGAGCTCATTTTTAGACAACTCTTCAACATTGACTACATTCTCAGCATTGTGACCTTCTCCATCCCTGGAGGAAGCATCATCTTCTTTAGAAAGAGAGTTCTCTTAAACATTTTCTTCTTCCACTTCCTTCAGAGCAGATATAGAAAACTTCTGAAGTTTGCTTTCAGCAATATCTTTCTTGAAGGTTGATGATTCAGCAACAACACTTTTAGGATTACTTCCTATGTCAGTAGAAGGAGGCATGCAGGCAGGGGGAGTAGAAATCCCAAGCACAGTGAACCCTTCATTTAATACTTTATCTACTAGCCTTCTGATGCTTCTATCAACATTGAAAATCTCTTCTCCTGTCCTATTATCAGTTGCAGTGGAAGAGTTACCTCTATCATCTTCAGATTTCTTTACAGGTGATGATCGGGGTTTCTTGACCTTTTTATCAAGAGGTGGGATAGTTGTTAGAGGAGTAGCATCGAGTACTCTCTAAAGGGAAAGATTTTCAGGGAGGTTGATAGATTTTGAAGAAGATGATGTATGATGTTGAGACATGTTTGAGAATTTTTAACAAAGAGATGAAGAATATTAAGGGTTCTTTTTCTGTAGAGTAGAATGAAGAGTTTGTGAAAGTAGAGAGAAGAAATTTTGTAGCGTGTGGGGAACAATATGAGGCAGTCTTGTAATGATTGCTTTCTAAATTCTATTTGTTGGAAACACAAATAATACAATATCACTTTAATGATATTCCCACACACTTTTAATTTCTACAAACCCTCATATAAACAGATCCTCAATTTTCCTCTTAAATTCTCAAATTGATTAGCATCCTAAGCCTCTATGAAGATGTCAGCCAGTTGCAATTCAATGGCTACATGTTCTAAGGCAACAATCTTTTCTTCAACAAGCTCTCTTATGAAGTGATGATGGATGTCAATATGCTTGGTCCTACCGTGATGAATGGAATTCTTTGATATGTTTATGGAACTTAAATTGTCACAAAACAATGTCATGACATCTTGTTTGACATTGTATTTTGTTAACATCTGTTTCATCCAAACCAATAAAGAACAACTGCTTCCTGCATCAATATACTCAGCCTCAACAGTGGACAAAGACACACAACTTTGCTTCTTGCTAAACCATGATATGAGATTATTTCCCAGAAAGAAGCATTCTCCTGATGTAGTTTTGCTATCATTAGCACTTCCTACTCAATCAGCATCACAAAAACCAGTTAAGGCAGAATTTGATCCATGAGAGTACAACATACCATAGTCACTTGTCCCACTCACATATTTAAGAATCCTCTTCACATGGTTGGCATGGCTAACATAAGGATCAGCATGATATCTTGCACACACCCCTACAGCAAAGGCAATGTCTGGTCTGCTAGTTGGGAGATATAGAAGACTGTCTATCATGCTTCTATATAGACTTTGATCTACACTTACTCCTTTTTCATCTTTAGTCAACTTCAGATGTGTGGGAGCATGGGTTCTTTTGTGATTGGCATTCTCCATCCCAAACTTCTTTCCTATATACTTGCTATAAGATAAAAAAAAATGGAATCTTCCATTTGTTTAACTTGCAGACCAATAAAATAGGTTAATTCACCAACAAGACTCATCTCAAATTCAGACTGCTTTTGCTTGACAAAATGTTGAACCATCTCATTTGACATCCCACCAAATACAATATCATCAACATAAATTTTAGCAATCATAATCTTCCCTTCTTCTTCTTTGACAAAGAGGTTTTGTCTATGCCACATTTCCTATATCCATTCTCCCCAAGGAATTATGTCAGTCTCTCATACTAAGCTATTGAAGCTTGCTTTAATCCATACAAGGCTTTCTTCCGTTTGTAGACATGTTTAGGGAAACTTGGATCAATAAATCCCTTTGGTTGTTCCACATAAACTTCTTCATTCAGATAGCCATTTAAGAAGGCACTTTTTACATCCATTTGAAACAATTTAAATTTCAGTATGTGTAACGCCCGTAATTTAATTAATTATTTAATTAAATGTTTTTTGGAATATTTGAGAAGATGTGTTGTGTTTAATTGGATTTAAGTATTTTATTAAGTGGAGAAATAATAAGGGGGTGTATTAGTTTTGAGCTCAATAAGGAATAAAGAATAATAGGTTATTCTTTTGTTGTTAGAAATAATAGAAAGAATAGGCAGTAGAAGAATAAGGATTGAGAAGGAGAACGTGAAGTTGCTGGAAAAAGTGGAAAGACGGCAAAACGAGAATTCAACCGGAAAATTATAGAGCGACCTTCAATCCAAGGTAAGGGTGGGGTTCTGACTTTATAATTGGGTTCATGATGATTGATATGTGGGGTTAGAGGTGATTGCAGTTTTGTTCTTGAATTGGATGTATATGATGATGTATGATGAAGATTTGATGAATTTTAGATGAATAATGATGTCCGATATTGTTTAATCGATGTAGTATTACAGGATAATTGTAGGTAATGATTTATCATGATTATATTAAGTTTGTAGGGTTAAAAACATGAATCCCGTAGTGAGATGCAGGGAAGAAAATCACAGAATTATGCAGGAAGGACCAGGATGTGTCGACCTCAAACTTGATGCGTCGATACATGAGGGCCTAGAGACTCGGTATGAGTCAACAGGAAGAGGCTTGCATCAATACATGAAGGTTGAAAGACTCCGGATGAGTCGATCTGTGAGATGCATGTGTCGATACATGTTGTGTGCAAGACTCAGGATGATTCAATCCATGAGATGATGCGTCGACTCATGTTATGCAGTTAGAGCAGTACACATCAATCCAAGGGGTTTTGCGTCGACCCATAATGCCTGATTTTTGGCAGATTCAGTTTTAAAGTGTTGTAACTTGAGTTTTAGGATGCTGTTTGAGATGTCGTTCGAAGCGTTGAATAGCTAACGCGATGAACATTATTCTAGAGGATTAAAATGAATAATAGGAAGTGTAATACTAGTAACGAATTTAGGATTTAGAGTTAATTACCATGTTGATCATTGTGTTGGTTTTGAACAGAATGATGCAAATGAGATGCCTAGAGGCTGCTGTTAGAATCATAACAGTAGGATTAGTGACAGTAATGATGTAAGAATTACAGAATAGCAATATGAATTATTGTGGTATTAATGTACAACTGAGTTGTTAGTGAGAAGTTGTTAATGATGTTATGTTGATGATTTATAATAAATAAATTATGTTTGATGAATTATTATGATGATATGAGATATTAATGAAGAGACGTTGAGATGCTTTTGAGATGTTGTTAATTTGAGATATTGTTAATTTAAGATGTTGTTAACTTGGGTGTTGTTATTACATTCATGATTGTGTCGCATACATTGAATTTTTTATGAGACGGGGCTTATGCTCGTTGAGATGGCCTTGAAATTCTGGTAGCAGATACTTAATGTCACAGTGAATGTTATAACACCGTATCTGACACTCTTAAAGACAGTAATTTTAAAAGCAGTAAAGAACACAATCAATTGTTTACCCAGTTCAGTGTGTAACAACACCTACTCTGGGGGCTACCAATCCAGGGAGGAAATTCACTATAAGAGATATTAATTCAAGAATAAACCAACCTGTTTATCTCCTTCACTTAAGACCTACCCAATGCAACTTCAATCTAAGTTCAACTTAAACCTGAGTTCCTACTCACTCCCCCTCAATCACAGCAGTGATACTAAACAATTGACTAATGAAATTATGAAGACACTCTTCAGTACATACACTTGATTTTTCTTCACAACTTTAATCAAGTAACACAAACACTCGTGCTTCAAAGCTTTGAGTGATACACAACCCTAACTTGACTTTGCTTCAAAGATTTAATCAAGTAACACAACCACTCGTGCTTCAAAGCTTTGAGTGATACACAACCCTTACAATCAAATCCTACTCCAAATCACTTATCACAATGATAATTGATTGGCTCACAGTAGTTACAACTATACAGTCCCTTATTGATCTTCTGTCCAAAAAGTGTGCTTCACCAACAGTCTTCGTGAGGAATATATAGGAAGCTATTCTTCAGTTAGGGCTTCCACGAAAATAGCTAGGGTTAGTTAGGGTTAACCTCAAGACTTGGTCATAGGAATTTAACAACCAGATTAGGGTTAAGCAAAGTTAACCTAATGTCCACGTGAGAATCTGATCTGGACTGAATAAACCAGATTCCTGAAAAATCTCAGAAATAACAAATCTGCACAAATGTTAGATCAGTACAGGATGTCTTAACATTGGCTATGACAACAAGAATCTTGTTTATTGGTTTTGGTAGACTGCAATAAATATGATCATTGCTTAATGATCAGCTAAACACTCATATTGAGTAGCACCTGTATGACATTCTTTTTTTCTGCAGAATGTACCTTGTATCCCAGAATATTATGACATCAGTCATGACATTCTCACAACTGGTTTTACCAAAAAACATGCCAACAACTAAACACTTACAAACTCCCCCTTTGGCAAATTTTTGGATAAAACCCCTAAACAATCAGAGATTAGAAAGCATCAGAATTAATAATATCTACCAAGTCTAATTCTACCAAAATTATCACAAAATCTTCTCCCCCTCTTTAGCCATAAATAGGCCAAAGATTCTTGTACTTTTAGGTTATACAGTCATCCAAAAGGAATAATAAAAACAGAGAGAAAAAAATCAAAAGTCATTTGCAACAACAGGTACCAGCAGCAAACTTGTCAACTACACTGATCTTCAAGCACTGTCATCTTCAGAGGAGGCACTATCTTCAGCATTAAGCTGGTCTTCAGCAGTATCCTCTTCCCTTATTTGTCCTTCAATCTCCTCCTGTTCTAGTCTAGCAATCAGGTGCTCAAGAGTCCTTTTCCTTGTATCAAACTCTTTGCAGGTTTCCTTCAGCACAACCATAACATCAGTTTTTATGGAATGAGATTTGACAGTTGATGTCTCAGCAGATGTCATCACAATGTTAGAGACATGTGTTCCCTGAAATAGCTTATAGTGCAACACAAGAGCAGGGGCTCTTTTGCAAACAGTATCTTTTTCAACTAGAATTTCAGGATACTGAGCAAGGACTATACCACATAGGAGAGAGGGAAAGGCAATAGGCCCTTTAATAGCACAGCTTCCAGCATGTTTCAATGTTTGATCAAAGATATACTTGCCATAGTCAAAGTTTGTCCTGGTTCCAACAGCATAAATAAATCTTCCCAATCCTGTGGAGATGGTTGACTTATGGTTGGTGGGAACCCAGTTAGCTGCACCAGTTTTGTGCAGAATGGAAAATTTCATGCTCAGCTTGCTTGCATTCAGCTTCCCTTTTAAGGGCCAGCTCTTGACTTGATTTGCAGTGATGGTTTGGCACACTTGGTTGTCAGTAACCTCTAGCTCAGGGCAAGCATCATCAGGTCTTCCTAGGAATTGGTTTATTTCAGAGGGAGAGAAATTTACCTTCCTTCCTCTCACATATACACACTTAAAATCAGCTGACTTTCCATCATCACACCCATTAGATAAATTTACTATGAATTCTTTGAAAAGAACTTCATAGCAGTTGGTAAACTTTACCACTGTATTTATTAGACCAGCTGTCTTGATTAGGTCCATGATTTCCTTACATTCCATGGCACTGTTGTTCAGCTCTCTTTCCAAAGCTATCCTTTTCAAAAATACATACTTCCACCTGTTTGCATTCTCTGGATGGTGAAAGGAGATGTTGTCAATGGCAACTTCAGGGACTTTAGGCATTTTGCTAGAGGAGAGTTTCCTTCTGAGAGGAGTGTTTTCAACATCAAACTCAAATTCTGATTCCTCATCAGATTCAGAGGGTTCAGGCTCCTTCCTTTTCTTGGCTATTGGTTGTCTCAAAGGTTTTGAGAGACTACCAACAGGTACTCTAGTTTTCACCTTCCCTTTCTCTTTTGACAATCCAGCCTTCACAACTTCTGCTCCAGTCTTGTTCTCAGACCTGATTTTCTTATGAACAACATCAGCAGTCTTCTCTTTCGAGAGGCTTTTGGCCTGCTTTCCTTTTCTGTTCATCATCCTTCTAGCTATGCTAGGGTTGATATTGGCAATTAAGTCATTGTCAGAGTATTCTTCATCAACATCAATAACCGGGGGTTCAACATCCTTCTCAGTAGGGTTCTGGTGATCATCACGATTTTCAGGGGATTTCCTAATGTTGTCATCAGGTGTATCAACATTCTGAGTGACATCTGGATTCATTTCATCATTTGGACTAGTAGATTCTTGGTTCAAAGGTACAGAAATGCCAGGTACAGAGTGATTCTCATTTAGAATCCTAGTGACTAGTCTAGCTATAGCTTGATGAACATAAATAGAACCTTCCCTATTTGCTATTTCTGGAGGGACAGAAGATGATGGTTGATAGGATTTACCAGATGAAGAGGCTTGTGATCTTCTTGCATGTCTGGTTCGCAGCTTCTTGACCTTAGTGGGGTCAGCTGCCAGTTCACGAAGAGGAGTTATCTCCAGAACATCAGAATCCATGCAGTTTGTGATTGCCCTAGCTTCTCGATCAGAGGATGCGGAAGAAGCAGTCGCCTTTGAAGAGGATGATGACATGGATAGTTGAGACATTTTGAGTGATTTCGAAAACAGGTAACAATGATAGTGAAATCTTTGTTTGAGAGATTGGAGATTGTTGCAGAAACGCGAGAGGAGGGAGATATATGAATGTCTATTCAACTTCTTAAAATTTTGGAAAGAAATAGAGAAACAGATGATTAGCCCAA
This sequence comes from Vicia faba, assembly GCA_948472305.1. Lineage (NCBI taxonomy): Eukaryota > Viridiplantae > Streptophyta > Magnoliopsida > Fabales > Fabaceae > Vicia > Vicia faba. Next base: position 764,314,154 of record OX451736.1, read on the forward strand.
TCAGAGTAGACTTAACTAAAATATCTCTCTCATCCCTTGTTTTAAGCAAAATTAATTGCTACATTTCTTCATGTTGGCAACTACCCAGCTTGCCCCTCAAATTTTCAAATTGATTAGCATCAAGTGCCTTGGTAAAAATGTCAGCCAGTTGTAGTTCAGTGGCAACATGTTCCAATTTAATCGTCTTCTCCTCCAAAAGATCTTTGATGAAGTGATGTCTAATGTCAATATGCTTGGTCCTGCTATGTTGAATATGATTCTTGGAAATGTTGATAGTACTCAGATTGTCATAGTACAATGTCATAACATCTTGTGTGACATTATAATCAGTAAGCATCTGTTTCATCCAGATCATTTGAGAACAGCTACTACCAGCTGCTATGTATTCAGCTTCAGCAGTAGATAGAGACACACAGTTTTGTTTCTTGCTGAACCAAGAGACAAGATTATTTCCTAAGAAAAAGCATCCTCCAGAGGTGCTCTTTCTATCATCAACACTTCCAGCCCAATCAGCATCACAGTAACCAGTCAGAGTTGGTTCACATCCATGAGAGTACAGCAAGCCATAGTTGTAGGTTCCACTCACATACTTCAGAATTATTTTCACTTGGTTGATATGACTTACTTTGGGTTCAGCCTGGTATCTTGCACATACTCCAACTGCAAAAGCAATGTCAGGTCTGCTGGCTGTTAAGTATAACAGACTTCCTATCATGCTTCTGTACAAGCTTTGGTCCACCTTAACCCCACTTGAGTCTTTGGACAGCTTTAAATGAGTAGGTGCAGGAGTCCTTTTGTGACTGGCATTCTCCATCCCAAACTTCTTGACAATGTTCTTTGCATACTTGCTTTGAGACAGAAAAATTGAGTCTTCCATCTGTGTGACTTGCAGTCCAAGAAAGTAGGTCAATTCTCTCATGAGGCTCATTTCAAATTCAGCTTGCATCTGGTCAGCAAAATGTTTAACCATTTTATCTGACATTCCCCCAAACACTATGTCATCAACATAGATTTGAGCTACCATTATCTTTCCTCCTTCATTTTTGACAAAAAGAGTTTTATCCAAGCCTCCTTTCCTGTATCCTTTGTCAGAGAGGAATTTTGTCAACCTGTCATACCATGCTCTAGGAGCTTGTTTCAGGCCATATAAAGCTTTCCTCAATTTGTAGACATGATCAGGGCAGTTTGGATCCACAAATCCTTTAGGCTGTTCCACATAAACTTCCTCATTTAAGTACCCATTAAGGAAGGCACTCTTTACATCCATCTGAAATAACTTGAACTTAAGGATACAAGCAATTCCCAATAGGAGTCTGATTGATTCCAGTCTGGCTACAGGAGAAAAAGTCTCATCAAAATCAACCCCTTCAACTTGAGTGTATCCTTGAGCAACAAGTCTTGCCTTATTCCTGGTGACAACTCCTTCAGCATCTGATTTGTTCTTGTAGATCCATTTTGTGCCAATGATGTTTGTTCCTCCTGGTCTAGGAACTAACTCCCATACTTCATGTTGCTTGAATTGGTTCAATTCATCTTGCATTTCTCCAATCCAGTATTCATCAGTGAAATTCCGGGAATGTCACAGACTCAGAATGTCTAATGGAATGTTAAGACCTCTGATCTGACATTAAGCGTTGTACAAGTAGAATAGGTTGTACTTTTGATATCTGTTCTACAACAGTCACTGGACTAACAGAGCCAGCAACACGCAGGTTCTGATTTAATGAAGTTCAGAACAGTTAAGGTTAATCTTATACATTGATGTTACGAGGAATGCTGTGACATCAAGGTAAATAACCAATACAGAAAGTAAATAACACACAAAATTGTTCACCCAGTTCGGTTCAACCAACCTACATCTGGGGGCTTCCAAGCCAGGGATAAAGTTCACTATTAGTAGTATCAATTCAAAGACCCTACAGCCAACACACCCGTTGACAACCTTCTCACTTAATCACTACCTAATGACACTTTTACCTAAGATCCAATCCTAGATATGAGACCCCTCTCACTCCCCCTCAATCACCGCAGTGATAACTTTCTATAGTACTTAAACTGTTCAGAAGATACACTTCCATTACACATCTTGATCATGCTTAAAAGCTTCAATCAAGTACAATGCATACATCCTTTAACCTACAGGTTTCAAGGAGTATGGTGACCATCCCACAGCCCGGGTGGTTCACAACTAGCCCTAAGTGATTACATCTTGTCAATCAGCGAACACCCCTTAAATTAGGTTACAATGCTTCTATTTATAACCCTCTTTACCCAGCTGGATTTGAGCCTTCACATAACAGCAATGCAGCTCTAACAACCTGCATAAAATAAGCAGAAAACTTCTGCTACAAGTTAGGTCTTCAATCGAGCTTTTCTCCTTATCCTTAGCTTCTGATTGAATCTTCTAGGGCTCCACGTATGCCTTCAATTTTCGCTACTTGTTATGCATTCTATTTGGCAGAATATTCTGCATAACTTTAGGAACAGAACTGCATCAGTCTTGACAGTTCAGTAGCTTGATGTCTGGTATGGTGTTATGACATCTCTTGAGACATGTTGTTCCAGAGCATGTTTAGGCATTTACAATAGAATTTTCAGGCTGTTCCTATTGTACATTACATTACATTATTGTTGCTATTTGTTTTACAAGAGATGAGCCAATCCCAAACGAAGGCACTTACAATCTCCCCCTTTGGCTAATTTTGGCTAAAACAAATACAACAATAATACTCACCATTCAGGACCTCTTGTGGCACAGGAGGAAGAGGATGCACCTTATTCCCTTTTAGACCACGAACCATTTCTTGTCACTGATGGTGGAAAAAGAGGACCGTGGGAGATAAACTATCCTTTCAGAGGCATCAGAGAACCTTTAAGGAGTGACCAGAATATCTCCCTTGTAACTCCTTTCTCCCCCTTTTTGGCCAAAAATTGCCAAAGAAAGCCCTCACAAAACCAGATCCAAGAACAGTTTTCCCAAATCCGTATAAACCCCATGATGGTTGTGAGAGAAAAGAATGTGTGACAGGAGGTTATATAAGGAGATACCAGGTTCAAAAAAAAGATGGTAATATAAAATCTTGGTCAAGGATACCTGTTAGAGCATGTGCATATTTCAGACTGACTGTGCATGTATTGTTTGTTTCTGTCAATACCACAAAAAAGATCCAGTCCTAATACATGCATAAATTTTGGTCAAAGTAATTCCTGAATAAAATCAGCCTTTGACCCATTTTCGGGACTGAAGATTTATTCCTTCTAGGAAACAGACTACCAATGACGTGGCAAAGTTATTTTCCCGTATTCTTATTGATTTCCCCAAGGTTGCAATGTCGTTGATAATGTCATGACACTTACTTAGACATTACCTTGCATTTTTCAACAGCAGCCTTCTTTTTACTTCTCTCATTTAGGCACAGGGAGGGGCACTTTAACCAGCTAGTAGCAAGAGATTTTAAGCATGGCCATCACTCATGCTTTGTGTTGCTGAGATTCAATACACCCAAAAGACTCTAAATTCTTCTGATCTTCCATTCACTAGTAGTTGTTGGAGCTAGTGAAGTCTGATTTGCTAGACCAATTTGCTATTGATAAGAGCAATTCTTCAATCTCCTGTTGTTGAGACATTATCCATGACTTCACAATGTCATATTATCAGAACACATAAACATCAGCATACCACTGCCCTCTTCTGACTTCTGAGCTTCAGATTAAGTCCAACATTACAGAATCTCCCTTCAATGTATATTGTAATTGGAAAAGTGCAACACTCAGTGACTTCCCTTGTTAAGGCCAATCAAAACAGTGGCGTGGAAACCAGTAGCACTAGCTCTGAGGTGGTAACTTCAAGCACCCTGAACTAGTCTTAGAATAGTAAGAACATCTCTGATTCATGCCCTTGCGCTTCCACACTTATCATGTCTCTCATGTAGCCATAGTCTGAAACCAACCTCCAACCTTCTTAGTGTGCTTACAAGCTTTACTAAGATTTAGACTTTCTAGAAGGATTATCCTTTGATCATGTCATCCTTCTGTATAATATATTTACTAGTAGTTGCTAATACTAGTAAATTTCTTCAGACCACAACAGTAGTTATGCGTTGTTAAGCATACTTCTTTTAAACACAAGTAGAATCTACTTATTCCAAACCAACAATAAAACTGCCACACTAGAATATTAAGATTCACAGTTCCAAGTCTCTGCCACGGACTTCTAACAATAAATGATGTTACAGCATGAACCTATCTGCTTGGATTCTGAAGTTAACATCCAGGGGATTGATGCCCTTTTATATTCCCCATAAGAAAGGTGTGATTACTCACCAGAATATTCTTAGAGAGAAATAAACTCTCTACCAAGTTCTGAGTAATAGGTTCAGAATACAGCCTTGCATACATATTAGACAAACAATTAGTCTCCCATCCAAGTGCTTATATATATATATATATCTTTATGCAAGATCCTAATGAATACTTAGTCTCCCGTCAAAGTATTCATTATTAGTTAGATTATGCCATCTTCTCAAGGTAGGATAATTATTCTAACAATCTTTTGCTCCATGCATGAAAAACCAACTGCTGAAGCGGCCCTTCGTTTGAGATGATGTTGCACCATCAAATCTGACATTGATCTCAACCATATGAACCTGGCTTATACTATGGTTTTGGATGAACATCCAAAGCAATCAAAGCACACTTTTCTTACATCCTTTATGATCAGACCCACAACAACCACATAACCATGCAGCAACTAGCATGAATCACCTTCACCTTGACCCTTGAACAGTACAAGGAGTTAATCGTACCATACTCAACTAACAAGTGCATCCTAGGTGATGGGGATGACTTGTCAAAGTGTAGATATCCACCATTTGACTTTGTAGAGACTTAAGTGAATTCTCCTTCACATGCTGCAGTTTATGTGATTGGTAGACATACCCTGTTCTATTCCTTTCCTCTTAGGAAATCACTAAGATCATGAGAAATAAACTCAAGCATCTTATAGAACAAGGTAAGATGAACTCCCTTTCATATCAGCTTGATCATACAGTGTTGAGCTCTTTACTTTAGACACATAGTAAGTACTCTTCATTTGGAATTTGCCACAGGTTTCAAATTAAGAGTCCTTAGTTTACTTGCTGTACAAGTTTCAGGTTGCCACATTCTGTAACTTGTACTAGAAGAAACTTCATTATCAATCATGAGGATGTTCACTAAATCTGGAACTTATCTGTCTTTCCTCAACAACCGATGTCTTCACATATTTATCACATAAAGATTCTGCTTCCATTATCTAATCATACTAGATGATCATGACTGATTACTTCTTCATATTTGTTAAGTATATTTACTTGGCTGAAGACACAGAAATCATATGAGGGGAAACCTGGAAATCACACTTTAAAGTCCTTTTAAGTGCTTTTAGCCTTGATCAATTATTTCAAACCAGATGTCTCCTCTTCCAGATCAGGAGTAGGTTCCAAACATATGTATTCGTACTACAAGTGTTTAGCACCCAGAACATCTGTTCTCCAACTGGCAGTTGCATGATGTTCTAACATCCTCAAGCATATCAGTTCCATCTCCTTGGAACACATCATCCTTGATAATCTTCAAGCAGCTTGTAGACGTATACGAGAATCATTGATCAATTGATACTCATCAACACTAATAATAAATGCCTTGCCTTTATGAGTGGACTTGAGGACATTATTGATAGATTGCAAAATCTGCTTACAAATTCTGTTGAAAATAATAACCCTAGAGTTCTTCTTTCACTTTAGGCGTTGTATCAGAAGCTATGCAGCGGAATAGTAGTACTTCAACAGAACCTACACAATGCTTACTCCATATAGCAAGCATGACACATAAGGATTGAAAATAAATCAATCCTACAAGTTGTTTGCTTCTTCACCAAGCAACTTCCTAGACCCAACTCTACAGCCTGGTTAAAAGGAAGCTTTATACACACAGATGATACCTTATCAATATCTTCACTCCCGCATGAAGGTTTTGATAATATTCTTCTTTGTACAGGTTGAACAATGCACTCCAAAATCTTCACTCCCACATGAGGTCTTTGAATTTGTTCAAACACTTTCATCTTCCTTCAACATTGCTGATCAGATTGATCTACTTTCTCCCAAATTGGTCCATCCTCCACTCCTAGGGACCAAACAATATGAACACTACTGGTTCAAACAATATTCTACCTTGTACACAACCGGAAAGTATCCCCCATGGATCTCATCCAGAGACAGACAGGATGCCCGCTCTGATACCAATTGAAATTCCGGGAATGTCACAGACTCAGAATGTCTAATGGAATGTTAAGACCTCTGATCTGACATTAAGCGCTGTACAAGTAGAATAGGTTGTACTTTTGATATCTGTTCTACAACAGTCACTGGACTAACAGAGCCAGCAACACGCAGGTTCTGATTTAATGAAGTTCAGAACAGTTAAGGTTAATCTTATACATTGATGTTACGAGGAATGCTGTGACATCAAGGTAAATAACCAATACAGAAAGTAAATAACACACAGAATTGTTCACCCAGTTCGGTTCAACCAACCTACATCTGGGGGCTTCCAAGCCAGGGATAAAGTTCACTATTAGTAGTATCAATTCAAAGACCCTACAGCCAACATACCCGTTGACAGCCTTCTCACTTAATCACTACCTAATGACACTTTTACCTAAGATCCAATCCTAGATATGAGACCCCTCTCACTCCCCCTCAATCACCGCAGTGATAACTTTCTATAGTACTTAAACTGTTCAGAAGATACACTTCCATTACACATCTTGATCATGCTTAAAAGCTTCAATCAAGTACAATGCATACATCCTTTAACCTACAGGTTTCAAGGAGTATGGTGACCATCCCACAGCCCGGGTGGTTCACAACTAGCCCTAAGTGATTACATCTTGTCAATCAGCGAACACCCCTTAAATTAGGTTACAATGCTTCTATTTATAACCCTCTTTACCCAGCTGGATTTGAGCCTTCACATAACAGCAATGCAGCTCTAACAACCTGCATAAAATAAGCAGAAAACTTCTGCTACAAGTTAGGTCTTCAATCGAGCTTTTCTCCTTATCCTTAGCTTCTGATTGAATCTTCTAGGGCTCCACGTATGCCTTCAATTTTCGCTACTTGTTATGCATTCTATTTGGCAGAATATTCTGCATAACTTTAGGAACAGAACTGCATCAGTCTTGACAGTTCAGTAGCTTGATGTCTGGTATGGTGTTATGACATCTCTTGAGACATGTTGTTCCAGAGCATGTTTAGGCATTTACAATAGAATTTTCAGGCTGTTCCTATTGTACATTACATTACATTATTGTTGCTATTTGTTTTACAAGAGATGAGCCAATCCCAAACGAAGGCACTTACAATCAGTTAAAGCCTCCTTAACATTTCTTGGTTCAATCTTAGATACAAAGCAAGAGTTTATAATGATTTCTCTAGATCTTGTAATGACTCCACTGTTAGGATCTCCTATGATGAGTTCCTTAGGATGATCTTTCTGAATTCTGATGGAAGGATCTCTGTTAGCTTCCTTTGATTCAGATTCTCATGAAGTAGTTTTAGGAATATCATCCTTTTGAGTTGAGGTCTCAAAGAATGTCTCAACATCATATGGGACATTTGTTTCCTCATGGTAATCATCAACTATGACATTTATAGATTCCATCATAACTTTGGTCCTGAAATTGAATACCCTATAAGCTCTGCTGTTGGTAGAGTATCCTAGGAATATTCCTTCATCACTTTTAGGGTCCATCTTTCTCCTTTGTTCACAATCTGTCAGAATATAGCATTTGCTTCCAAATACATGGAAGTACTTCACTGTAGGCTTTCTTCCTTTCCAAAGTTCATAAATGGGGGATGATGTTCCCTTTCTCAAGGTGACCCTGTTATGGACATAACATGCTGTATTCATAGCTTCAGCCCAAAAATGAATAGGAAGTCTTTTGGCATGTATCATTGCTCTGGCAGATTCCTGTATAGTCCTGTTTTTCCTTTCCACAACTCCATTTTGTTGAGGAGTTATGGGTGAAGAGAATTCATGATTAATTCCTTCTGAGGAGCAGAACTCATCAAACTTACTGTTTTCAAATTCCTTGCCACGATCACTTCTGATTCGGACAATGAATCCTTCTTTTTCTCTTTGAATTCTTTTGCACAGTTCCTTAAATACTTCAAATACATCAGACTTTTCCCTAATGAAGTTAATCCAGGTGAATCTGGAGAAATCATCCACAATAACATAGGCATATCTTTTTCCACCAAGACTTTCCACCTGCATAGGTCCCATCAGATCCATATGTAGAAGTTCTAGCACCTTAGAGGTGGTCAGATGCCTTGACTTTGGATGTGACATTCTAGTCTGCTTTCCAACCTGGCATTCACCATAGACTCTCCCTTCATCAATCTGCAGCCTTGGAATCCCTCTGACTACCTCCATGGATATAATCCTTTTCATTCCTCTTAGATGTAAATGACCAAGTTTTTGGTGCCACAGTTTCACTTCTTTTTCTTCTTTGGCAATAGAGCACACAGAAGAATAATTAGTGTTCTCAGACTCCCATAAGTAGCAGTTGTCTTTAGATCTGACTCCTCTCATTACAACTTCTCGTTTTTAATTTGTTACAAGACATTCAGACTTGGTGAAGTTGACTTTGAATCCTAGATCACATAATTGACTGATACTTATGAGATTAGCAGTCAAGCCTTCTACCAGTAATACTTCATTTAGGTTTGGAACTCCAGGGTAGTCCAAGTTTCCAACTCCTTTGATTTCTCCTCTAGCACCATCTCCAAAAGTCACATAACTAGTAGTGTGAGGTTTAACATTATTGAGAAGATTCTTGATTCCAGTCATGTGTTTAGAGCATCCACTGTCAAAGTACCAGTCTCCCTTTGCAGAGACTCTAAGGGAGGTGTGAGCTATCAGGGTAGCAGCCTTTTTCTTCCACTGTTGAGTATATGGTGCCTTGTTAGACTTAGGTTTGACAACTGGGGTCTGATTAGGATATCCATATAATCTGAAGCAGAATGGCTTTATGTGACCAAACCTCCCACAATGATGACATCTCCATCTTTGATACTTTTTCTTCATATTTCTCTGTTCTCGATGTTGAGTGCTATGTTATGACATCTGCTTTGACATTTGTTTATCAGGCCTGATTTTCTTCTTGTCTACAATAGATTTCTTTGCTGCCATAAATCCTAGACCAGACTTGTTTCCCACATTTTGTCCAACCTGAAGGATTTCTTCTAATTTGTCAGTTCCATTTGTCAGCATCCTGACAGATTTGGTCATTTGGTCGAGTTTTGAGTTTAGCATTTGAACTTCACTTTCGAGATGACTTATAGTATCAGTGCCTGCCTTCTTCTCAGCCTCCAACTTTACTATGAGTTTTTTTTTGTCTCTCATTTTGCTGACAGACTTCAGCACTTTTAAGATATAACTTCTTGTAGGAGTCAGCCAGTTCTTCAAATGTTACTTCCCCATCACTAGTGTCACTATCAGAGTTACAAATACCAGTTAGTGCAGTAACTAGTTTGGCAGATTCTTCTTCAGAATTACTTTCTGAGTCACAATCAGACCAAGTAACAGACATTCCTTTCTTTTGTTTCTTAATAAAGGTAGGACATTCAGCTTGAATGTTCCCATATCCTTCACATCCATGGCATTGGATTCCTTTGCTTTGATTTCCATTCTCTTCAAACTTTGGTCTTCTGCTGGAGTCATAAGATCTGTTAATGTCAGAGGGGATGTTCTTGACATTTGACCTTGACTTTGGGTCCATTCTCTTGATGAGTTTGTTGAACTTCCTTCCAAGCATGGCTATAGCTTCTGAAATATTTTCTTCTTCATCCTCCTCGTTTTCATCTTCAGTATTGGATACAAGTGTTATGCTCTTGTTTTTCTTGTCGACATTGTAACTGATCCCTATCTCAAAGGTCTGAAGTGACCCAATGAGTTCCTCAACCTTCAAGTTGTAGATATCCTGAGGTTCCTCTATAGCAGTCACCTTCATTGCAAATCTTTTAGGCAAGGATCTGAGAATCTTTCTCACCAGTTTTTCTTCTGACATCTTTTCTCCCAATGCTCCCGAGGTGTTGGTAATTTCCAAGATGTTCATGTGAAACTCATGAATGGTCTCATCTTCCATCATCCTTAGGTTCTAAAATTTGGTAGTCAGCATCTGAAGCCTTGACATTTTTACTTTGGATGTGCCCTCATGGGTAGTTTTGAGAGTGTCCCAAACATCCTTGGCCAGTTTACATTGATGTACTAGTCTGAATATGTTTCTATCAATTCCATTGAACAAGGCATTTAATGCTTTGGAGTTACCCGGGGCTAACTCATCTTCTTCTTTGCTCCATTCTTCTTCAGCCTTCAGACTGGTTGTCCCATCTTTCCCAGTTATGGTGGGATGGTTCCATCCTTTGTCAGCAGCTCTCCAAGCCTTTTTGTCCAGTGATTTTAAGAAGGAAATCATACGAGGTTTCAAGTAGTCATAATTTGATCCATCCAAAATGGGTGGTCTGTTCCCAAATCCTCCTTATTTATCCATAGCGCCAGAAAATAATATCCCTAAATCTCACCCAATAAGACAGGCAGGGTGCCTGCTCTGATGCCAATTGAAATTCTGGAAGCAGATACTTAATGTCATAGTGAATGTTATGACATCGTATCTGACACTCTTCAAGACAGTAATTTTAAAAGCAGTAAAGAACACAGTCAATTGTTTACCCAGTTCAGTGTGTAACAACACCTACTCTGTGGGCTACCAAGCCAGGGAGGAAATTCACTATAAGGGATATTAATTCAGGAATAAACTAACCAGTTTATCTCCTTCACTTAAGACCTACCCAATGCAACTTCAATCTAAGTTCAACTTAAACCTGAGTTCCTACTCACTCCCCCTCAATCACAGCAGTGATACTAAACAATTGACTAATGAAATTATGAAGACACTCTTCAGTACATACACTTGATTTTGCTTCACAGCTTTAATCAAGTAACACAAACACTCGTGCTTCAAAGCTTTGAGTGATACACAACCCTAACTTGACTTTGCTTCAAAGCTTTAATCAAGTAACACAACCACTCGTGCTTCAAAGCTTTGAGTGATACACAACCCTTACAATCAAATCCTACTCCAAATCACTTATCACAATGATAATTGATTGGCTCACAGTAGTTACAACTATACAGTCCCTTATTGATCTTCTGTCCAAAACGTGTGCTTCACCAACAATCTTCGTGAGGAATATATAGGCAGCTATTCTTCAGTTAGGGCTTCCACGAAAATAGCTAGGGTTAGTTAGGGTTAACCTCAAGACTTTGTCATAGTACTTTAACGACCAGATTAGGGTTAAGCAAAGTTAACCTAATGTCCATGTGAGAATCTGATCTGGACTGAATAAACCAGATTCCTGAAAAATCTCATAAATAACAAATCTACACAAATGTTAGATCAGTACAGGATGTCTTAACATTGGCTATGACAACAAGAATCCTGTTTACTGATTTTGGTAGAATGCATTAAATATGATCATTGCTTAATGATCAGCTAAACACTCATATTGAGTAGCTCCTGTATGACATTCTTTTTTTTTGTTGCAGAATGTACCTTGTATCCCAGAATGTTATGACATCAGTCATGACATTCTCACAACTGGTTTTACCAAAAAACATGCCAACAACTAAACACTTACAGGCCTGTATTGGTGAATTTTGAGATGAAGTCTATGACTTGTTGATGCCTCTATTAATTGGCAAATTTTTGAGATGGGAGTTCTGCTCCAATGGTACCACATGCATTTGCATAGTATTGAGTCGCATTATATGATTGCATAAAGAAGTGTGTGTGATGCTGTGAATGTATTATTATTGTTGATTATGAGATGTGAAGTGGTGATGTTATGTGATCTAATTTAATATATTAATTATCATGCGCTTTATTATATTGTTAGATATCTCACCCCTTCTGTTTGAATGTTGCCCTTATATTGGTAACATGCACGTAATTGAGAGTGAAGGTTGTACACCTTCAGTAGTTCGAGTCGGTGTCATTGCTCTGATATCTAACACTCGGGGGGATGAACGCTTGTTGTTTTATATTGTTGATTATTATTAAATTATGTTGTTTTGAAGTTGTTGTATTGATGATAAAATTGTTATTGAGAATTTCGCTGCGTAGATGTTGAGTTATTTAATTAAAGATGTTATGATGGTTCATCCGATGTTTTGAAAGTGTTATTTATCCACGATGAATGCAATGAATTTTGATAGAAGAATTTGTGACGCCCTGATTCGTTTGCATGATTGAATTTTACAACTCTGGTTTATTTTATATAATTGCTTGGGGGTAGAATTAGGGTGTTACAGTATTCAAGTCTGGCCAGAGAAGCAAAGGTTTCATCAAAGTCCACTCCTTCAATTTGAGTGTATCCTTGTGCAACTAACCTTGCCTTATTTCTAGTGACCTCTCCTTTTTCATCAGATTTATTCTTGTATACCCATTTAGTGTCAATCACATTTTTCCCTTTAGGTCTTGGAACCAGATCCTCTTGCATAGCATTAATCCAGAATTCATCAGTTAGGGACTCTTTGACATTCTTAGGTTGAATTTTTGATACAAAAAAAAGAGTTTGAAATCCCTTCTCTTGATCTGGTAGTAACTCCTTTGTTTGTATCTCCTATGATAAGCTCCTCAGGATGATCTTTATGAGTTCTAATTTATGGTCCTTTATTGAGGTGACTAGGCTGGGGATCTTCTTGAGGAGGATTAGAATCAATACTTGTGTCATTTGATTCAGTTGGACTATCAGGAAAATATGTTCCAACATCTTCTGAGTCATCTTCTTTAACATTCCATCCTCTATCATCAATATTAACATTTATTGATTCCATCATAACTCTGGTATTGGAGATAAAAACTTTGTAAGCTCTGCTGTTTGTAGAGTAACCCAGGAATATTCCTTCATCAGTCTTGGGATCCATCTTCCTCCTTTGTTCATGATCAGCTAAGATGTAACATTTACTTCCAAAAACATGAAAGTATTTAACATTTGGTTTTCTTCCCTTCCATATTTCATACAAAGTAGATGAAGTTCCTCTCCTTAGAGTTACTCTGTTATGGATATAGCACGCAGTATTCATTACTTCGGCCCAAAAATGGTAGGGTATCTTCTTAGCATGAATCATGGATCTGACAGATTCTTGGAGAGTTCTATTCTTGCGTTCTACAATCCCATTCTTTTGAGGAGTAATAGGAGAAGAGAATTCATGACTGATTCCTTCAGAGCATCAAAACTCAGCAAATATGTTGTTCTCAAATTCCTTTCCATGATCACTTCTGATTCTTATGACATTTCTTTCCTTTTACCTTTAAAGTTTTTGACAAAGATCTTTGAACACTTCAAAAGTTTCTGATTTTTCTCTAATAAAGCTTATCCATGTGTATCTGGAAAAGTCATCTACAACAACATATGTATACTTCTTACCACAAAGACATTCAACCTGCATAGGTCCCATCAAGTCCATGTGAAGAACTTCCAAAACTTTTGATGTAGTAAGATGTTGAATCTTCTGATGTGACATCTTAGTCTGCTTTCCAATTTGGTAGTGACCACATACCATTCCTTCTTCTATTTTGAGCTTAGGAATCCCTCTCACCGCTTCTTCAGATATAATTATTTTCATACCTTTCAGATGCAAGTGCCCCATTTTTTATGCCATAGTTTAACTTCATTATCTTTGGCTAAAACACATAGTGAGGAGAGGTTCAACTCTTGAGTAACCCGTAGATAAATGTTGTCTTTAGATCTGATCCCTTTCATAATAACTTCATTCTTTTCATGGCACACAAGACATTATTCCTTGGTGAAGTTAACTTTGAATCCTTGATCACATAATTGGCTTATACTTATCAGGTTAGATGTTAACTCTTTAACATGTAACACATTATCAAGCTTAGGGACTCCTGAACAGTCAAGCTTGCCAACACCTTTGATTTCACCTTTTGCCCCATCACCAAAAGTCACATAACTAGTGGAATGAGATTTGACATCCACCAACATATTGTTGACACTTGTCATGTGTCTAGAACAGCCACTGTTAAAGTACCAACCATCTTTGGTTGATACTGAGAGAGGTGTGAGCAATGAAACTAACAACATTGGACTTGGGAAGCCATTATTTCTTCTTTTTGCTAATTTGGGGGAATCTTATTAGTTTTGGTAAAAGAAGTATTTTTAGGATACCCATACAACTTGAAACAAAAGGGCCTTATATGTCCAAGCCTTCCACAATGATGACATCTCCAGGGCTGGATATTCTCTTTGATGTGATTAAGCTTTTTCTTCCCATGATGTTTTCAATGATGTCCGTTCTTCCCATGATGTTTCCCAATATGTTGAGACATTTGATTCGACATCTTTGGTTTAGGCTTGGCATGAGTGGAAACTGATGAAGGATTTTGAGTTAGGTTCCTTTTTCTCATTAAAACCTAGACCACTCTTGTCTCCTATAACTCTTCCTGCTTGGAGAACTTAATCTAACGTGTCAGTCCCATTATTCAGCATCTTGAGAGATTTGACCATTCTATCAAGATTTGAATTCATAGAAGACACTTCACTTTCCAGATCAGAAATAGTTTTAAGATGCTCTTCCCTTTCCTCCTTCAGCTGAGTTATGAGGGCTTTCTGTTTCTCCCCTTCAAGACATACTTCTGCACTTCTGAGACATAATTCTTTGTATGAAGCAACTAACTCATCAAAGGTTAGTTCCCCATCACTAGACTCTTCATCAGGGACATATTTTCTTGTAATGCTTTAACATTTTTGGCAGATTCTTCAAGATCACTCTCCGAGTCCTCTTCATACGAAGTAAAATATAAATTCTTCTTCTGTTTCTTAAGATATGAACGGAATTCAGCTCCAATGTGACCAAATCCTTCACATCCATGACATTGAACTCCCTTCCCTTGAGTGGATTTTTCTTCATCACTTTTTATTCCAAACTCATTTGACTTATGGATGTCAGATGAGATGTTCTTGACACTTCGATCTTTGGTTTCTATCCATTCTTTTTATCACTTTGTTAAATTGTCTTCCAAGCATAGCTAAGGAATTTGATATTCCTACATCTGTATCCAGATCACAGTCCTCTTCTTCATCTTCAGTATTTGATACAAAGGCTATGCTTTGGTTTTTCTTTTCAGATCTTTCGTTGATGCTTAATTCAAATTTTAGAAGGGATCCAACAAGTTTATCCACTTTCATTTTGTCAATGTCTTGAGCTTCTTCTATAGCAGTCACTTTCATATCAAATCTCTTGGAAAGAGACCTGAGCATCTTTGTCAGAAATTTGTCTTCAGGAATTTTCTCTCCTAAAGCACTACAGGCATTAGCAATTTCAAGAATGTTCATATGGAAGTCATTTATACTTTCATCATCCTTCATCCTCAAATTCTCAAATTTTGTGGTGAGCAACTGAAGTCTTGACATCTTAACTTTGGATGTGCCTTCATGAGTAGATTGAAGAATCCGTCATGCATCCTTAGCAACTTCACATGTATTCACTAATCTGAAATTGTTCTTGTCAATTCCATTGAATATAGCATTCAAGGATTTAGAATTTCCAAGAGTAATTTCATCTTCTTCCTTAGACTAATCTTCTTCTAGTTTTAATTCAGAAGTACGTTCTCCATTTTCTCCGAATTTGACAGGGTGTTTCCATCCTCTTAAAACAGCTTTCCAAGCCCTGCTGTCTAAGGACATTAAAAAGGCAACCATACGTGGTTTCCAGTAGTCATAATTGCTTCCATCCAGAATTGGTGGTCTGTTCACAAATCCACCTTCCTTGTCTATAGTACCAGAAAGTATCTTCCCTGGATCTCACCCAGATAAGAGCAGGATGACTTCTCTGATACCAATTGAAATTCTGGTATCAGATATATGATGTCGAATGAGATGTTATGACATAAAAATCCATTTGCAAGTAAAGTGAAGTAAAATCAAAAGCAGTAAAAACACAAGAGATTGTTCACCCAGTTCAGTGTACAACAACACCTACCATGGGGGCTACCAAGCCAGGGACAATTTCACTATTAGTATCAATTCATAGACCCTCAGTGAATAACCAGTTTACGATCTAATCACTTAATCACTACCCGTGCTAAACTTCTATCTAAGACTCACCTAAGTATGAGGCCCTCCTCAAATTCCTTCAATCACTTACAGTGAAAAACTAACAGAAATAATAAGTTTAAAATAGTTCAATCATTCAATGCTTAAAAGCTTATGAATGATACATAATTAACAACCCAAATAACAACACAAGTATTCAATAAATACTAGAGTGTTTGCCAATTAAAATACTTAGACTTTTTAAAACAGAAAGAAAGTATTCTTCTTCAAAAGTTGCAGTTGTTTGAACAAGGAAGAAAGTCCTTATATATGCGTACATGTGGGCTTGGGCTTAAAAACAAATATTCAGTTCTTTTGAATATTTCCTTAAAAACAGGTCAAGATAAAATCCATGCATATTGAAAAATATTCCTCCGTATTTTTCGCAGCCTGTGAGTCACAAATCCTGAATTATGGAAAGCATGAAAACAAGAAACATAAAACTTAAACTGATGTTGGGTTGAGATCAGTTCAGGAGGAAGATTTCAAGACATCTGCTTTGACATCATACAAAATAGTTTTGCTCCAAATGTTAAGACATTTAGCAAAACATTATTAAGTCATTGTTTTACCAAAATTGCTGCCAAAAAACACTTACAGACCTTTATTTCACCCTTCTTAGGTTTACTCGATGTTTGCCTTTCCTTTCCTGTGGGATAAAAAGCGTTCGATGGCGACTTCATTGATTTCATTATCAGTTGATGGTTCAGCCGGTTATTTTAGAACTTACTGGGGTTACAAATAGAAATTTACTCTAAATAGAACGTTGATCAAATGCAAACTTACAAATAAAAGAGACTAGCCAAAGGGTAGACTCTTAACCAAAGATACCAACCGAAGGTGGATTTAAGGAAAAGAACACCGATCAAAGGAAAACTCACAGGGGATAAGGATATGCATGTCTGGTCAGATTTAGACACATATAAGAAAGAGACTGACCGAAGAAGGCTCTAACAAAGGATGCCAAACAACTGGACTTAGAAGAGACATTGAAAGACTCTTAACATAGAAGGTTATCCAAGCTAACAGAAGGAGAAGCCGACTAGAGGATACCACAAGCAAAGAATTGACTAAACAAAACTTGTAGAGAGCACCGATCAAAGGTGAAGTTTATAAGAGAAAGAGACCAACCGACGAGGACTCTAACAAAGATTTCCAAAACACATTGGGTTTTTGATAGATTACGAATATGCAAGAACTATAATATTCCTCAGACCGAAAGCGGGGTGTAATTCTTCAAGAGTGGAAATTATCTGATTTACCACTCACCAAGCATGGATACTAAAATACTCGATAAATAAGAAGGGTCATACACCGACTCTTAGTTTCATTCAAAAGGTAAGGAAAACACGGGTAAAAACAAACAAGGGCTTGCAAAGGCAAATGGAAAACCATGACTCACCGGGGAAATGGAAAGCACGAAAGACCCGACTAATGGTAAATCAAAACAGACTCCACTAGGGAGACAAAATAAGATCACACTGAGCTTTCTATGGAGATGACTCAAATCTGAGTGCACAATAATATCTGGTTGTCACGGGTGAACATAATTGGCTTATTCCTTAATGCATGTTTGAATTTATTTTACTTATGGAGTAATATCCGCAAAGAAAATGGGAACACTACACGTTTGAGGAAGCAATATAATGATGCATGTTTAAATGTTTAACTGGGAACAACAAAAATTAAAAGACAAAGATCAAATTGTCGGGGCTCCATTGGGCGTATATCACCGAGGTACTAGTAACC
This sequence comes from Vicia faba, assembly GCA_948472305.1. Taxonomy (NCBI): domain Eukaryota; kingdom Viridiplantae; phylum Streptophyta; class Magnoliopsida; order Fabales; family Fabaceae; genus Vicia; species Vicia faba. The sequence goes on from OX451736.1 coordinate 764,332,123, forward strand.
GCTAGATTTACAAGGAGAATATCATTCACTGTCACTAGGAATAAACATACACTTCAACATGAATTCAAATTTTTGGCTTCTTAGATATAGCAACCCACCAACACGGTGGATGATCCTACCAACGAGTCCCCATTGGGAATAAAACAGGCTTCAGCCTTTGGCCAGAATAGGGCATTAGAGATATCTACCTATCATTAGAAACAACCCACAAGCTTCACAGGGGAATCATAGATCTCTAAAAGTATTTTCAAAGCCATCAATATTTAAAGAATAAAATCTCACTGAGGAATAAGGTGGATTACTTGGAAAGTACGACGAATTCTGAAGAGATTTCACCAACGCCAATCTGCGGGAGAAATATTTCCAAACTCAATGACCTCACTGAGGAGAAACGAAATCCTGAAGAACAAATCGGCAGATACTTCACAAAGACGTGAGGCATTCTTGCACAATTCATTAGAGATGTGTGAATCTCGATCAGGCTTTACCAACCTTCCACGATATCATAGGGGATGTGCAACTTCCTGCAGGTCAGAAAGTTATAGGCCTCATGGAGGACAAGGGATTGAGTTCGGTCTTCTGGGACTCAATGATCACATTATAAAGACAAATCAAGGAAACTTCCCGAGGATAATATTTCTTAAGAGGACTCTTAAAAATATGCCCACCCTATCGGGGAAGTAAGACTTCATTTTGAATTAACCGGTGGCATGATATCCTGCATCCAACCGATCTTAATAGGCAACTCTATTGAGGAAACAAAGGGATCTAGGCCAATATGCCTTGCATGGGATCACCAATCCGTTCTAGTTTTCCAAACATATCAACCTTACTGGGGATAAATATACGCATGTATGGTCAGAGTTAGACATATACAAGCACAATTGGGTATCAAGAGACAAATGTTCACAGTTAATAAGAAACACAAGAAAGTGACTAATCAAAGAGAGTCTCAATAAGAAAATATGCATTCGCCTAACCAAGGATTCCAGACAACTGGACTTTGAAGAGACACTGAAGGACTCTTAATAGAGAAGGTTAACTAAGATAACAAAAAGAGAACTAGACTAGCGCGGATACTCAAGATAAGGAACTGACCAAGCATGACCTTTAGATATCACCGATCAAAGGTGAACTCTACAAGAGAAAGAGACCAATTGTAGGGACTCTAAACAAGGATTTCCAAACACGTAGGGCTTTAAGAGATTGCAAATATGCAAGAACTACATAATCCCTCAGGCCAAAGGCGGGGTGTAATTCTTCAAGAGTGGAAATTATTTGAATACCACACACCGAGTATGGATACTCAAATACTTGAGAAGCAAGATAGCCTATACACCTACTCTTACACGAACTCTAATCACAAAGGGAAAACACGGGAAAAAAATACCGCAATAACGAGTTTTCAAAAAGCAGGACGCTTGGTAAATGAATTAGATTGTGGATTTGTGAAAAATTGACACGAGGTCCAGAATGCTTGCAGATAGAAACACAAGAGTATGTGTCTTGAGGAAAACCTGTGGAGAATACCACTTGCCTTTCTGATTGATAAAATCTCTTCAGAGATACAAAGGGTTCCTGAAAAAGACTTTAATCTGGCTTATGCTTCAATACATGTTTGAGATTTTTTTTAGCGTAATGCTCCAAGTCAATGGAAATGATCGCGCTTTTAGAAGATGCAATGAAATGCAATAATGATTACTATATGCAAGGTTCCGAAGCGAGGATATCTTCTGAGATCTCAAAGGATAGAATCCATTCTAACTTCTACTGAAGAAACCCATAACCTGGAATTAAATCTTGATCTCGACTGAGGATAATCCTAACCTCAGTTGGAGATGATAATCCTTGACTTATATCGAAGAAATGCCAACAACCCAAACTTAGGTCTCTAGCTTTTGATGGAAGAACATAAATACATGGATTTACATCCTTAACAAGCTGATGATAATGATCTTTACTTCCTGACCTGCTCCTTAAATTCACAAGTTGTTTAGCCTGTGACTAGATTCAACCTGATCAACCCTGAAGTGAAGGAATGTCCCTGCATAATGCCTTTCCTCAGTATATAGGGATTTTATAAACTTGCCTCGAGAGTACTTTCTGAGATCTGTACCATCAAGATAAACAACCCCAATGTTGTGAACTTTTGAGAGATCTGAGCATGGACAACATAACCGAATAGGGAGATCTATATCCCTTACCGGTCATGTTCCACTCTATTCCTTGTGTTCCTATTGTTTGTCACTTGGCCGGGGTACTTAGCCTTTTACCTCTTGTAACACCCACCCCTCATGGAACAGAGATAACATAGCAGGAGAATATGGATTATAATAAATGTAATGCACGTATATGCTAAGGTAAACATGTATGAATGAATAACCTGAAAGCATACAAATAAACACCCAAAGAAAAGAAAACAAGAGCTAGGATTGACTCTTGGATAGACCAACAATAGGTCAATCTTTCCCCAGTGAAGTCGCCAGCTGAAACAAATGACTGAACAAATCATCAAAATGAAATCAATGAAGTCACAATCGAATGTATTTTATCCCACAGGAAGGGAGAGGTAAACATCGAGTAAACATGAGAAGGGTGAAATCACGATCAAAGGACCGAGAGATTGGATAAGGGAGTCGGTTACGCGAGGGGAAGGTATTAGCACCCCATACGCCAGTAGTGCTCTACGATATCCACTCTTGTTGTTCTAATCTAATGGGTGTGTAAGAATATATATCTAAGTTGTACAGGGAATGCATGCAAAAGGAAGAGAAAAGAAAGTGTAGGGAAAATAAAGTTGTGCTCGTTCGGGCCCTACCCCAATGCCTACGTATCCCTTTTAATGAATCAGAGCAACCGTAGTTTGACTTACATATTTTGGTTTGTTTGTGTTTTTTAATTGAACAATATTAAATTCAATTGTTATACCGTTACTCAACCATTGGAGACTTACACATCTGTAGTGAAAAGGAAATAACATGCTCTCACCTCAACAAGTGTTTTCAAAAGAAAAATTTCCCGAAGGGGTATGATATTACATTCGTGACTCTTAGAAAGCAGCCATGATGCAACCCGACCCTTGGGGAATTATGCATCGTATTTCATAGAGTAGGAAAATAACATATCCTTTTCAAGTTCTGAAGAAAGGCCGGAAAGCGGAAAAAGTTTGTATTGATTGATGTTTTTTACCTTAAAGAAGGATTTGAAAGTTGTTAGATGTTTTACGAATTTACCAAGAAAAGATTTTTAGTCTTAAATGCAAGGATGCAAAAGAAAGAAAAATGTCTAAGGGAAACTTTCTAGTTATATCCCCAATGTTATCATACAATGGTTGATCCTAAGGTTGAGTTTCTAAAAGGGAAATCTCTATCCTATGTTAGCATGCATGGATATATACATATCCTAATGTCTAGCTCGAGGTTTAACTTACACGAGAAATCCTAAGGGGATCATGGCATAGAAAACAAATAAGCAAACAAGTGCTTTGGAAAAAGAACACAAACAGGGTATACTGACTCGGGGATAGGGGAAACAAGAGAAATGCTTTAGCTAAGGGGAGCGTGTCACCCGAAGGAAATAAGAGGGAGACTGAGATAAATAAAAAATAAAAGCATTACTTTAGCTAAAGGGAGCATATCACCCGAAGCAAATAAGCCGGTAGCAAATCATCATCAATGGCCATTACGAACTCTTGACAAAGTGTATGGGTTTGATTGCAGAACCCTTTTCCACTTAACCGACTCGATACACATGATCTGCATAAACCCAAAGCATCGATGTACAATGTAAGCTAAGGATGACACAGATGAAATGCGGGGGTTAATTGCGAACCCTCTCCGCGTGCTTTCTTTTGAGGACTTAATGGGGTGTGGGAATATGCGAGCACAAATGTAAACACACGTGCGAAATACCTACTTCAAAGGTAGGATTTTAAACAAACACAAGTAGAAAACAAGTAACATATGCGGAATCGCCTTAAAAAGGTCTTTAAATAAACCAGAGGGATTCCTGACATATATCCACAAAGGAAATCTCCGTCATACATCTCTATTCCTACTTCTCATTGCAAGGAAATCAGTAAAAGCCGTACTTCTCATGATCTCTAGAAATTAATAAGATGCGAAAAAGGAAAATAGAAGGGAAATGTACCAAACGGATAACAATCCATAGATGCTAAGCAATAAAAAAGAAACCCATAAAACTTCGCGAGCTGCTAGCACCAATAAAGAAAATATCATCAGCATATGCGTCAAGGTATCAACAAATCAAGATCGGAATATGTAGCGGACACATCCGAGTAACAAAATGCACCTGCACCGGATATCAATCAAAACACAAGTATAATAGCATAGTGCACAACAAATGTGAACACATGGCACATAACATGTATCAGACATTCCCGCACCATCCACAAAGTACCTGCACGAAATATAATCCATAAAAGATAAAAAATAATAATCACACGATGGAATATATAGCAAACATATTCATGTGATCCTCGGGTACCTACACGAAAATAGGATTTATGCGAGAACAAACATCATTTGCGTATCATACACAAAATTTAACTTAACAAATGATCGCATAAGGTTTCCTCTCAACCAATAGTCATGAATTTAATTAAAGGTTGAAGGCCTAAAAATGTACCTTGCAAAGCATTCACAAAAAGAGTTAGAAGTACCAAGGAAATGGTGCAAGTATGCAATAAAAACAAAGCAAGAATCAATATTTTTGTATGGACAACCGGTTACCAAAACTGGGTAACCGGTTACCAAAAGATGGAAATTGGCTACTGACTTGGGGTAAGCAGTTACCACATTTGGGTGACCGGTTACCAAAACTTTGCAAATTTTGGAAAATTCTACTGATTTGGGGTAACCGGTTACCATATTTGGGTGACTGGTTACCTCGTGACAGAATTGAAGATTTTGTGAACTAAATGAATGGTAATCGGTTACCAAATCCGGGTGACCGGTTACCCTCGTGTCAGAGGCAGTTTTAACAGATTTTTGAGTCTTTCTCAATGGTTTAGGCAATTGATCAAACACAAGATCCTCTCATATCAAACACATGATTTTGCATAGTTCAAAGTCTAGATTCATATCATTCATTATAAATTAAGGATCAACAATTAGGTTTCGTGCAACATCATCATTTTGTTTCAATAATTAAGCACTTTTATGAGAATCAACTTAATTTAAAAAACACTTAATTCAACTATCCAATTCTTGATTTACACATGATTCTCAAATCAATTCACAATTCTAGGATTATATCTATATTCTCAATTTAAAATTCAACCTAGATTCAATTCATGCTTGACCAAAAAAGGGCTTCTCAAATAATCACTTATTTTAAAAAGTGCTTAATTTAAGAAAACTCGCCGATATAAGTGAAGAGAAGGCTTAGATATAGAGATCGCAACGAACGGATCAATAATCTGAGAAGAATTGCTTTTGATGTTGACTTTTGGATCTTAATGCAATTGTTGTTGTGTTCTTGATGAAAAAGTTGAGAAACCCTTGATTTGATCCTTGAGAGAATTAGGAGAAAGATTTAGAGCGTTTGTGAGATTTTATCAATTATGAGAGCCTCCCTTGAAAATTGGAGTGAAAGGAATATATAGTGTGAAATTATGTGAGTGGATTTAATCAATGGACCTCAAATAACCATAAACCAAAAATGCATATTTTGAATCACTTAAGCGTGACACGTCCCGGGAAAATTCGCGGGAACTTAGGTGCGATTTCTTAAGTTGAAACATGAAGACGAAATTTAGCCCATGTCGAGAATGAACTTTTGTCCGAAGATTGGATCAATCAGATAGACGATGAGAAAGTTATGAATTTCCAAAGTTTTGTCTCGGAAGAAAATAATTCTTGATTCAGGATTTTTCAATACGTTGCACACGGTTTGGACCAAAAACGAGACCCTTCGGGTTACCGTTTGCTTTTAGCATTTGAATATAAGTTGAAGTAGACAATATTTTTGAATCAACACTAACCGAGCCAGCTTAATACAATAAAAACTAACCGAGTTATTATTTTTTGAATGTGATGCAAGTAAACACTAGCCACGAATTCCTCGTGCAAACACACCTGTAAATCCATAATTTTGGAGACCTTCTGAGCAGAATTAGCTTACGGTTGTCAAAGATGAAATGTAGAGGACATTGTTACGGAATTTTAGCCACCGGAACGAGTTCAAAACGAGCCATGGACTTTGAGTTATGAATTTTCTAGTATCCAAAAACTGCACTTTCAACACACTTTTTCGCTTTATTTCTTCGAAACAACTTTCACATTCAGAGTTCTTCTTCAAAGAATTGGCTCTCGAGCCACATATGAGTTTTAAAATACGTCACCATAGATATCTTGGTGAAATAACCTGAATATGACGAGCCATACCGGCTTTATGAATTTATGAATATCTGAATCATTGCGAAATGACGTACAGATTATTAGCACAAACAAATTCTGAGAATGTCTATTGATGAAATAAATGTCTCTTGCAGTTTACCGAGGCTCATCTGAAATACCTTAATTCCATAACCATATAACCAATGATATGTATACATATGACGATGCAATATAATCCAAATTAAAGTCAAAATGAGGAGGGTAAATTTTGGGTACAATAGATTCCAGATGAGGGAAAGATGTTAGGCACCCCTCATCTACCTTGTTCCCAAGAATACTAGGTTTAGAAGCACAATTTTAGGGGAACTTGCCACGATTTTAATCGTATCCCTATATATCATCTTAGGAGGAATCAGAGTCTCATTTCGTATTTCGCAGTTGGTTTGTACTTTTCTTATGGGTTAAAAATTATATTTGAATTTCCCGCATACTTAGTCTAGGTGTACAAATAGCATTGATATTAGACGGAGTACGCAGTTGATTCAAATATACTTGTAACCTTTTTTTGAAGAATAATTTTTAGATTAATTTGACTTACGAAAATAATGTGTCATTGGTTATGTATTTTTTAGTATATTAATTGTGAAAATGTTATAATTAATTCCATGATTAAAAGAAATAATTTAATGCAATAAAATATATTTGGATGTATTTAGAAAAATATATTATGGCTTATATGACAAAAAATAAAATAAATAATATTATAATTAATAAAAATCAGAAAATATAAATATAAAAAAAAATATAAAAAAAAAAGAAAAACGCATGGGGTGTAGATTATACTAAGCTAGTAAAAAAGGGGGTCTTAATAGCATGAGCCTGAATTCAGATATTGAATTCAGGCTCAAAAGGAAAGGGGGTGTGTTTCTGAATACGTTAGCAAAAAGGGATGGTGTAAAGAGCCAGGGCCCAAGTCCAAATTTTGGACTTGGCCCGTTTTGGCCTAGGGGTGCGATTTTGTTGGTGTTAGTAAAAATAAAAATAAATAAGGGTGTAATTAGATATGGGCTAGGCCCAACATACAAGGAGGTGTGGAGATCCATTTGGATTTCATACGGGAAGGCATATGGCAGTATGGTGGAGCGCGCATTTTGGAGAGTAAGATTATGATCGTATGGTTCAGATTTGGGGAGTATGGTAGTGATGGTAGACCAACATATACTGGATCACGAGACTTAATATATTTTATTTTTACAAAAGCAAAAATTTTAGTTTCATCTTCTCTCTCTCTCTCTCTCTCTCTCTCTCTCTCTCTCTCTCTCTCTCTGTGTGTGTGTGTGTGTGTTTTGTTTCTTCTTCTCTCTCTCTCACAATCCCTAAACAGAGCCACCCCAAACCTATTCCGGCGTCGACGCTTCTCTCTATCTCTCTGATGCCCACCTTGTCCCTTACAACCCAAATCGTATAATAAAAAAAAACTATGTCGTTTTTTTACCTCCGATTGTGGTTGTCCTTTAAGTTTCGCATCTGATTCCCATCCAAGCTTTTCTAATCTCTCTTCTTTGTTTCAGGTCCTCGTAATAGCAACGGTGATGAGGATGATGGGAAGAGTGGCGGATGAGGATGCGTTGGTGTGACGAAGGAGGTTGTAGTGGTGGGACAAAGGAGTACGAGGGTTTCGGATATCGAAACCCTAACTTGGAACGACAACAATTATGGCTGGGCTCTACTGTCTCTCTTTCTCCCCTTTCTGTTTAACCCTCTTGTAATCGTTTTCTCTCCTTTTTTTATTTGTAGAACTTAAGATTTTGATAGTTTTAGGTTTAGATTGTTTTAGGAAATTTCTTAATTAGGCCGTTACAGATTAATTTTCTTAGGAAATTATGGATTTGGACATTGATTTGTTGATTATGTTTTTGTATAAGTTCCGCTTAGGTTTGATTTAGTTAAGTTAAGAGCTATGAGATTTGATTATGTAATGTAAATTAGTATTAATATGGATCTGTAATGATTTGGTTTGATAATGATTTAATTGTGTTGTTTTGATAAGTTTGCAAGTTTCTGATTTAGTGAAGATCTCTTGAATAAAGGGAAAGATTGAATTTGATTCCAACAACAATTGTTTTTGGATTTTACAAGCGTTACTTTCTGTTGATCCAAACAGTACGCGTTATGAGCTTACATTTTCTTTTCATCAATTTGTACAGTGTTTGTTTGCAACACAACATTGGGCTGGGCCGTGTTTGAGTTGGGAGTGAGAGCTTCTCTTTTGGTATTTTCTTAATCAAATGTTTGAATTAATACAACCAACATATGTATATATATTTTTAAATTAAGTAATAATACTGTTTAAAATCAATAATCAATAAAAACCGATACAATTTCTCAAAATAACTGAAATTGGACTGTTGATTCACTTATTGGGCCTTAATAAAAACAAATTGTTTATGGGCCTTTTCTGATTTTAGAAAAATCCAAGAACTTTTAATAACGTAGACCTCTCCTTTTGGGCTGGAACCAAAAAACGAAATGGACCCTCTGTTTTTAGAAATGGCCCAAAACTTTAGCTAACACACCCCTTTCTTAAAAATGAACCCTAATACCCTAGTGGGCCTTCATGAACGCGAACCTATATGGGTCTAAATTGATTCAAAACGTACACCTCTCTCCATAATGATACACCCCTCTAAAATGTGAATGAAACCCTAATGGGCCATCAGGTATTGCTGGTCTATTTTAGATCAATACAACTCTCTTTCTTTTTTTAAACCCCCATAGAACTTACACAATATAAATGATTTTGATCAACAGAAAAGTAACATAATGTGATTATTTGACAGGTCAAATTTGGGGTATGACACATACCACCAAGTTTGAGAACTTAAGAATGAAGTCAGATGAGAATATTCATGACTTTCACATGAACATTATTGAGATAGCCAATGCCTTAAGTGCCCTTGGGGAGAAGATGTCTGAAGCCAAACTGCTCAGGAAGATACTCAGATCTCTTCCAAAGAGATTTGACATGAAGGTTACTGTTATAGAAGAATCCCAAGATATAGACAAGATAAAAGTGGATGAGCTTATGGGATCCCTTCAAACATTTGAATTAGGGATCAGTGAGAAGTTCGAGAAGAAGAAAAGTATAGCCTTTGTTTCTAATACTGAAGATTTAGAAGATGAAGGTGACCTAGATAGAGATGAAGGGTTATATAAAGATCTTGAGTTAAAAAGTGATAAATAATATGTCAAGATCAAATATCAAGAACAAGTCATTCAACGTCAACAAAAATCAGGATTTTGGGAGGAGGCCCAAGATTGAAGAAGAGACTAATCGAGGCAAAGGAGTCCAATGTCATGAATGTGAAGGCTTTGGACACATAAGAACTCAGTGTCCCACTTATCTCAAGAAGCAGAAGAAAGGTCTATTTGTTTCATGGTCAGACGGTGGTTATGAAAGTGATCATGAAGAGGAATCTGCCAAATAGTTTACTGCCTTGACTGGACTTTGTGATTTTGATGAAGAATCCGATTGAGAACTCACTTTTGATGAACTTGTTGCTTCATACAAGAAGTTATGCCTCAAAAGTGAAGAAATGTGTCAACATAGAGAAGATCAAAAGAAAGTCATTGCTCAACTGCAGGCTCAAAAGGTGGAGCATTTGTCTATCATCTCAGATCTTAAGGATGAAGTTGGATTGCTCAATCCAAAAATGGAAAATATGACAATGTCTATAAGAATTCTTAACAATAGTTCTGATGTGTTGGATGAGATTCTTCAATCTGGGAAGTGAAGGATAGAAAAACACAAGAAAAGGGATTTGACTTGGGGGTTTCAAAAATTAAGGCTAAAAGCATGTTGGTTATCCTGGTTTGTTTTAAACTCAAAACTACTCTAGTATACCCGTCAAGGTGATTTCGTCTCTCTCAATCAAGGTCTTAATCCACTAATCACAAATTATTACAATTCACGAAGACAACTATTAACGTCTTCTTGAGATCAAACCACAAATTGGTTTCTCAAGGAATTACAATTCTAAATAATTATACAATGTGTTTACAAATGCTTTAATAAGCTATATCACAAATGTGATATTTACACAAAATTAGCACAATGATTTTTTCAAGAGATAAGAAATACGAGAATGTTTTTGATTGCTCTTGTTGGTATGCGTGTGTTGTGTTTTTCACCTTTCATAGACCTCTTTATATAGGACGCTATCATGAAACTGTTGGAGACATAATCTTCTGATTTTAGAAGGTTATTGATTTGTGATTGATTTTCTTTCCAAAATTGCAGATCTTGTTCCAGCCATAAATATTTCCAGCCGTTACTTTATAATGGCCATTAATGTGATGTCAGATCTACGCCATCTCAGAGTATCTGGAGCTTGATTGCTTGTAAATAAAACATTGAATATGATAGATATGTTATATGCTTATTTGTTCTTTCATAGCTTTATATATCAGAGTTTTCCCAGCAACTTGGTGCTTTCAGAAGTTTGATTGTCAGCATCAGGACTTCTCTTTCTTGTGTGTTGTTTTAGCTTCGCTTCAGAGCTTCTTATATGTTCTTCTTCTTCAGAGCTAAATATGTGATTTTTCACATCATTAACTTTATTTCTTTCATTAGAACTTCTCTGTAAATTCAATCAAATGATTAGAGCATAATTGTTCTTCATAATAATCATGTAATTGTTATCATCAAAACTAATACTTAGATGTAGAACCAAAGTATGTTCTAACAAGAAGAATACTGGAAATGTTTAAGGTCCGTGTTATGATAATCAAGTTCTGAACAACAAAGGAAAAGGGCCTGAAGTGAAGTTTGTTCATCCAAAGAAGAAACTAGAACAAAAGAAAAAATTGGAACAAAAGATGTCAAATCAAATGTCTCAACGTCAACAAAGACATCATAATGATTACTCGAGAAGCAAGACCCACGGATGGAGATGTCATTATTGTGGAACGTTTGGTCACATAAAACCTTATTGTTACAAGTTGTATGGATACCCTAAGATTTTTGTTTAGCCCAGACCCAAACATGTTGCTTTAAAGAACAAGAGGAAGTGGAGTCCTAAAGTTGGTACATCAGGACTTATAGCTCATACCTTCTTCAGAGCTTCTGCTAAAGAGGAGTGGTATTTTGATAGTGGTTATTCTAGACACATGATTGGTGTCAATAAATTTTTGGTGGATACTAAATCATATTCCACTAACTATGTCACTTTTGGAGATGGATCAAAACTTGAATCAAAGGCATAAGGTAGATCCAAAAACTTACGCATGACTTTGGTCAAAAGGTCAACTTCTCCAAGATGACTTTGACCAAAGCCAAATCCCTTACCCATGTGCCTTAGATTCAATAAATGATCCCACACACACACTTATTTTCCACATCAAACCCTTTCATGAAGCTCTAAGAAAAAACTTGTAACCTCAACTGATGAAAACACTCAAGTGAAACCCTCCTTGCATAGTGAAGCATCCTTGCATTAAAACCCTAATGTGCCATGAATACTAAGATTATTTCAATGACTTTCACTTTATACCATGATTGAAGTCTTGAGATAATAATGAGATACATTGATAAACAAACTTCTTTTGGAACTCCTCTTGAAGTCAACATGATTAGGGAAATACACCCTTACTCAGGTGAATATGATAGACACGAGGAGATAACCTTCAATACTGGAGTTTACGGCCCTTTGGTGACTTATGAGTGACTTGTGTTGTATGTAACCTTGAAGCTAATTCATGTGTTGAATGAAGCCAAAATGTTGAGAAGAGTAACTTTTGATATAATCCAGTCCTTAAAGATTCATTTGATGGCCTTGAGTATAAGGGAGAAAACCCTAATCCTTGGTTTTTGTATCTTTAGTTGAAATAACCCTTGCACAAAGAGGTGAAACCCTAATGATGAAGATGAGAGTCTCAAGGCAATAAATAAACCTTAATTTCTCAAGATCCTTGATCCCATGCTAAATTTTGTTGTTAGTGAATTCATTCAATATTATATGAGCTAATGGAGGTATGTACATGAGGAGGATGAAATACACAAGCCAAATGATTTGAGTGAAGGGTAGGAAAAATTTGGGGTATGACAAACACCCAAAATGATTCATTGATCCTACTTTTCTAGATCATGTGTTCAAACTAAATAAGGTCTTTATGGATTAAAGCTGTTAGAACAATGTTTGAATCTACTACCCTATATTTAAGTTTTGATGATAACAAAGTGAACAGATATAGTATTTATAAGTTTCATGTTTGAACTATCTGCTGCCTAAAATTATTATGTTCTGACTTGCAGATACTCTGATTGATATAAGCAAGATCACGTCTATTCAGCATCAGAACTTGATTTCAGACACCAGCATCAGAAGTTGCTACATCAGAACGTCAAAATCAGATGATCAACTCACGTACATGCTGAAGCCTGATGAACAAGACTGCGCTCAACACTCTGATACAGAAACACAATAGTTCATCAGCAGCGAAGCAGAATCAGAATGAGCCAAGCCAGAACTTGCGTTAAGGAAGCAACGGTACTGTGCATTGAAAGCTAATTAATTCCAACGGCCTCATTCCAGACAAGATCTGCTCAAAAAGGAAAGCTTGTTATTAGCATTGAATCAAGAATATTGCATCCAACGTTCATCATCTCAAGTGCTATATAAACAAGGCTTTGAAGATTGAAATGGTTAATGCTCTCCAAATCTCTACACGCACAAAAGCTGAACCATAATCTTCGTTCTACCAGTTTTGCTAAACCACACACTCTGATATTCCATTACTGTTTAGCAATCTAGTTTCTAAGCTTCAATTTGTGTATACATCACAGTTGTGATACAGTTTTGTAGAAAACATCCACACACATAGTTTTATCTCTTTGTAAGAAAGTGTTGCCTTGACAAACCGTGTTGTGGTTTGAATCAAGAAGGCTTTAACAGTTGTTAAAGCAGTCTGTAATATTCAGTTGAATATAGTGGATTAAGACCTCGTTGGAGAGAGGCGAAATCACCTTGACGGGTGGACTGGAGTAGTTTGAGATCAAACGAACCAGGATAAAAATATCTTGTCAATTGCTTTAGATTTCAGTTTTACAATTCAACCCCCCCCCCCCTTCTTGTGTTTTTCACCACTTCAATTGGCATCAGAGCGCCTGGTTCTGAGCTAAAACACTTAACCGTGTCAGTACAAGATCCAGCGTCAGAAAAACACAATGGCAGGAAACAATTCTCACAACAGCAATGACAATATCGAGGACAGAGACAGATTCAGTGGCAAACCTCCAGTCTTTGATGGAGAAAACTTTGATTACTGGAAAGACAGAATTGAAAGCTTCTTTCTAGCACATGATGCTGATCTGTGGGATATGGTGACAGATGGATACACGCACCCTGTGAATGCAAGTGGTCAGAAGATTGATAGAAAATCAATGACTGATCAACAAAAGCGTGACTTCAAGAATCACCATAAGGCCAGAACCATCCTCCTCAGTGCCATCTCCTATACTGAGTATGAAAAGATCTCCAACAGAGACACAGCAAAAAATATCTTTGATTCTCTCAGAATGACGCATGAGGGCAACGTTCAGGTCAAAGAAACAAAAGCTCTGGCGCTCATTCAGAAGTATGAGGCGTTCAAAATGGAAGAATCTGAATCCATTGAAACTATGTTCTCTAGATTCCAGATTCTGGTAGCTGGTCTCAAAGTTCTGGACAAAGGATACTCTACTGCTGACCATGTCAAGAAAATAATCAGAAGTTTACCCAAGCAGTGGAGGCCTATGGTTACTGCTCTGAAGCTAGCTAAAGATCTCAACAAAATCACTCTGGAGGAACTTATAAGCTCCCTCAGAAGTCATGAGATAGAGCTAGAAGCTGATGAGCCTCAGAAGCAAGGTAAGCCTTTAGCATTAAAATCTAACAGAAAATTTGAGTCTAAAGTTTTGCAGGCAGTTGAAGAAACATCTGATGGATCCTCATCAGAAGAAGACGAACTTTCCCTTCTCTCCAGAAGAGTAAATCAACTATGGAAGCAAAGACAAAGGAAGTTCAGGAATCCCAGAAGATCTGATCAGAACGAGTCTTCTTCCAGATACAGAAGGACAGATTCTTCCTCTGGATACAGAAGATCTGAAGGCTCCTCCAGTAGCAAGAAGCCAAACACCAAAGACATCATCTGCTACGAGTGCAATGAGCAAGGACACTACAAGAGTGATTGCCCAAAGCTTCAGAGGGAAAAGCCCAAAAAGAAGTTTGGAAGAGAGAAGAAGAAAAGTCTCATGGCTACATGGGATGACTCTGATTCGTCTGAAGCTGACTCAGAATCAGATGATGAAAGGGCAAACATAGCTCTCATGGCTAACATTTCAGAAGATAGTGAAGCTTCTGAATCAGACTCAGAATCAGACACAGAAGAGGTATTTCCTAACTTCGCTGTTAACTTTACAAAGGCTGAACTTGCTGAAAGCCTTAATGAGATTCTGGAACGTTATCAGCAGATTAGAGCTAAATTCAGAGACCTGAAAAGGAATCTTGAATCTGACTCTAATAAGTCTGAGAGTCTCAAATTGGAAAATTCTGAGCTGAGAAATAAGATTTCAAAATTAGAAAACACTTTACAAAACTCTCAGAAGGAACCAATTTCTGAAACTCCCAGCAACGCTGATGAGATCATCAAGGAGTATGATCACAGTTTCCAGAAGTTCCTAGCTAAAAGCATAGATAGAAGCAGAATGGCTTCAATGATCTATGGAGTTAGCAGAAACGGCAGGAAAGGAATAGGATACCAAGGTAAGGTTCCTACACCAAAGAATGTCATGGACTTAACCATTAAACACACTCCTCTAAATTCACACTTTGTGTATGGTCACACACATGATATCAAATATACTAGCAGTAAGCACTCTGTGAAACCAAAATTCAACCAGAGTTTTGGTAAAACTAACAAGTCAGGACCCAAGAAAATCTGGGTACCTAAGGATAAAATAATACATGTTGCAGATATCTTTAGCAGCAAGTCAGAAACACCAGTCATGGTACCTGGACTCTGGCTGCTCACGACACATGACAGGAAGAAGGCATATGTTCCAAAGCCTGGAACTTAAGCCTGGAGGCCACGTTGGCTTTGGAGGCAATCAGAGGGGAAAGATAATTGGCTCTGGAACTGTAGGTAATGGAAATCTTCCCTCTATTAATAATGTTCTGCTAGTAGATGGATTGATGCATAATCTGTTATCCATAAGTCAATTAAGTGATAACGGTTATGATATAATCTTTAATCAAAAATCATGTAAAGTTGTTAGTCAGAAAGATGGGACTATCCTGTTTAATGGAAAGAGGAAAAACAACATTTACAAAATCAAACTTTCTGAACTAAAGAGTCAGAATGTAAAATGTCTTCTGTCTGTTAACAACGAGCAGTGGATCTGGCACAGAAGATTGGGGCATGTTAGTATGAGAAGAATATCTCAGATTAACAAACTCAATCTGGTCAGAGGACTTCCTAATTTGAAGTTCAATTCAGATGCTCTGTGTGAAGCATGTCAGAAAGGCAAATTTGCAAAACCTTCTTTTAAATCCAAAAATGTTGTTTCTACCTCTAAGCCATTAGAACTTCTGCACATTGACTTATTTGGACCAGTTAAAACTGCTTCAGTCAGTGGTAAGAAGTATGGGTTAGTAATTGTAGATGACTATAGCAGATGGACATGGGTAAAGTTCTTAAGACACAAGGACGAGTCACACTCTGTGTTTGTTACCTTCTGTAACCAAGTTCAGAATGAAAAAGATCTTAGAATCGTTAAAGTCAGAAGTGATCATGGTGGAGAATTTGAAAATAAAGATTTTGAGTCATTCTTTAATGACAGAGGCATTCTGCATGATTTCTCTTGTCCTAGAAGTCCCCAACAAAATGAAGTTATAGAACGAAAGAACAGAACATTGCAAGAAATGGCCAGAACCATGATCAATGAGACAAACGTTGCTAAGACTTTCTGGGCAGAGGCAATAAACACAGCGTGCTACATTCAGAACAAAATCTCAATAAGACCTATTCTGGAAAAGACTCCATATGAATTGTGGAAGAACAGAAAGCCCAACATTTCATATTTTCATCCATTTGGATGTACTTGCTTTATATTAAATACAAAGAATTATTTGAACAAGTTTGACTCTAAGGCACAGAAGTGTATTATGTTAGGATACTCTGAACGCTCAAGAGGGTACAGAGTATACAATACAGAAACACAGATTGTGGAAGAATCAATCAGTGTTTGTTTTGATGATAAGCTTGACTCTGAAAAGTCAAAGCAGAATGAAATTTTTGCAGGTATAGAAATTGAATTTGCAGGTTCTAAAGACAAGTCATCAGAAGCTCTCAACACAGACATTCCTTCAACATCTGAAAGGAGCACTGCTAGAAATCCTACAACAGCTGCTGATCAACCTCAGAAGAGATTACCCAGAAGCAGCTTGGATCACCCAGAAGAGACTATCCTAGGAAGAAAGGAAGATCCAATCAGAACAAGAGCAAGCTTCAGAAACTCTGAAGAAACACTTATGGGACTTGTGTCTCTGATTGAACCTTCTTCTATTGATGAAGCACTTCTGGATAATGACTGGATTCTGGCAATGCAAGAAGAGCTGAATCAATTCACCAGAAACGACGTATGGGATCTCGTTCCCAGACCAAAAGGATTCAACGTCATTGGAACAAGATGGGTGTTCAGAAACAAGCTAAATGAACAAGGTGAAGTCATCAGAAACAAAGCACGACTGGTTGCACAAGGTTATAGTCAGCAAGAGGGGATAGACTATACAGAAACCTTTGCCCCAGTCGCCAGGTTAGAATCTATCAGACTTTTAATTTCATTTGTTGTTAATAGAGGCATCACTCTGTATCAGATGGATGTCAAAAGTGCATTCTTAAATGGTTATATAGAAGAAGAAGTTTATGTTCACCAACCCCCAGGTTTTGAAAATACAAAACATCTAGAACATGTTTTCAAACTAAAGAAGTCACTGTATGGTCTGAAACAAGCTCCCAGAGCTTGGTATGAAAGGCTAAGTAACTTTCTGCTTGAAAATAAATTCACCAGAGGGAAAGTGGACACTACTCTATTCTGTAAATCAGTTAAGAGTGACATCTTAGTCTGTCAAATCTATGTTGATGATATCATTTTTGGTTCTACTAATCCTTCTCTTGGAAGAAAATTTGCTAAGTGTATGCAGGCAGAATTTGAGATGAGCCTCATGGGGGAACTGAAATTCTTTCTAGGAATTCAGATCAATCAAACTCCAGAAGGAACTTACATTCATCAGAGCAAATACATCAGAGATCTTCTGAAGAAATTTGACCTCTCAGAATGTAAGCCATCAAAGATTCCAATGCATCCCACGTGCATTCTGGAAAGAGAAGAGGTAAGCAAAAGTGTAGAACAGAAAGTCTACAGAGGTATGATTGGTTCTCTCCTCTATCTAACTGCTTCAAGACCTGACATATTATTCAGTGTTTGTATCTGTGCTAGATTCCAATCAGATCCTAGAGAATCTCACTTAACAGCTGTTAAGCGAATTTTCAAGTATCTGAAAGGTACTACTAATCTGGGTTTGTTTTATAGAAAATCTAGTGATTACAGCTTAGTAGGCTACTGTGATGCTGATTTTGCTGGAGACAGAGTGGAACGTAAAAGTACTTCTGGAAGCTGCCAGTTTCTGGGAGAAAATCTGATCTCTTGGTCCAGCAAAAGGCAATCAACAATTGCTCTGTCAACAGCAGAAGCTGAGTACATAGCAGCAGCAGGATGTAGCACACAAATGCTGTGGATGAAAAGTCAGCTTGAAGACTTCCAGATTTTTGAGAGTAACATTCCTATACTTTGTGATAATACTTCTGCTATTTGCTTAAGTAAGAATCCTATTTTACATTCTAGAGCTAAGCATATAGAAATAAAACATCATTTCATTAGGGACTATATTCAGAAAGGTATTTTGAACTTAAAATTTATAGATACAGACCATCAATGGGCTGATATCTTTACTAAACCCCTTTCAGAAGATAGGTTTAATTTCATTCTGAAACATCTCAGCATGAAAGTATGCCCAGAGTGAAAATGTTTTAATTCCATATATTTACTTTCAGAATGTAATTATTTTACTATGAACTTCTGATCAATCTCCTTTCAGAAAGATAGAACATGCAGATTGTATCAGATGCAAGTCTAAAGATCTGAGAGTCTAATCTCAAAGACAGACGTGCTGATCACTACATCAAACAAGTTTCATCCAATCATCAGCATATCTCTGAAGCAGAACGCGTGCACGCTTCTGAGAAGGCAAAATGCTGATTGGGTGCATTGAGACACATGTCTGGTAACCGTTTTTAAGTATCTTTCTCAAATCCCCCAAAATCAGCAAGCATTTAATGAAAAGTAATCATGCTTTTAAATGGCAATCATGATTTTTCTCTCTCTTAAAAACGTTTATCTTTTCAAAATAATTTTGAAAACTCTATTTAAGCACATTAATCTCTTATTCTTATTCTTTACGCTTTCTCACCAACACTCAAGCATTTTCTGCATATCTCTGAGTTCATCTCTTGCAAACCTTTTTCTTCAATTCATTCTCAAAACCCTTTTTAGTGTGAACAATGGCATCCTCCAGCAGCGTTTCTGCAGGCAATCAGAAGAAAGCATCATCTGAGCAATATCAAGTGCCACTCATAACTCTCCTCACTCCGGTGAAGAACCTTGAAGTGCTTTCTGAGTTAATCATTGACTTTGAAAGCTTGAAGGAAAATGGTTTTGACCTCCCTCTCGCCAACCAGAAATTAATCCACCACCCACTCCAATTGAAATATCTGATTCTGATACCCCTTCTCCAAAACAAACAGCCTCTCAGAAAACCTTTGAAAACCCCAGCAGGACTTTCATTGACTTAACCAGTCTTGACCGTCTTGCTGATCTAAAACACAAAATTGCCATCCCAAAACCAAAGCAACCAGATGTTGGCTCTGGTATTTTGAATTTTGAAACAGGTGTGCTGCAATGGATTGCTTCTTTGAAGCAAGTCTGTCCTGGGATGATTAACCCAGCTGCTTCTGATCAGCTCTGGTCACAGTTCAGACTTTGGGTACGTGCTGAAGCCCTCAAGTTGCAGGATATCAACTATGAGCAGGCACAACAAAATTTCAGCAAACTTCTGAATGAAGCTGAAAGTATGCTTCTGAAAAAGGACGTGCTCCCTCTGGACAGTGAACCTTGGTCTGAGAAACAGCAACCTGCAAAGGTGCAACCATCAGAAGAAGACAAGACCATTCAGGATGAAAGTCAAGTAGAGGACGTTGCTGAAAGTTCTGAGAAGCCTCCTCCTTCTGATGCTTCTCAAGCTGCCTTGGACAGGCAGACTCTGGAAGAACTAAGGCTGAATGACATGCGTCTGCAGCAGCGGATGGATGAAAACGATCAGAAGATGAAAGCAAGAATGGATGTGCAGGACAGCAAGATTGACACTGTTGTCAGCATGGTGCATAAACAGAATGAGACTTCTGAAAAGATTCAAGCCATGCTGGAGAGCCTGTTCACACGCTTGCCTCCTCAACCTTAAATTTTTCTTTCATACATGACCTTTTTCATGTTTTCTTGATTTTCTGATGTACTGTTTTGATTATGTTTTGTAATATTTTCCTGCTCTGATTCTGAACTATTAATATGATTAGTTTTTCTGATCTTAATTATTTTAGCACATCACCAACACTTTTTGATTGCTGACAAAAAGGGGGAGAACAAGAATGATATTTAAATCAATAACGGCTAACTAGACAGAAATTCTCAAACATTCTAACTCTACTACTTGAGATTTTTTTTGTTTTGTTTAAAGTCTACAGGCACAAGGAAGCTCCTGGACACTCTGAAGACTAGAAGCTCTGATCAATATGAAGGTGCTCTGATCAATATGAAGTTCTGATCCAAAGCAAAGCTCTGACAAGAAAAGCTCTGAAGCTCTGCTCTGACATAAAGCTTCTGATAAGTCAAAGACTCTGATAATCTGATGCTCAAAGAAAGAAAAAGATCTGATCCTGAAGAACACGTATAATCAAAGGGAAGTAATCAACTCAGGGGGAGTATCTCTTAACTCTGACTTCTCCGTACTTCTTACTCTGATACATTTTTCAGATACCTTTTCACGTTATTTTCATTTAAAATATCTAGTTTTTGTCATCATCAAAAAGGGGGAGATTGTTAGAACAATGTTTGAATCTACTACCCTATATTTAAGTTTTGATGATAACAAAGTGAAAAGATATAGTATTTATAAGTTTCATGTTTGAACTATCTGCTGCCTAAAATTATTATGTTCTGACTTGCAGATACTCTGATTGATATAAGCAAGATCACGTCTATTCAGCATCAGAACTTGATTTCAGACACCAGCATCAGAAGTTGCTACATCAGAACGTCAAAATCAGATGATCAACTCACGTACATGCTGAAGCCTGATGAACAAGACTGCGCTCAACACTCTGATACAGAAACACAATAGTTCATCAGCAGCGAAGCAGAATCAGAATGAGCCAAGCCAGAACTTGCGTTAAGGAAGCAACGGTACTGTGCATTGAAAGCTAATTAATTCCAACGGCCTCATTCCAGACAAGATCTGCTCAAAAAGGAAAGCTTGTTATTAGCATTGAATCAAGAATATTGCATCCAACGTTCATCATCTCAAGTGCTATATAAACAAGGCTTTGAAGATTGAAATGGTTAATGCTCTCCAAATCTCTACACGCACAAAAGCTGAACCATAATCTTCGTTCTACCAGTTTTGCTAAACCACACACTGTGATATTCCATTACTGTTTAGCAATCTAGTTTCTAAGCTTCAATTTGTGTATACATCACAGTTGTGATACAGTTTTATAGAAAACATCCACACACATAGTTTTATCTCTTTGTAAGAAAGTGTTGCCTTGACAAACCGGGTTGTGGTTTGAATCAAGAAGGCTTTAACAGTTGTTAAAGCAGTCTGTAATATTCAGTTGAATATAGTGGATTAAGACCTCGTTGGAGAGAGGCGAAATCACCTTGACGGGTGGACTGGAGTAGTTTGAGATCAAACGAACCAGGATAAAAATATCTTGTCAATTGCTTTAGATTTCAGTTTTACAATTCAACCCCCCCCCCCCCCCCTTCTTGTGTTTTTCACCACTTCAAAAGCAAGCTCATAGGGCCTGGTATGAAAGTCTGACACGATTTCTTGTTAATAATGGCTACAATAAAGGAGGAATAGACAAGAATTTATTTGTTAAGGAGAAGGATGGTAAAATCATGATTTCTTAGATATATGTGGATGATATTGTGTTTGGAGGGATGTCAGACCAGATGGTTAACTATTTTGTCAACAAAACTACAATCTAAATTTGAGATGAGTCTTGTTGGTGAATTAACCTATTTTCTTGGACTTCAAGTGAAACAGATGGATGATTCCATCCTCATCTCTCAAAGTAAGTATGCTAAGTACATAGTGAAGAAATTTGGCATTGAAAATTCTAGTCACAAGAGGACACCTGCACCTACTCATTTGAAGTTATCTAAAGATGAAAAAGGTGTTGATATGGACCAAAGTCTATACAGAAGCATGATTAGTAGTTTGTTATACCTTACATCTAGCATACCTGACATCAAATTTGTTGTGGGTGTTTGTGCAAGATATCAAGTTGAGCCTAAGATAAGTCACATCAATCAAGTGAAGAGGATTCTGAAGTGCATAAATGATACTAGTGACTATGACATGTTATACACTAATATGTATGATTCCATACTTGTAGGATATGTGATGCAGACTAGGCAGATATTGATGATGATAGAAAAAGAAATTCAAGAGGTTTCTTCTTTCGGGGAAATAATCTTATTTCTTGATTCAACAAGAAGCAAAATTGTGTGTCCCTATCTAATGCTGAAGTAGAGTATATTGCAGCAAGAAGCTGTTGTTCTCAACTGATGTGGATGAAGCAGATGTTGAAAGAGTATAATGTCGAGCAAGATGTCATGACATTATTTTGTGAAAACCTGAGTGTTATCAACATTTCTAAAAATCTCATTCTACACAGCATGACAAAGCACATTGACATTCATCATCATTTTATTAGGGATCTTGTTAAAGAGAAAGTTGTTACTCTGAAGCATGTGGCCACTGAGAAGAAACTGGCTAATATTTTCACCAAGGCATTGAATGCAAGTAAATTTGAAAAATTAAGAAGTGAAATAGGGATTTTCATTCTTGAGGAACAAATGTCTGGTGATACTGGAAAAGGAGTGAAAGGTGGAAAAGTTGTTGCTTCTATTGTCAGAATTAATTTAGTTTCATAAAAAGAATCTTGGAGAATTTTTAGGAAACTTTATATTTTTGTTCCTATTTTTATGGAGAAGATTTTACAAAGATTTATAGCTGGAATATTAGATTTGTGTGAAGAGTCCAAGCCCATGTTTTTCAAGAGTCTTTTTATAAGTACTTTCTAAACCAAAAACATTTGGAGAAGTCGTGTGCAGGAGATAAGACTTTAGGGTTTTAGTTTGTTCTTTGTTCATTGTGATCCATCTATTATCTCTTTGATATTAGAGTTGGACTGAGTTTTAGTTTTCAATCACTCATGAGCTTTTAAGAAAGAGTGGATTGTGTGTCAAGTTATTATTGTTCATCAGTCAAAACCTTTTAAGCATAACTAATTTTATCTTTGAAGAGTGTATTATATTTTTGTTTATCATTGTTGTTGAAAATCATAGGGGTGTGATTATGGGAGGTGAGAGGGGTCTCATATCTAGGAGTGTCCTAGGTAGAAATTGCATGGTGTCATACCCCAAAATTTCCCTACTGGTTTATATATCTTATTTTCCAGGATTATCATAAAAAGAGTCATGGGTATCTTTAAATCAGAGAATACCCATGTGAATTGATTCGTTTCGCAAGGGGGTGCATTTGTTAAGTTGTTGACCCATTATAATATTATAAAAAAGGAGGTGCATTTGTGTGTAAAGGGGTAAACTTTTTAGAAAGGCCCAAGATGCGTTTTTGTATTGACCCAATGAAAGAGTTCTATTGAGAGCCCAACATTTTGTAGAGTAAATTAAAAGTCAATATCTGAATTTTTAAATTTATTTAAGTACACTAATAATGCTTAACATTGATATAATTAGTATTAATAGTTATTAACAATGACCATCAGTTGTAAAACTTTTTATGTTCTTATTAATGATTGTTGGTATGATATTATTATTTGTTTTAGTTAATTAATAATTATTATACTTAAATATATTTTGTTGTAGTAATTATGAAAAAACACTTGGTTAAAAAAAACTTTCTTAGTTCAGTCCTTCTCACAGGCCCAAATCAAAAATAACACTTATGGTCCAATCTTTTTGTAAAACGGCCCAGTTCAGTTGAGAAAGCGCATGTTCCAAAAAAATGCAGGTTTTATGAACAGTTACTGTTCAGATCATGAACAAAATCGAATCATTTTGTTTCCTTATTCAAAAGACTTTACATAAAGAATTCAATACAGAGACAAAATCATACCAAAACAAGAAACGAATTAAAATAGTATCATGCTCATTACAGAAACAAATCAAGACCTATCAACACGAATCAAATTACAATTAGAAAAAATTCCCTAATCAGCTAACAATAACGACCACGTTAGTTCCTTCCTAATATATCTAAACTCTAAAAGCTATAAAACCATGAGAACAAAAATAAAAGATAAAAAGTTATAGGAACGAAGAGAGTTCATCTCTCCACCGTGCTCCCCATCGCTCCCAGGGTTTCAATATCTGAAACCCTAGTCTTTCTCAAACCTGCACCACCACATCTCCACCATCATCACTGTCTCCGCCACTTGCAAATAAAAGCAGAGAGATAAAAAATGAAATCGAAACAAACACAGATAATGCAGAGGTAAGGCCCCAAAAATGTAGCTTTGGTGTTCGATTATCTTCTTTTGTGATTTCACTTTGCAGTAAGGTTTGATTTTGAGATATAGGAAGAGGGGTTCGTGGTGGCTAGGGTTTTGTCATTGGAAAAAAAGAAGAACAGTGAGATGAGAGAGAGACGAGACTGAAGGAGAGAGAAGAGGATAATAATAAAATGAAGTTTTTGTTTGATAAAATGAAAATATATATGTTTAACAGTCCTGTATGCGCATGCTCGCAAATTGTCATCACGCACCATCATCCATAATCATCAGATCTCCATCATACTCTCATAAACGCGCTTGTCCACCAAGTTACAATACACCCCCCACACCTGATCCAAACGGATCAAAGGTGGTTCCTTTTTTTTACACAACACAAAACTCACCCCCTGGCCAAATGGGCCAAGTCCAATATCTGGACTTGGACCCATACTCCTTGCACCCCCCAATTTACTGTGTAACTCAAACCTACACCCCCTTGCCTTTTTGGTCTTAATTCAATATCTGAATTTAGGTCCATGTTGTTAACAACCCTCATTTTACCACCTTAACATAATTCAACCCCCCCCCCCCCCCCCCCCCATATTTTTTAAATTATTTTCTTATTATTTTACTATATTTATTTTTTATATATTTAATATATTTAATGTTATTTAGTATTATGTTTATAAATCATATATTATTTTCCAAACCCATCAAAAATATTATTTTATTTATTGCATTAAATTATTTTTTTAATCATGCATTTAAATAAGATATTTTCTATGATTAGTACTCTAAAAAGTATTAAACCAATAATAAACATTTTTCATAAATAAGTTAATTCAACAAACAATCTTCAAAATGGATCACGATAATATTTAAATCAACTGCGTGCTTCGTCTAAAATCTCCTCCATTCACACACCTAGGCTAAGCACGCAGGAAATTCGAATATTTGTTATAATCCATAAAAAACACAAACCAACCTGCGAACTACTAAATGAGATTCTGATTCCTCCTAAGAGGATATGTAGACATGCGATTAAAATCGTGGCGAGTTCCCCTAATAAAACTTAAAACCCTATTTCTTAAAAATGCGCTTCTAAACCTAGTATCCTTGTGAACAAGGTAGATGAGGGATGTCTAACACTTTCCCTTCGTCTAGAACCGGGTCAACAACCTAGAATCTCTATACTTTTAGGGTTATTCCTTTATATTTCATTACTTAGGATAAAAATTAAGGGTGGAGACTCTGATTTAAAAACCAGTTACTATAGCTGGCGACTATGCTGGGGACAAACCCTAGGTTTAGAAGCTTTTCTTTTGGTTTTAGGGTTTTTTAGGGTTTTTCTTATTTTTTTTGGATTTTTTTTGCTTATTAATTATCTATTTATTTTTTGCTTTTTTTATTATTCATTATATTTATTCATATGTGGTGGGATTTAAATTTTTCAAAATTATTTTAAAAAACCCTTAAAAAGAAGGTTCGTCTATTAGCCAAGGGGTTACACCAACCCTATGAATTTATGCAACGACTTTTCCTAGAGTAGGTGAAATTCCGCAAAAGGAATATCTCTCAAGAGACATCCTCTTGGGAAGTAGGACTTTAAAATGACACCTATGACTCTTTGTACGACCTTTAAACCAAAAAGTCATGATGATACCTTTCATGACCTAAAGACATAAGTTTCGGTCTGTAAAGAGGCCCCGCTTAAGGGAAGCCCTTGTGCCTTTCCCTCTAATGTTATTCATGATACCCTTAAGGAAGCCACCTTATGGGGAGGGTAGAATATTTGTAGGCCAAAACTAGGAACCTACCTTCTAAGGATACCTTTCACAAATCCCACTACAATCTGTAAACCCGCAAGGGTTATCTTTTCTTCTACTACTATCTCTAGCCCGTAAGCCTTCCGTCTATGTCGTAACCCCTATCCTGTAAGGACTCCTCGTCATATTTCATTGTCCATAATCCTCAAGGAATTCCTTCTTGTCTCAATCTCTGAGATAATGTAGGATATCATCAAATCTATGTCTATTATTATCTTCGTCCATAAGGAATCCTTGCCTGTCTCAATCTCTGAGTCAGTGTAGGATACCACCATGTATATCATTAAACTTGTATATGGTACCTCTACATCTACCCTCATACTATGTCTACATCGCATTGCATATCCATGAAACTTTTTGTGTACCTAAAAGCCAAAAAAAAATCTTTTCACACCTAAGCATCTTTCATACATTTCCATTTTCATCCATATGCATAAAGTTCATATCTCTTCCATTTACAGAAAACATCCACCCTTATCCAACTGTGATCCAGCTAGCAAGATTCTTGATACTCGCAAGCAAACTCAAAGCATGTCTCAAGAAGCTATGGAGGAACTCAAAAGAGGCCAAGAACTACTGAAGGAGGAGGTATACCAATTGAAGACTCAAATGAACTTGATCATGCAATTATTACTGAGAAGTAAAGGTACCCCTTCATCATCCCAGCCACAAGCCTATTCAACACCACATATGCCACCACTGTGGAAAGTTCCCCCAACTCAACAACAACTACAACAACCCTATCAACTGAAGGGATACAGCCAACAAAGGGGAAGACAAAACCTACCATTAAGGAGATTTGATCCACTTCCCATACCGCATAGTCAACTACTACAACTTTTACTCAAGGTATCTTTGGTAGAGCAGAGGCCACTGAATCCACTAAATGGGACACTCCCGCCTAAGTATGATGCAAATTACAGGTGCGAGTATCATGCTAACTCTCCAGGACATACCCTTGAACGCTTTTGGGGTTTCAGACACAAGGTCCAAGATTTGGTCGATAATAAGCAATTGACTTTTGAAGAAGGGATCCCATTGGTGAACGGTTGCCCCTTGCTTTGACAAATCTAGAGACTAAGAAGAATCCCCTAAAGTCAGTGGATCAATAAAGGGGAATATCTCTGGATAATTAGGCCTTTATCATTTCGATTTGTAATTTCCTAGTTGTTAATTTTCATTTGCTATAAATTTGTATCTTTGGATCAGTAATTCTAATAAAATAATCATGCATGCTTTTGAAATCGATTCATTCAACAAATAATCAACGACTTTATATTCTTCTTTTATATCTTCCATTGCATAAATTTAACAAACTTTGATGGTTAATGATGAAAATACAAAATAATCAAATTTTACTGACGTATGCATTTTAATAGTAAGGCTTAGCTGATGATGTAAGGAATTTTTTCACTTCCTAAACAATGGATAAATAAGGAGTTAATCCGTAGTTAATCCCTTCGAGCCAGAAGTTGGAGTTCTTTATATTTTCATAAAAAAACACTTAATCTTAACCAGGGGCAGGGTAGATTTAAATTAACTCGACGACGTATTCAAATCCCAGGAGAATCGAAACGGCCAAAGCAAAGGTTTAAGCACATCTCTTTCCTCGATACATCATTAAGAGAGCGATCAAAGAAAAGGTTCAAGCGCATCCCTTTCCTCGCGTTCATCATCTAAGATTAAAGAATCAACAAAGACAAAATCCACGACGTCTTCTTCCTCAGTACATCAATAATGATCGAGGAAATGGTGAAAACATAGCTTATAATAATCAATGTGGCAGTCACAAATTTTCAAAGTCAAAAGCAAAAAAAAAAAGAGAGAGAAATTCAAAAAAATCTCGCTAAGTCAAAAAGAGAAAAAAACTTGACTTAGGCAAAAGTTAAGGCACCCCGATGGACCCGAAATTCAAAAGAATCAGTCTATGCAAAATAAGGGATTAAAAACAATTGAATTAGATAACAATCTTGTGACTTCCACCTCAAGAATAATAAAGTCTTCTCATAAACGCTTGGTTCGTATCAATATTTGGATCTTATCAATACCTTTCATCGGTGCTTGGATCTTTATCTACGCTACCCATCATTTGCGCGACTATGAAATTTCTCTTAGGGATTAAACATATTTATTACATTAATTGAGATTATAACTGGAGAACATCAAGGAGAATGGGGTGGGCTAAATAAATTTTTAGTCTTATATCTTTTGTTTCTTAAACCACAAACCATGGCCACGTTATAACCTCTAAAAGTCCTAATTGAAGATAGGTTCACTATGAAAGCATACTCAGCAAGATTTGTGTTAAACTAACTCCTATGTTTGTTAAAATTATTTCTAACTACTAATTTACTTCTTTGAATATCCATCTCTGATCATCCATTTCTTTTCAATAATCAATTTCAATTTCAAGAACTTGCATGTGCATCATATTAGGATTACTTTTCGAAATGTACAATTTAATTTACAAGTCAATACTTAGCATCAAGGAGATTTCAAAAGAAAAGGTCAGACCAAAGGAAACATTTATAGAAGCTTCTAACTGGGGGAAAAGCATCTGACAGGATCTCTATAAACAGGGGCAAATAATATTGATCATAGGGGTATATCACACAAAAGTATTATTGACCAGGGGTGATCGTTCTGAAATTCAACCAACTGGGATCAAATTTCAAAGCATTGTTCAATTAGGGGCATACCTTTCGAAGGAGCATTCCTTAATCAGGTTATATCACAATAGGGTATGACTCGGTTTCCTCATTTTAACAAACCTCTCAAGGCCTTGATAATTGGGGGAAACCTTCTAAGATTCAAATGTTGGGGTAGTACGTACCAAGTTTGTCCTACTGCATGTAGGATCCAAATTCCCCTTCAAGCAACTTCGAGTACAAACTTTTCAAGCTTCCAATACCTAGGGCAATCTGTGTCAAGTTCATGGTGAGGTCTAAGTTCTTTCTGAGGATACTTCCTCCAGATCCAGGAGAATGATGGCGTACCTCTTTCAAAATTTTAATTGTGGGGCAAACAACTACAAGGATCGATCAAAAGAAGTTGATTCGAAATGATTAATCAAAGTTAAACATTTTCAATAGTCTTTCAATCAGGTGCATAATGCAGAAAAGTAGAGTCATTCATGTGATGATCAAACTACTTCTAAAGTCATATCAATGAGAATCTCCTCCAAGACCCTACCAACAAATTAAGGAAATACAGTCCATATAGGGGCAAGCTCTCCGCGTGCTTTCATAACCTCCAGTGGATCCTTCTTCTACATCAGAAATCTTCAAGTTCAAAATCGAGTATCAGGAAATCATGATAGCACAACATTCAACCACCATGTCACCAAGCAACCTTATTGCATAGGAAAACCTCTACGCTTTAATCATCCATGACCCATCATAGAGGCACCATTCGAAAAACCTTTCGAGTCATAATTATAAAGCATAAAGCTGTATAAATCATGCATTAGGGCTCTTCGATCCAGAATCAAGCTATACTTATTGTCTCATCCATCTGACGAATTCTGACAGCATGGGTCGAGCATAACAAAAAAATCCCACTATGTATTCGCTTTTCAAAATCCTACCTCCATTAATTCATATCCAAGTCACTCATTACATGCATCAATCAATCATTACATTTCATGCACCAATCAAATTTACACGCATAACATAAAACCTTGTTTTATGTGAAGACAATCATCATTGTCAATCAAGCTACCTAATTCTACATCGAATCTCGGCAGTAGATTCCCCTGGTTAATCTCGGCAGTTGATTATCCAGAAGACCTCAGTAGAAGGTGATTCTACATCGAGTCTTGGCAGAAGATTCCCCTAGTTAATCTCAGAAGATGATTTCCCGGAAGACCTCAGCAGAAGGTAATTCGCCATTGAATCTCATAAGTAGACTCCCTTGGTTGATCATGGTAGTTGATTATCCAGAAGACCTCGGCAGAAGGTATTTCACTTGAATATCAGTAGTAGATTCCTCTGGTTGATCACGGTAGTTTGATTATCCAGAAGACCTCAGAAGAAGGTATTTCACTTGAATCTCAGCAGTAGATTCCCCTTGTTAATCTCGATAAATGATTTCTCGGAAGACCTCGACAAAAGGTAATTCACAATTAAATCTCAGCAATAGATTCCCCTGGTTGATCATGGAAGATGATTTCCCAGAAGACCTCGGCAAAAGGTAATTTCTCAATAGAATCTCGGCAATAGATTCTCCTGGGTAAATCTCGGTAATTGATTTCCCAAAAGACCTCGACAAAAGGTATTTCACTTGAGTCTCAGTAGTAGATTCCTCTGGTTGATCAAGGTAGTTTGATTATCTAGAAGATCTCAGAAGAAGGTATTTCACTTGAATCTCGGCAGTAGATTCCCCTTGTTAATCTCGACAAATGATTTCTTGGAAGACCACGGAAAAAGGTAATTCACAATTGAATCTCAGCAATAGATTCCCCTGGTTGATCATGGAAGATGATTTCCCATAAGACCTCGGAAAAAGGTAATTTCTCAATAGAATCTCGGCAATAGATTCTCCTGGGTAAATCTCGACAGTTGATTTCCCAAAAGATCTCGGCAGAAGGTATTCGCTCGATAGAATCTCGACAGTAGATTCCCCTGGTTAATCTCAGTGATTAACTTTCCAGAAGATATCGACAAAAGGTAATTCTCAATCGAATCTCGGCAGTAGATTCCCCTGGTTGATCTCGACAGATGATTTCTTAGAAGACCTCAGCATAAGGTAACTTCTCAACATAACCTCGGTAGTAGATTCTCCTTGGTAAATCTCGGCAGCTGATTTCCCAGAAGACCTTGGCAGAAGGTATTTACTCGACAGAATATCGATAGTAGAGTCCCCTGGTTAATCTCAGTGATTGATTTTTCATAAGACCTCGGTAGAAGGTAATTCTCAATCGAATCTCGGCAATGGATTCCTTAGCAATCTCGACAATAAATTTCACACTAAAAGCTTCACATCAGGCATGACGTACACATAACCATATCAAAATCTTAAGGTCATTCACAATATTTGGTGCACCTAACATACGGAAACACAAAAGAACATTTGATAAAGCATCAAAATTTATTCTGGTTAGAAGAACATCGAAAGAAAATCCACTCTTAATTTGCACGCCTACGCCTACGTCCACGCCTACGCCTGCAATACAAATTATCTATGACGCAATGACATTGTTCACCACGCTTTATCAAAATTCAAATCAAGTTGGAGATATAACAATTGGCAACAAACGATGTTGGGAAGCTGGTGACTACAAGAACCTGATGGTTTAACAAAGGAGAATTTTCAAAAACATTTGAAAAATACTTAGGGCATATACACAAACTCAATGCATATATACTCTGGGTTCTATACTGATCTAAGACATCATGCGCATACATCATACATGGAATTTATCAAAATACACTTTGGGTGAAACCAATATCTTTGGGCCCTCCATCAGATTATCTATTTGGTTGATAACATACACAACCGGTAAAAATCCGATCTCATCTCTGATTTAGTTATCTAAGATTTAGATCATCAAAACAACTTTCTTTTCAATATAACTCATTATGTATGGCTCCATGCGGCAATGTGTTTGCTCCTTTGCCATATACCTCATTTTGTCAGTCTCCATGCAGCAATGTGCAAAATCTGCAATATAATCCATTGCGTTAGTCTCCATGCAACAATGCATTTCCTCCTCTACGATCTAGCTCATTGTGTCAGGCTCCATGCAACAATGTACAAAATCTGTAGTTTAACTTCTTGTGTCAGGCTCTACGTAACAATGTGTGTTCCTTCTTTGCAATATAACTCATTGTGTTAGGCTCCATGCAGCAATGTGTGAAATCTATAATTCAACTCATCACATCAGTCTCCATGCAACAATGTGTTTCCTTCTTCGAGGTATAGCTCATTGCATCAGACTCCATGCAACAATTTGCAAAATTCGCAATTTAATCCATTGCATCAATCTCCATGCAATCGTGTATTCCTTCCTCTGTGGTATAGTTCATTGCATCAGTCTCCGTGCAGAAATGTACGAAATCTAAATTTTAACCCATTGAGCCAGTCTCCATGCAACAATGTGTTTCCTTTTCTATAATATAATCCATTGCATCAGTCTCCATGCAGCAATGTATTATCAAACTTGATCTACAATATAATCCATTGTGTTAGTTTTCATGCAACAATGTATTTCCTCCTCTGCAATATAACTCATTGTGTCAGGCTCCATGCAACAATGTGTGAAATCCGTAGTTCAACTCATTACATCAGTCTCCATTTAACAATGTGTTTTCTTCTTTGTGATATAGCTCATTGTGTCAGGCTCCATGCAACAATGTGCGAAAACTGCAATTTAACCCATTGCGTCAGTCTCCATGTAGCAATGTGTGAAATCAACAATTTAACTCATTGCATCGGTCTCCATGCAATATGTTTCCTCCTTTGTGATATAGTTCATTGAGTCAGGCTCCATGCAACAATGTGCGAAATTTGCAATTTAATCCATTGCATTAGTCTCCATGCAACAGTGTATTCCTTCCTCTATAATATAGTTCATTACGCCAGGCTTCATGCAACAATGTATGAAATATGCAGTTTAACCCATTACATCAGGATCCATGCAGCAATGTGCTTTCCTTCTTTATGATATAGCTCATTGTGTCAGGCTCCTTGCAGCAATGTGTGAAATCTATAATTTAACCCATTGCGTCAGTCTCCACTCAGCAATGTGTTCCCTTATTCACAATATAGCTCATTGTGTCATGCTCCATGAAGCAAAATGAGAAACCCGCCATATAACTCATAGTGTAATCCTCTCTGTAGCAATGTGTTTCCTCCTTTTCAATATAGCTCATTGCATCAGGCTCCATGCAGCAATATGCGAAAATCAACAATTCAACTCATTGCGTCAGTCTCTACGCAGCAATGTGTTCACTTTTTCGTGATTCAACCCATTGCGTCCTGCTGTACCCCAAAATTTTCCCTCTTATTTTACTCAACACATTCCTATTGAGGTCCTTAACTTGCCCAAGGATTCCCAAGAGTTTATCAGACAAATTCTCCTCCTAGGGCAATGAACCCCCAACTAGGGTTTCCATTTTCATCAAGATGGTTGAGCTCAAAGGATCCCAAACATTCTCCATGGTCCTAATATTTCTTCAAGATCATCCATGCCAAATTTCATGCCTTGCACAATAAGTTTGCTCAATCAATTGCTCAAGTATTGGAAAATCAACTGTGTTAGGTCAAAAGTTAACTGTGGCCCATGTGCAGTCAAACTTCAAGATTTTTGGTCAACATCAACATTTTAAAGTTATATTCATCATTTAATCAAGGGTTGATCATGATTCCTTAAGAAATTCCCATAACTCATCAAAAGTCAGAAATGGCAAATTAGGGTTTCTATAGGAAAAGTCAACCAAACTTTGACCAATCATAACTTTTTGATACTTTATCAGAAATTTTCCAACCAAAGCTCATTTTAAGGATAATCCAATTCCCTACAACTTGTTTTCAGCCTTAAAGATCAAGAAATGCACCATTTGAAAGATACAAGTTCATACATTACATGTCATTTTCAGAAAGTCAACAAAAGACACTTTTTGCCCAGACCTTTTACATCAACATAACAT
Source organism: Vicia faba (assembly GCA_948472305.1). NCBI lineage: Eukaryota > Viridiplantae > Streptophyta > Magnoliopsida > Fabales > Fabaceae > Vicia > Vicia faba. Next base: position 764,365,909 of record OX451736.1, read on the forward strand.
CTTCAAATGCAAAAATGATCAATAGAGGGATTGAATTAGACATCTCGAACTTTCCAAAAAGTCCAAGATCATCTCTTTGGGATAAAAATTGAGCAAGTTATGGTTTTCTCAAGTTGGGAAACATTTAGAAAATTCAAAAATCCTACATCGAGCAAAGTTGAGTTTTCAAGGCATTAACTCATTTATTTGAGTTTTAAACTTCTCCATAGCATATTATAGGACCCATAAGCTCTTCTCCTTGTGGTCTTACTTTTTATCCATTTATTTTCCATTTATTTGGATTTATTTTCAATAAAACATGAAATAAGTGGTTTAAATAACAAAGGGGGTGTATAGCACAAATGGGCTTGTAATTATCTTGCACAAGGGCCTAAGCCACGCAGAGAATGATATCCAGGTTCATCCCCTACAAGAAATGGCACAAAAGTCATTTTGAGAAAGTTTTCAAATTTTGCATTATGGTTCTTTAAAACATCAATTTGGCAAGTTTTTGAATATTATATCAATACTTCATTACAAGGCTTTATGGCATGGATTTTTCATTCAAGACCATTCATTCCTTCCCTCCTATATATATTGGACCATTTGCAAGCATTAAGAAAAGAGAAAAAGACACTTACCACGCTACAAAATCCCTCTCTCAAACTCTCCATTTTCATAAATTCGTCAAAAATTTGTAACCGCACTTACAAGCCGTTTCGTGGCAAACTAACACTATAGTCATTCTCCCAGCATTCCCATGAATTGATCCAGGCCATCCCTAGGCCCTTGCACGACCAAGAACACTACATATCAGAACCTGTGTATTTGGTAAAAAATTTAATTCGAATTTCATTTATCTGTAAATTTTAATGCCTTGGTTTGTTTAAATGTTGCACATGACCTAAAACTATGAGGTTTGGGCGTGAGAATCATAAGGTTTTAGCCTGAAATCCAATCGTGGCATAGCTAGAACACGATCTGCATTTCGTGCTCATAGCATAGGATACATGCCCATTTATTTTGTTTTGTTTTGTTCTATTCTTTATGTTTTATTTCTTCTTTTGATTTTATTTTTATTAATTAATCTTAAAACCAAAAAATCACAGAAATAATAATTAACTTTTTTTAAATAGATCATTAATTAATTAATTAATTAGTTAATATTTTCCTAAAGTAATGATTAAGTAGAATTAGGTTTTATATTTCATAATTCTTATTTTCTTTAATATTAAAAAATTTAAAAAAATATTAATTAGGTTTATTTTATGTTATCAATTAGACTTCAATTTAATATTTTCGTAAATTAAAAACCAAACAAAAAAAAACATGCCTTTTCTTGTCTTAAAACTAATTCAAAAAACATCAAAAAGTTTCCTTTACGCATTTTCCTATTTCGCGCGTATTTTCTTCTTTCGCACTTTTATATTCCTGTAAATTTCAATGTAGTCAAACTATAAGGCATTTTTATTGTTTTCCTTTATATTTCTCCCGGTTTTGGATTTGTAATTAAATCCCTCTCCCCGAAACCATGTAATAGCATAGGAATATACGTTTCCGCACTTTATATTTTTGTGCATATATTAACTGTTAGATGTATGGCTAATAGGGTTGCATGAAAAAGATAAAACCAATCGCTAGAAAACTAAACAAAAAGACTAATATATCTGAAATCAAATACACTCGCACATATGCACCCCTAGGGTATCACCACTTCGGTTACCTTCGGTAAACGGTCATTGAAGCATAGGGAGTTTCAGTGGTTACCCTCCAGTCCAAAAAAGATCAAAATGACTCATTAAAATGTTTCCTCAGAAAGATCTTTAGGACTTTAGGGTAATTACTAAAGTTTCCTAAACATTGCTTTTGTGACTGTAAAAATGTCCCTTTCGATTATCTCTTAAACTCCAACGATGGGGCTACCTACTCCTTAATAGTAGGATAGTGTTGTCTAAAGGAAATGAGAAAAAACGAACAACCTTTTTTTTCGAGTAGGTAGATAGTTCCTAGGTACTTTCTCAAAAATCTCAAAATCTTTTCACACAAACACTTTCAAAACAGTTTTCAAAAACAACTTCGTCACACTCTTGAGGACAGAAACAAGAGTTATCACGAAGTAAAAACAATTTTTTTTTCAAAACACACGCACAAAGCAATTTCAAAATGAGCAAAGTGCTTAAGAGCCCGTGTAAAACCACGGATAGAAAGGGTGCTAATACCTTCCCTTTCTATAATCTACCCCCTTACTCAGAAAACTCTCGAAAAAGTTTTTTTCTGTTCTTTTTTTACCTTTCCTTTGTTGGATAAAATAAAAGACGGTGGTGACTCTTGCTTACTGCATATTTGTGAATGAAAATGTAAAACCAGTATTAACAGTCGGTTCTGCCACCGTATTACAGAACTGGCGACTCTGTTGGGGATATGATTTATAAAGTGTGGTTTACCTTAGGATCTAGGTCATTTTAATTGCTTCTTTGGCTTGTCTTGATTGATTTACTTTTAGGGGTATCTGTTTGGGTTGTTTGGATCCCAAACCCGGATCGGGGAATTCCTTTTAGGTAAGTAGCAATAAACTGTGAGGGAGCTGTGCGGAGTATACCGACACTGTTGAAACAGTAGCTATGTTGATGCGATACTTTGGTGTGTACGGTAGCCCTTGAGTAATCAAGGAGAATACAGGGCCGATGTTTGGTATCATAAAGCGTCAACTTAACTTAGCACCTTAATTGACCAACCTGGCTTTTTAGGATGTAGTGAGATAGTCATCTTTGGTGTAAACCCAAAGTCGGTTGATACTCGATGCTACACTCATTGAGACTTGAATCATGAGTTTGTTTGGTGGCAAGTCAATTGTCTATCAGAATGAAATTTGGGGGGAAAGATCGGTGATATTGAGATCCCTTAGAACCCGGTTACTATTATAGGATAGGGTAAACCAATCCAACTTCAAGAGGGTACTACCTTAAAACCCATGCAAGCCTAAACCTAAGGTTGTTTGTGTGACTTGTTTGCTTTTAACTTGAACTACTTACAGGGTTTTATTATCTGACAACATGATTTCCATGCAGGATTTGGATTTCTTGCAGGGTTCACTTGTTTTCATCACCTTACACTTTTTATTAACGCATATTATACACATCATAACATCATGCCACAACATTTCCTTAACCATTTCAAGGATCTCAAGGGTTTGTGATGCAGGTTATGATAAATCAGACGTCTAGAAAGGGGCAAGGGCATTTATTTTCCTCTAGCCAATGCCGTAAGAAGATCAAAACTCAATAACTTGAGTCAGGATCTATGACCCACTCGATATGGTGAGCTTCACTCTTGTAGAAGGACCTTTAATGATACGAAGTGCTTCAATCAAAGTTGTAAAGTTCAACGCCTAACATTTTTCTTGTTTCCCCTGCGAGATCCTTGAAAACATTTGCATATCATACATGTCATCGCATAACAGGTAGGCTCCTGTACATGTCTCTCATGTTCTTGTTATTTATTATAGCAATGACTCTCCAACAAGACAACAGAGATCTTAAAACTCAAGAGGCTCAGTTCATGGAAATGTTCCTAAACCTATCCAAGGGGCAGGAAGAATTGAAAGCACTCCTCACTGGGAATATGACCAAGAAACGTCCTGATAACAACAAGGATGACTAGGTTGAACAGCTGCAGGTTGAGATGGAAGCAATGAGAATGCAAATGTTGGGGCAGATGTCTCTTATCTAAAGCCTAGCCCGGGGACAAGAAGATCTGAGGACCATTGTCAACAAGCTTCATCAAGACGGATGCAACCGTATGAAACAAACAGTCGAGGCTGGGGGTCAAGTCATTCATCAACCCTTGATGGGACAAAAAGTTGGCTTGGAGAGTAGACCTTTCCAAATTGCTGCTACGTCACAAGCCTAACCACAACCTCGCCAACAACAACAAGGTAATCGGAATAAGCGGAAGACATTTAAAAGATGCTTTACCAAAATTAACATGTCATTGGCTCAAACATTGCAACACATGTTGGAGGCCAAGCTGGTTACATTAAAGGACCCTCCTCAGAATCCCAACACAGCCTCCCCAAGGTACAATCCAAATCCAAGATGTGCGTACCACTCCAACAGTCCTGGACATGACACCAATAGCTGTTGGACATTAAGAAATAAAATTCAAGACCTAATTGACGAAGGAGCTCTAGAATTCACACAAGATGGTCAATTGGAATTCTTCTGCCATTCCTCAAAGGCACATCATCTAAAGTGACAAGTTCTGACAAGAAGGCTTTTCGTTCATTAGAATTTTCAAGTTGTAATTGTCTTTTGATTTGTTCGAACACTTATTTATGTCAAACTTTATTATTTCATCAATGCATTGCATATCTTTGTCTTGAATTATTTCATTCATTGTCACTATACTTAAATTGTATTTTACTTCCTTTTTGTGATATTCAACTCTCAATCAAAAGCTCTAAGCCTTTAGAGGGAGGATGATGAAAACGATACCACAATCCATATAATGTGCTTTTGAACAGACCTTGCTGACGAAGTACAAACGTTGTTTCAAATCCAAAACAGTGGAGTTGTAAGGAAGATAATCTCTAGTCAACCCCTTTGAGCCAAAGAAGTAGGAGTTTTTCTTTTCACGTAAATTAAAACCCTTAATCATAACCTGGGGCAGGGTAGTTTCTCAGTCAATTCAGATGCGCATTAAGTCGTAATCTTTCGCTTCGTACACAATGAATGGCATCGAAGACGTCCTTCCAAATCAAAAGACGGTGATGGTTCCGCATAATCATCAAAGCAGGAAGTCATTATTTTTCAAAAGAAAAGCTCGTTAAGTCAAAACCTATGAAGGAGACTTAAGAAAAAATTGGGGCATCCCGCTGACTGTAATCGCAAAAGAAACAATTCAGGCAAAAAAAGGGATAACGAAAACCAAAAAAACGGTTACTACAAATCCTTGACAAAAAGAAGATTACAAAAATGACTGCCTCTTCAAAATAAACTTTCAGTATTCGAACCATCACCGGAACATCAAGGACAAGATGCCATACTCAATTGGGATTCAAAATGCACAATTAACTGAGCATAGGACTGAAGAACATCACGAAGAGCAGGTGGGTACAAATAAATTTTGAGCATTTATCCTTTGTTTCTTAAACCGTGAACCAGACCACGTTACAACCCTTAAAAGTCCTAGTTGAAGCATGGGTTAGTTCGAGAGCATACTGTTACAAAAGGTATCCTAACTCCTGTAGGACTTGCTTTAAATCCTGAGATGACATCACACTTTTACAAAATTTGTTTGTTTTACTAAAAAATAAATTTTCAAACTTCAAGACAAACATAAACTTGCATTCTTAAAATACCATTGTTTGCATATGACTATTTGTTCAACAACAGAGAAATTCGCATGACGAATATCTAGTGAACAAAAACCTTCTCAATGAAAAGGATCACCTCAAGTGGAAAAACACTTCCAACCAAGGGGCACGGCATGATCATTATCCATCACCTGGGGAAGTCAAGTCAAGATTCAAATAATCTCTCAAAGATGCCGAATAGCCAGGAGCAGATCTCCATCTGAATCACTTGTGGCATTGGGCATGAATTCCAGCAACGAATCATGTACGATCAAACAAACACCTTCTGGAAGTGTGACAACACTTACTACTATGGACAATGATAATTCTTTGTACCCGGTGAACATGGACATAGTCATAAAATACTACGCATGAACAAAGACCCGCTAGGTTGACTGGCCTAGGAAAAAATTAGGGATAAAAACAAAAAAATCTGTACACCCGGCAAGTCGAAAACCTGAAAAGGAGGCTTGGGCAAAAAAGGGTATCCCAGTGGACTGAAAATGTGAAAAGACAGTCCAGGAAAAAAGTTAGGGATTAAAGCGTACGACTACGTCCCATCATCTTGTCACTTGTCTAATAAGTAGAAGGTTTATTACCCTGATCTGCATTCACCAAGGACTCCAAGTGTGGGGATAACAGTCAAACCATCTACAAAATCCCCGGTTGATATTTTCTACAATAGGTATCGAGACAGGAGCATTCTACTACAAGGTCACTGCCATGTTCTTAGCATGCATCCTATTGATATCAGGTGTTATGATACCCTCGGTAGAGCAAAATCTCTAAATTACTGCTCTAACTAAAATTCCCCAATGAAGTCGCCAAGCTTCTCGGGATTTCCCAATGGAAACATTCTGAATAAAGCAGATTATCATCTAGAAACGGTTCAGGTACGATCCAAAAATGGATGTCATCCTGACACCTACTCCAGGTTCTATCCTAGTACAGTGCAGATATGATCCAGAGACGGATGTCATTCTGACACTTATTTCAATGCATCATCTAGAAACGGTTCAGTTACGATCCAAGGACGGATATCATCCTGACACTTATTCAAGATCATCATCTAGAAACGGTTCAGGTACGATCCAAGGACGGATGTCATCCTGACACTTATTCAAGATTCTCATCTAGAAACGGTTCATGTACGATCCAAGAACGGATGTCATCCTGACACTTACTCCAGATTCTCATCTAGAAACGATTCAGGTACGATCCAAAAACGGATGTCATCCTGACACCTACTCTAGATTCTATTCAAGTACAGTGCAAATACGATCCAGAGACGGATGTCATTCTGACACTCATTCAACACATGTTTCAAGTACAGTGCAAATACGATATAGAGACTGATGTCATTCTGACACTCATTCAACACATGTTTCAAGTACAGTGCAGATACGTTCCAGAGATGGATGTCATTCTGAAACTCATTCAACACATGTTTCAAGTACATTGCAGATACGATCCAAAGACGAATGCCATTCTGACACTCATCCAATAGATTGTTTCAAGTATAGTTCATATACGATCCAGAGACGGATGTCATTCTGACACTCATTTAACACATGTTTCAAGTACAATGCAGATACGATCCTGAGGCAGATGTCATTCTGACACTCATCCAATGCATGTTTCAAGTACAATGCAAACACGATCCAGAGACGGATGTCATTATGACCCTCATTCAACATATGTTTCAAGTAAAATGCAGATACGATCCAAAGACGGATGCCATTTTGACACTCATACAATACATGTTCAAGTACAATCACAACATAGATCCATCCATAAAATCTCCAGCAGGCACAGGGGCAGAAACATCCTAATGCGAAGTCATCGCTGTATCCTCAGCATACGTCCTAGTGATGTCTATGTTCCCCATAGAGTAAAACCAACCAAAGTTTTGGTCTCTTCTTCCCCAAGTAGGAATTACTTTCTCTAGCAAAGTTCCTTCAGAGAGCTGAAGTCTGTTTTCCCCAGCCCAATTTTAACGGTTCATAAAACCTCCTCCCGGGTAGATTTTATTCGCAAACTGCGGAAGCTCATTCCCCAACAGAGTTTATTTATCTATATCAGCATAATCTTCCAACAAGCATCTCCCTCCATAGAGTTATTCTCAAACAGAATCAATTCTCAAGAAGAGTCAATCCCCGACATAACATCCTCAAACATAAAGAGGAAATCCTCGACAAATCATCTCTACTCATCATCCCTAGCAGAAGTAGAAGAACCACTTTTTCTACAACGGTCAGGAATTCAATTTCCAGTACTCTTCAGCAGCAGTCAGGGATTTATTTTCCCAGACTCAGATATGTCACAATAGCATTTCATGTTCATACATCATGATGTGCGCATACATATTGCATACAACATAATCTCATTTATTTTGAAAACATCATCACGCAATGCATTTTATGCATCGCATATAATTAATCTTGTACCTTTTCAGGAAAGATGGTTATTATCAACAATTCCAACAGTTCAAGGTTAAATCCATGAAGCTATACATGTCATATCTGTAGACAACTAATAGAAAATTAGTTCCCGAAACCAAACGGATCAACTAATCTACGTGATCAAATGAGGCACCCCTACTACCCAAGCTTTATTTCGAAGTAACCCTACTACCCAGGTTCCTTCTCACATCCCACCACCCAGGCTTTATTCCGAAACAGCCTTACTATCCAGGCTTTATTTCAAAGTAACCCTACTACCCAGGTTCCTTCTTACAGCTCTACCACACAGGCTTTATTCCGAAACAGCCCTACTACCCAGGCTTTATTTCGAGGTAACCCTACTACCCAGGTTCCTTCTCACAGCCCTACCACCCAGGCTTTATTCCGAAGCAGTCCTACTACCCAGGCTTTATTTCAAAGTAACCCTACTACCAATGTTCCTTCTCACAGCCCTACCACCCAGGCTTTATTCCGAAGCAGCCCTATTACCCAGACTTTATTTCGAAGTAACCCTACTACCCAGGTTCTTTCTCACAGCCCTACCACCATGGCTTTATTTCGAAACAGCCCTACTACCCATGCTTTATTTCGAAGTAACCCTACTATCCAGGTTCCTTCTCACAGCCCTACCACCCAGGGTTTATTCCGAAGCAGCCCTACTACCCAGGCTTTATTTCGAAGTAACCATACTACCCAGGTTCCTTCTCACAGCCCTACGACCCATGCTTTATTATGAAGCATCCCTACTATCCAGCCTTTATTTCAAAGTAACCCTACTACCTAGGTTCCTTCTCACAGCCCTACCACCCAGGCTTTATGCCGAATCAGCCCTACTACCCAGGCTTTATTTCGAAGTAACCCTACTAACCAGGTTCCTTCTCATAACCCTACTATCCAGGCTCCTTTTCATGAATTACCTGACGCGTTTTTACATGGATGTGTCCCGAGAAAGCCCTATACAAGTTCCTTCTCTTTTATCTCCAGACAACAATTTACAACACTTTAAAACCTATACATGACCAGATACGGTCAATTTCATATTCCCTAGTAAGTCACTGTAAAACCCAGACTCGACCATATAACAACTCACTTTTGACTCATCAATCAAGAGTTAATTCCCCAGTAGAGTAATGGACAACCGAAGCTCATAGACTCTATTTCCCAGGACATAAATCAACATTCTCTGGCGAAGTCCTCCTCAACGGCAGGTACAGGAATTCTCGCAAAGGAATCTCTTATCCAACTGATATCTTTTATAGATGGCATCTTTAAGCCCATCTCCGGATATTCTTTGTCGCCTTCCAAATGGCATCTGTAAGCCCATTCCCAATATTATCGATCGACATTCACTTCACGCGAGTGCAAATTTCTGGGCACTCTAGTGTTCAAACATCAGTCACCTTCAAATCACGAAAAGCAGACAAGTCAATCTACATCCTCAAGTTTAAGAAGATTGAACAGGGGAAGCTGTTGTACCCCAAAATTTGCCCTCTCATTTTACTTAACACATGCCTATTGAGGTCCTCAACTTGCCCAAGGATGCCCAAGAGTTGATCAGACAAATTCTCCTCCTAAGGCAATGAACCCCCAACTAGGGTTTCCATTTTCATCAAGATGGTTGAGCTCCAAGGATCCCAAATGTTATCCATAGGTCCTAATATGTCTTCAAGATCTTCCATGCCAAATTTCATGCCTTGCATAATAAGTTTGCTCAATCAATTGCTCAAGTATAGGAAAATCAACTATGCTAGGTCAAAAGTCAACTGTGGCCCATGTACAGTCAAACTTCAAGATTTTTGGTCAACATTCACAATTTGAAGTTGTATTCATAATTTAATCAAGGGTTGATCATAATTCCTCAAGAAATGCCCCTAACTCATCAAAAGTAAAAAATGGCAAATTAGGGTTTCTATAGGAAAAGTCAACCAAACATTGACCAATCATAACATTCTGATACTTTATCAGAAATTTTCCAACCAAAGCTCGTTTTGAAGATAACCCAATTCCCTACAACTTATTTTCAGCCCCCAAGATCAAGAAATGCACCATTTGAAAGATACAAGTTCATACATTACATGTCATTTTCAGAAAGTCAACAAAAGACACTTTTTGTCCAGACCTTTTACATCAAGATAACATCTTCAAATGCAAAAATGATCAACAGATGGATTGAAGTAGACATATTGAGCTTTACAAAAAGTCAAAGGTCATATCCTTGGGATACAAATTTAGCAAGTTATGGTTTTCCCAAGTTGGGAAAGTTTTGGAAAATTCAAAAATCCTATATCGAGCAAAGTTGAGTTTTCAAGGCATTAACTCATTTCTTTGAGTTTTAAACTTATCCATGGCATATTATAGGACCCACAAGCTCTTCCCCTTATGGTCTTACTTTTTATCCATTTATTTTTCATTTATTTGGATTTATTTTCAATAAAACATGAAATAAGTGGTTTAAATAACAAAGGGGGGTGTATGGCACAAATGGGCTTGGAATTATCTTGCACAAGGGCCCAAGCCACGCAGCAAATAATGTCCAGGTTCATCCGCTTCAAGAAATGGCACAAAAGTCATTTTGGGCAAGTTTTCAAATTTTGCATTATCGTTCTTTAAAACATCAATTTGGCAAGTTTTTGAATTTATATCAATACTTCATTACAAAGCATTATGGCATGGATTTTGTATTCAAGACCATTCATTCCTTCCCTCCTATACATATTGGACCATTTGCAAACATTAAGAAAAGAGAAAAAAATACACTTACCATGCTACAAAAGTCCTCTCTCAAACTCTCCATTTTCATAAATTCGTCAAAAATTTGTAACCGCACTTACAAGCTGTTTCGTGGCAAACTAACACTATAATCATTCTCCCAGCATTCCCAGGAATTGATCCAGGCCATCCCTAGGCCCTTGCACGACCAAGAACACTAAATATCTGGACCTGTGTATTTGGTAAAAAATTTAATTCGAATTTTATTTATCTGTAAATTTTAATGCCTTGGTTTGTTTGAATGTTGCACATGACCTAAAACTATGAGGTTTGGGCGTGAGAATCACAAGGTTTGAGCCTGAAATCCAATCGTGGCATAGCTAGGACACGATCTGCATTTCTTGCTCGTAGTGCAGGATACAAGCCCATTTATTTTGTTTTTTTGTCCTATTCTTTATGTTTTATTTCTTCTTTTGATTTTATTTTTATTAATTAACCTTAAAACCAAAAAATCACAAAAATAATAATTAACTTTTTTTTAAATAGTTCATTAATTAATTAGTTAATATTTTCCTAAAGTAATGATTAAGTAGAACTAGGTTTTATATTTCAGAATTCTTATTTTCTTTAATATTCAAAAATCAAAAAATATTAATTAGGTTTATTTTATGTTATTAATTAGACTTTAATTTAATATTTTCTTAAATTAAAAACCAAACAAAAAAAACATGCCTTTTCTTTTCTTAAAACTAATTCAAAAAACATCAAAAAGTTTCCTTTACGCATTTTCCTATTTCGCGCATATTTTCTTCTTTCGCACATTTATATTCCTGTACATATCAATGTAGCCAAACTATAAGGAATTTTCATTATTTTCCTTTATATTTCTCCCGGTTTTGGACTTGTAATTAAATCCCTCTCCCTGAAGCCATGTAATAGCGTATGAATTTATGTTTCCGCACTTTATATTTTTGTGCATATATTAACTGTTAGATGTATGGCTAATAGGATTGTATGAACAAGATAAAACCAATCGCTAGAAAACTAAACACAAAGACTAATATATCTGAAATCAAATACGCTCGCACATACGCACCCCTAGGGTATCACCACTTCGGTTTCCTTCGGTAAACGGTCATTAAAGCATAGGGAGTTTTAGTGGTCATCCTCCAGTCTAAAAAAGATCAAAATGACTCATTCGAATGTTGCCTCAGAAAGATCTTTAGGACTTTAGGGTAATTACTAAATTTTCCTAACCTTTGCTTTTGTGACCGTAAAAACGTCCCTTTCGATTGTCCCTTAAACTCCAACGATGGGGCTACCTACTCCTTAATAGTAGGATAGCGCTGTCTAAAGGAAATGAGAAAAAACGAACAACCTTTTTTTCAAGTAGGTAGATAGTTCCTAGGTACTTTCTCAAAAATCTCAAAATATTTTCACACAAATACTTTCAAGACAGTTTTTAAAAACAACTTCGTCACACTCTTGAGGATAGAAACAAGAGTTATCACGAAGTAAAACAAATTTTTTTCTTCAAAACACATGCACAAAGCAATTTAAAAATGAGCAAAATGCTTAAGAGCTTGTGGAAAACCACAGATAGAATTGGTGCTAATACCTTCCCTTTCTATATTCTACCCCCCTTACTCAAAAAACTCTCGAAAAAGGTTTTTTTTCTGTTCTTTTTTACCTTTCCTTTGTTGGATAAAATAAAAGACGGTGGCGACTCTTGCTTACCGCACATTTGCGAATGCAAACACAAAACCAGTATTAACAGTCAGTTCTGCCACCATATTACACGTTCTTCTCCATGCAACAATGTTATTATCAAAGTTTTTTCATCGCCTCAGTCTCCATGCAGCGATGTAGTTATCAAGCTATTTCAATTAACTATCCCCAGGTTGCGGTAGATATGCGAATAAATCTACATAATCCATTGCATCAGTCTCCATGCAGCAATGTATTATCATACTGAGTTTTATTTATCCCCTAGGTTATGATAAATACACAAGTTCCTCCTCTGCGGTATAACCCATTGCGTCAGTCTCCATGCAGTAATATGGGAAATTCGCGATATAGCTCATTGCGTCAGGCTCCATGCATCAATGTGGGAAAGTTGTGTTATAACTCATCGTGCAATGTTTATCAGACTTAGTTTTATTCACCCCCTAGGTTGCGATGAATAGACAAAATCAAATCAAATCCAAACTTACTATATTAGTCTTGAAGCATTAGTAAGTCAACTTTTTTCAAAACTTGTATTTTTTTAAATATGCAAAAAAAACCTACAATCTTTTTTAGATATTTATGGGTTATCTGCGTCGCCATACCTAAAATCAAATAATATTTTGTTCAAACATTGGTTAGATGATACATAATCATTTAGGCCTATTCTTTGTACCCACGGAAATGCTATACATCGTATCCTTATAATTTGTCGGACAAATTTTGGGGTCTTCCAATATTTAATAAACTTTTGATTAAACGTGTGAGACCTACGTATTATAGCACTATTCAGTCGAAAGGTAATTAAATAGGGGCAGCTGTCATACCCCAAATTTGAGCCATCAAATAATCAAATTATGTTACTTTTCTATTGACCAATATCATTTATATTGTGTAAGTTTTATGTGGGTTTAAAACAAGAAAGAGAGTTGTATTGATCTAAAATGGATCATCAATATCTGATGGCCCATTAGGGTTTCATTCACCTTTTAGAGGGTGTATCATTATGGAGAGAGGTGTACATTTTAAATCAATTTAGACCCATGTAGGGTCACATTCATGAAGGCCCACTAGGGTATTAGGGTTCATTTTGAAGAAAGGGGGGTGTGTTAGTTAAAGTTTGGGGCCATTTCTAAAAATAGAGGGTCCATTTCATTTTTGGTTCCAACCGAAAAGGAGAGGTCTACATTATTAAAAGTTCTTGGACTTTTCTAAAATCAGAAAAGGCCCATAAACAATCTGTTTTATTAAGGCCCAATAAGTGAATCAACGGGCCCATTTTAGTTGTTTTGAGAAACTGTATTAGTTTTTATTGATTATTGATTTTAAACATTATTATTACTTCATTTAAAAATGTATATACATATGTTAGTTGTATTAATTAAAACATTTGATTAAGAAAATCCCAAAAGAGAAGCTCTCACTCCCAACTCATACACAGCCCATCCCAATGTTGTGTTGCAAATAAACACTGTACAAATTGATGAAAAGAAAATGTATACTCTAATGCGTACTATTTGGATCAACATAAATTAACGTTTGTAAAAGCCAAAAACAATTGTTGCTGGAATCAAATCCAATCTTTCCCTTTATTCAAGAGATCTTCACTAAATTAGAAATTTGCAAACTTATCAAAACAACATAATTAAATTAGTACCAAACTAAATCATTACAGATCCATACCAATACTAATTTACATAACAGAATCAAATCTCATAGCTCTTAGCTTAACTAAATCAAACCTAATCAGAACTTATACAAAAATAGAATCAACAAATCAATGTCCAAATCCCTAATTTCCTAAGCAAATTAATCTGTAACGGCAGAATTACAAAATTTCCTAAAACTATCTAAACCTAACACTATAAAATCTTAAGTTCTACAAATAAAAAAGGATAGAAAATGATCACATGAGGGTAAAACAGAAAGGGGAGAGAAGAAAGACAGTAGAGCCCAAAAATCATTTCCGCCGTTCCAAGTTAGGGTTTCAACATCTGAAACCCTCGTACTCCTTTGTCCCACCGCTATAACCTCCTTCACCACACCAACACATCCTCAGCCACCACCGTCCTCATCGCCATTGCTATTACAAGGACCTGAAATAAAGAAGAGAGATTAGAAAAGCTTGGATCAGAATCAGACGCGAAACCTGAAGGACAACCACGACCGAAGGTAAAAAAATGACTTAGCTTTTCTCTATTGTTGTATGATTTGGGTTGTAAGGGACAAGGTGGGCATCCAAGAGAGAGAGGAGTGCCGCCGCCGAAACAGGTTAGGGGTGGCTCTGTTTAGGGTTTGCGAGAGAGAGAGAAGAAGATGTAAAAATGAAATTTTTGTTTTTGTAAAAAGAAAATATAGTAAGTCTTGCGATCCAGTACATGATGGTTTACCATCACTACCATACTCCCCAAATATGAACCATACAATCACAATCTTACTCTCCAAAACACGCACCCCGCCATACTGCCATATGCCTTCCCATATGGAATCCAAACGGATCTCCACACCTCCCTGTCTGTTGGGCCTAGCCCATATCTAATTTCACCCTTATTTCTTTTTATTTTTACTAACACCAACCAAAACGCAACCCCAGGCCAACACGGGCCAAGTCCAAAATTTGGACTTGGGCCCTGGCTCTTTACACCATCCTTTTTTGCTAACGCGTTCAGAAACACACCCCACATTGCCTTTTGGGCTCGAATTCAATATCTGAATTCAGGCCCATGCTATTAAGGCCCCCCTCTTTACTAGCTTAGTATAATCTACACCCCCCTATGTTTTTCTATTTTTTTTATAATTTTATTTTTATATTTATATTTTCTTATTTTTATTAATTATAATATTATTTATTTTATTTTTTGTCATATAAGCCATAATATATTTTTCTAAATACATCCAAATATATTTTATTGCATTAAATTATTTCTTTTAATCATGCATTTAATTATAACATTTTCACAATTAATATACTAAAAAAATACTTAACTAACGACACATTATTTTCGTAAATCAAATTAATCCAACAATTATTCTTCTAAAAAGTTTACAAGTATATTTGAATCAACTGCGCACTATGTCTAATATCTCCGTTATTCATACGCCTAGACTGAGTATGCGGGAAATTCAAATATAATTTTTAACCCATAAAAAAAGTACAAACCAACTGCAAACTACGAAATGGGACTCTGATTCCTCCTAAGAGGATACATAGGGATGCGATTAAAATCGTGGCGAGTTCCCCTAGTAAAAATTAAAACTCTATTTCCTAAAACTGTACTTCTAAACCTAGTATCCTTGTAAACAAGGTAGATGAGGGATGCCTAACACCTTCTCCTCATCTGGAATCGAGTCAACGATCTAGAATCTCTGAACTTTTTAGAGTTATTATTTTATACTCCCTTCCTTAGGATAAAAATTAAGGGTGGCGACTATGATAAAAAATCTAGTTGCAAAAGTATGAAGTTGAAGTCTTGACATCTTCACCTTAGAGGTTCCTTCATGAGCAGTCTTCAAAATCTCCCAAGCTTCTTTAGCAACAGTACAATTACTTATCAGTTTGAAGATGTTTTTATCCACTCCATTGAATAGGGCATTCAATGCTTTAGATTTTCTTTCAGCTAACTTATCATCTTCATCAGTCCAGTCTTCCTCATCCTTCAACACATCAATAATCTTCCCTTCCTTATCTCTATCCATTGGTGGATCCCATCCTTTGACAACAGATTCACAATCATTGTTGTCCGTGGATTCAATAAAAGCCACCATACGAGCTTTTCAGTGATCACAATTTGTTCCATCAAGGATGGGTAGTCTGTTCACAAATCCTCCTTCCTTGTTCATTGTACCAGAAAGTATCTTCCTTGAATCTCACCTAGATACAGAGCAGGATGCCTGCTTTGATACCAATTGAAATTCTGGTTGTCAGATCTCAGATGTCTTAAGAGGTGTCGAGATAATGATCTCTAAACAAAACACAATGACAAGGTATAACAGATAAACAATACTGAAAAAATAAAGGAACATGAAAAATTGTTAACCCAGTTCAGTGTATAACAACACCTATTCTGGGGGCTACCAAGCCAGGGAGGAAGTCCATTATAATAGTATTAATTTGAAGCTAAACTACCCCGTTTACAACTTCTCACTTAACCACTACTCGTGCTTACTTCTACCTAAGACTCACCTAGGTATGTGGCCCTTCTCACTTCCCTTCCTATCACTACACTAAATAAAAACATTTCTTAAATTTAGAAGACACTCTTCAAAGACACATAACCATTTTATGCTTAAAAGCTTAAGAATGATTAAAAATACTTACAAATCAATAAGACATAGTCCTACTCTCCTATCAAAGTGATATCAGAGAGGCTCACAATTAACAAAATAGTCCTAATACTTTCACTAAGACTAAGTGTTCAATCAACATACAAGACCACCCAAAATCATGTTCTACAATGCTACAAAATACACTACAGTTCCACCTTGTGTTAGGGTTTAAGCCTTCCTTTTATAACCTTGAATGAACTAGATTTTGGCTTCAAAAGTGAAACAATTAAGTGCTAAACATCTTCAGGAACTTTTGCATAAAAATAGGACTTCAATCATTAGTTTATAAATTATCTCCATAATTAGAAACTAAGAATACGCCTTGAATTAAGCTTGAATCTCTTAATCCTTAAACTGAGCACCACATAAGATATCATAATATTCCCAGAATATTTTGCATCTGTAATAGACTAAAAACATCCAACTATCTAGTTGTACACATGCGCGATGTCGAATGATTCTGCAAGGATATCTTGTTCAATATGTTTCTAAAATTGATAGAACATCTTATTTCAATATGTTGGAGTCAAGCATAATCTTTGATTCACCCATCTCGAATGCCACATAAGATTACTTAATATTGATAGAATATTAAGTAATTTAAATCAACTGTATCTAAACTGTAAAAACTGTAACAGACTAGATGTCCTACTCTTTTAGTTAGGACATCACATTCAACATGTTGAAACTACAAGTGGAAACATCTTGTTAAACATGTTGCTGCGAAGTTAGTTTTACCAAAATTAAGCCAATAAAAAAATAGAATTAACATTTTCTTTTGGTTCTTTAATAATTCATTCATGCATTCCCTTTAGAAAATTTAAGCTTTAGATAACACACCTTTTGATTAGAACAAACATAGTGGACCCTACGGAGTACCATAGATGTTTAGGGTGCTAATACCTTTCCTTTGCATAATTAACCCTTGTACCTTGATCTCTATTTTATTTTGGGTTTTATTCGCTCTTTTCCTATTTCTCTTTGGAAACAATAAAATATGGTGGCGACTTTCACTTTGTGAGTTAAGTCAATTAATGGCTTAATCTCAAATTTTTACCGCTACATGACACCGACTCACTAACAAACCTTCTAGGCAAAATAAAAACATCCCTAACCAACTCTTAACAAATTAATATCAACGTATATTCTATATAACAACTCACACTACTTTTCATTCAACTAACTTCATCCATCAACTAAACTATATAAACATCATTGCTTTCTCAATTCATTTTCACCCATCATTTCATACACTCATTTTCACCATTCTTTAACCCTCATTCTCTCTCCTTGGACCGAGATTTATCACACCATCATCACCATTTTTCCACTCTACAAAACCTTCATTCATACCCACTCTTCTCTCCCTATCTCCACCTTCATCCAACTCTCTTTGAACCACACCCTATCACCACCTTCAACAACAATCATTCGCAAAAAATCCAAAAAAACTTCTCTGCAAACTAAAACTTCAACTCTCTCTATCTGAGCTACAACTTTAATCATCTTTAACGCTCCACTTCTCAGCATCTGCAACTACGACAACAAGCGTGAATTGCATAACCTAAAAACTTCCTTAACAACATTCATCATGAACCTCGCAATAACACATACGCTTCACAACAATCTCAACACAAAATAATACGCACGAAAGGAAGAAGGAGAAGATGGAGTGAAAAAAAGAAGAGAAATATAATCTAGAAGAAGAAAGATTACGAGTCTGGTTAAAGAATAGCACCTAGAATCATCAAGTCTCTAGGTTTCTTTCATCAACATCGTGATTTAATAGCCGTGGAGCGCATATTATAGCATGTAGAGTGATAACCCCAAAGTTTCACAGCTTGAATCCTCTCCACCTTCTTCAAAATTTGTATCCTTTCAAAGCTTTCTTCATACCAGAGTGAAAATTATAGTATGTAAAGTGATAACCCCAAAGTTTCACAGCTTGAATCCTCTCCACCTTCTTCAAAATATTCATCCTTTCCAACCTTTCTTCATACCAGAGCATAAATTCTAGCATATAGAATGACAACCCCAAAGTTTCACGGCTTGAATCCTCTCCACCTTTTTCAAAATCTTAGGGTTTTTGCTTTTGTTTAGGTTTAGAACAACTGAGGTAGAATATGTGAAAACAAGTGGTATATTAGGGAAGGTGAGGTGAAGGTGATTCTTGTGGTGGTGGTAACAGTCAATTCTGGGCGATGAGGGCAGAGGCTGCAATGGTGTGTTGTCGGAGAAGAGAAAGAGAGCGAACACAATTTTGAGAGGGAGGTTGAGTCTCTTTAAAAGTAGATGGAACATCATAAGCCTGAAACCCAAAAAAAATCATCAAAACTACACCGTTTCCATCATTTTTATTTATTTTCTATTTTTATTTTAAAACTTTTAGATAATAATGATAAAAATGCTGAAAGATCTGGTTTGTGTTGAGGCTATTGGGCCTAGACCAAATTCGCATATCCCATGTGGCCCGTTAGCACACCCTTTTTAGAAAATTGAAAGCCATTAAACCAAAAAAAACTATTTATGGACCATAGCTAGTGGGCCTTAGCGCCTGATTCTAGACCCATTCCCTGGATTTCAGCTTTACACCTTCTTCCTGATACATTTTTATTCCTATTTTCTTTTCTTTGATTTTTATTTTGATTTTACATTTCTATTTTATGATCTTAATATTAAAAAATTATTATAAAAAGTGTAGAATTTCATGATAATATTTTAGGAGTATTATTTTTGAGTTTATGGTTTTATATTATTCGTTTTGCATTTTCTTTAAGTTTAAAAAAATATGAAAAAGATATTAACTACTTTGATGATTGTTCTTGTTAGAATTGTTGATTGATCTTGATGATCTTATCGATGAGTTTTCCTGATGATATTTATGATTAAATGCCTCTGTGCCATTTCCAATTGACACTTTGGTTTTGTTTGCTACCATTTTTGTCATACTTTGTGATAAACGAAGAGTCACTCATTTTTGCACCTCAGCTGAGATCACGACATCATTCCTCTAGGTTAATTTTAGTTAAAGACAAAGAGTCACTAAGTTTTGCACCCCAGCTGAGATCACAACATCGTTCTTCTTATTTTCTCTTCTTGATTGCTTGTGTGATAACATGCACCCTTAGGATCTCTTGATTCAATCTTGTTCAAGTTGAATTGAGATAGACATTAGGCACTAATCCAACTATGACAACATAAGTAAAATTCCCTTTTATCCCAACTTTAGGATCATGATGCATGACAAAATTAGGATTAGTTCCCCTTATTCCTTTTCTTCTTTTGCTTTACGTACTAAAACTTATTTTCTTCTTCAAACTCCAAAACTTTTAACAAATAATGATGTAAATCATAATGCACGAGCCTTAAGTGGTTGGAAAAGAATGAGGCGATATATTTCAAACCTTGTTCTTTCTTTCATCCATAGTCTTTAGTATGATTCAATTCACAACCCTTTCACAAATAAGTGGAGAAGTAGTAAGTGTCCCTCTATTGGGATCCATTTTCTATTATCTATAACAAAACACACAACACATTCAAATTGCTTTTTCCTTACGGATTTTATTTCGAAAACATTTTCAGAAAGAACATGTTAATTATGTTCTACGCAATGTGTGAGTCTCTAAAGTTCAAGCGACAATAGGATGCGAAATTAACATCGTTCACTAAAAAACACAAAACAAACCAAAAATTTTAAGAAGAACTACGATGCTCTGATTCTTCTGGGATACAGTCATTGGCTTGCAAAACCTAAGCGAGTACAGTAAGAAACAAATTGTTTTTACCTTAAGCAATTTTCTCATGCATTCCCTTAGCGAAGTAATCTTTAGATATAAAACACCCTTTGATTAGAATAACTAGAATGGATCCTGTTGAATACAACGCATGTGAGGGGTGTTAATTTCTTCCCCTTACGTAATCGACTTCCGTACCCTTTCTCTTGGTTGCAAGGCCATCTTATCCTTCGTTTTGGGTTTTTCTCGATATTTTCCCTTCCTTCAGGATAAATAAAGTTCGGTGGAGACTTTATGTTTTTTCGCGATGCAACACTGTTGAACATACACCTCTTCATGTAAGTGCCCATTCAGAAAGACACTTTTTACATCTATTTGAAAAAGCTTGAACTTTAGTAAACATGCCACTCCTAGTAGAAGTCTGATGGATTCAATTCTAGCAACTGGAGAAAAAGTCTCATAAAAATATACTCCTTCAATTTGAGTGTATGCTTGAGCCACAGGTCTAGCCTTGTTTATGGTAACAACTACATTTTCATCAGATTTGTTCTTGTAAACCCATTTTGTTCCAATGACATTTGTTCCATTTGGTCTAGGTCCTAAGTCCTACACTTCATTACTTTTGAACTGGCCTAGTTCTTCTTGAATGGAACTTATCCAGAATTCATCAGTTAAAGCTTCCTTCACATTGTTGGGTTTAATCTTAGAGACAGAGCAAGAGTTAGAAACCAAATCTCTTTATCAAGTAGTTATCCCTTCATTAAGATTTCCTATAATAAGTTCTTTAGAATGATCTTTATGAATTCTGATTGAAGGACCTTTGTTGGCTTGATTTTCATCAGATTTAACATCTGTAGTCTCATCATTTGCATTAACATCCACCACATTTTATGACTCATTATCCATCTGGAATGATGTTCCAACATCTATTTCGACATCATGTCCACATCTGTTTCGACATCATGTCCACATCTATGATTCAGTTATCAACCTCGACATTTATATATTCCATCATGACTTTGGTTATGGAATTAAAAACTCTACAAGCTCTGATGTTAATAGAGTAGCCCTGAAATATTCCTTCATCACTCTTGGGATCCACTTTCCTTCTTTGCTTATGATCAGACAAAATGTAACATTTACTTCCAAAGAAATGAAATTATTTGACAATAGGCTTCCTTCCTTTCCATAATTCATAAAGAGTAGTTGACGTACTAGTCCTCAAGGTGACCCTATTATGAATATAACATGAAATATTTATTACTTCATCCTAAAAATTGTATGGCATATGCTTATCATGAAGAATAAGTCTAGATGATTCTTGTAGAGTCATATTCTTGCGCTCAACAACTTCATTTTGTTGAGGGGTGATGGGAGAAGAGAATTCATGGCTAATACCTGCAGAGGAGCAAAATTCAAAAAATTTGTTTTTTTCAAATTCCTTGCCATGATCACTTATGGTCCTTACAATTCCACTTTCCTTCTCTCTTTGAAGTTTTTGAAATAACTCTTTGAAAACCTCAAAGACATCTTATTTTTCTTCGATAAAATTTATCCAAGTGAATCTTGAAAAATCATCAACAACAACATAAGCATGCCTTAATATATTAAGAGTGGGTTGAAACTTCTCGTGTGTTAAAGTGTTGAGATTATAAAAAATTACTATAAGTTTCACATTTTATATAGGAAATTTAGGGAGATTATAGTCATGAAAGACAACTAGTTTTGATGATCTAAAATGTTAATTGGGTAGTTGTCTAGTTTTATCTCCTTGGAAATAAATTTCTTGACGATTCATTCTAAATTCTAATTCTTATTTTGTTTAGAATTAGAGCTAAAAAGAAGCTAATTCCAAAGCTTTCCAGAGCAGCAACATACTTGTTCCTCCTTATTCCCTTATTCACTTCAAGTAGATACTTATGCTAAATTACACTCTAATCATAACCATCTTCATTGTTTTTTTGTGCTTAATGTCAGACGATATTAAAGAAGAAATATGATGCATGGTTGGCTTTTTTGTATGAAGTATCTAATAATAACCATAAAATACCATTGACTATTGATAGTCAATAACTTCCAATAAAGAGATAAATAACTAACTTTTTTTATTGTCTTCATATTTCTCAGACAAAGACTTTCTTTACACAAAGGCGAACAAATAACCTTCTAAGATGTATTAATCGACTTTCTACTATATATGCTACAAGGACACGAAATTTATAATGCAATAATATAGTTTGGTAAGAGAACTGATTGGTCATTCATAAATTCTAAGACTATACAGAAGCATGCCTTATATGACTGACAAAACAAATTGAACCCTACACATCATAGAAAGAATGTATCCCTTCTAAGTAGCTAGCTTGACTAATACTCTATCTACTATGATTTGGATGATGAGTTTTAGGCTTGCTTTTGAATACATGAACTCTAAGATAGTTAAATAGTTTTTGTCCTGCAATGAACACAAGCATATATGCAATGTGCCTTACCCTAGATCTAAAAGTACCTCCCCCATAAAGCTAACACTTAGTAGCATTATTGTTGACCGAAATTAAGATCATATTCTTTATAGATATGTTTAATGACTCGAGCATTTTTTCTAGTAACTTTGCAAAATATCATAAGGTCATCTGTAAAAAAAGTGTGGCTAGAAATGATTGTCTTATCAACTATCATGCATGTAAACTTACCCTGATCCACCGAAATAGATAACTTCATACTAAATGCCTCTTCAAGAATGCAGAAGTGTAGGGGGGATATAGGATATCGTTGACTCACTCCTCTAGAGCAAGAAGAAAATCCTGCAACTTTTTCATTTATCATGACTAATAGTTTGCCTAAGTGTGGAATGATAAGTATCCAATAACAAAATTTTGATCAAAACCAAATTTGAACCAGAACTTTAATAATATATCAGTCTAAAATATCAAAGGCTTTTATGATGTTTATCTTAAAATCCATACTACCTCTAAAGAATTTCTTGTCCAACATATTAGTGACTTCTAAAGTAGTTTAAATACACTCATAAATATGTCAACCTCTAATGAAGCTACTTTAATGTTCTAAAATTTTTAGGAGTTAAGATGTCAACATGTTTACGATGAAAATAATGATGATTTTTAATTTAAAATTTGAAAGTGCATAAGGTCAATACTACTTTATAGAACCCGCTTCGTGTTGTATAGGTATCAAAGACACATTGATTGAATTGAGATTAGGAAGAACCTACTCCATGTTTCCCTCCTCTAAAAAATATTTCGATGTCCCAATCTAGTTAGTTTGTTACTATCATATCTCAATTTTACTATGTTATGAAAAAACTTTATATTCCTATTGTCATCCTTAAACCACTTATTCCTCCAAAACTAGTGTTGCATATGCAATATCTTATCTAACAGACGTTGAGGATTTTTCCCTCAATCCAATATCATCATTGTAAAATGCACCATTAATTCAACTTTATATCATATTAAATTCATTAGTAGTTTGACTGACTTTAAGATGAATATTATCAAATATATCTTTGCTCAATTTTTAGGAATAGGTTTAAGAAATTTTAACTTAGTAGATAAAACAAACACATGAGAACCAATAACATCAGTATTCTAATTATCAATAATCAGTTGTCTACATCTATCTTCTAGAATTTAAAGCCCAAATATCTCTATACAATAAATATATAAAAGTATATTGACAAATAAAATATATATATTTTAATAAATTTTAAAAATGATAAATAAAAAAAATTTCTAATTTAATTTTAAAAAAATAGTATATAAAGTACAATCTAGAAAGTAAAATATATCAATACAAAAGAAAATAGAAAAAATAAACCAATAAAGGTAGAAGTCAACTAAATACTATAAAAATAAACAAAAATACATAAAAAATCTAAAACTAAAGACTCACCGTGTTTATATATATATATATATATATATATATATATATATATATATATATATATATATATATATATATATATATATATATATATATATATATATATATATATATATATATATATATATATATATATATATATATATATATATATATATATATATATATATATATATATATATATATATATATATATATATATATATATATATATATATATATATATATATATATATATATATATATATATATAAATTTATTGTTAATTGTGTAGTTTTTCAATTTTAATATAATATAGCATTATATTTTTTTGACTTGTTTAGTTTAGTTTATATAAAAACCTGTCCAGATAAACACAACAAAAAAATTGGAAATAGTAAATAAGATTAATTGTATTGTGTTAATATTTGTCTCTATATAACTCTCAATTCTAAGGAGAAACTTTGTACAAAACAAGACTTAGGTTAAAATACCAACAAAACTATTATGGCTAAATTAGTTTATGTCTTTCTTCTAATGTTGGTCGAAACTTTTGTGATCCAAAATATATATGTTAATGTGAGTTATTCTTCTTTTTAACTCTTTTAAACTTTTGAAAATTTTGTGATAGGTTTATCTAATAATAATAAATTAAATAGAGATTATATTTTGCCATGATTTAACTGAGACAACTATTATATAAAGTGTTTTTAGTTGTAATTAAATGTGTCAAATTTTAAATTTTATGTAGTAGTCCATTTTGCGTATAAAATGGTTATATATTTTACTTTTTAACACTTTTTTTCTTCTTATTTTTAAATTAAAAAATAATAATATCTCCTTCATCCTAAATATATAATTTATAATTTTAAACTTATTCATACTAACATATGTTTATATATCTTTTAAATAAAAATCTACAGGCTGGGGGAGAAAGATCTCTTCATCCTGAAAGTATGAGTTCTAGCTATTATTTTTTTGAAATAATACTCTTTTACCAATAGAAACACAATATTTCTAACCATTAATATCTTATTCTTATTTCTTCAGAGTGTGCGGGTGCATGTAATGTAAGATGTTCAGCAACTATCCACAAGAAGGCATGTCTAAGATATTGTAATATTTGTTGTGCAAAATGTTTGTGTGTTCCACCTGGAACTTATGGTCATAAGGAAGAATGTCCATGCTATAATAACATGAGAAATTCGAAAGGAGGACCCAAATGTCCTTAATTTTTGTATTATTTATGCATGCATAGATCTTTGTCAATGCATTTCTCTATAATTTGATTTTTAATAAAATTACACTTAATTTATATTGTGCGTGCATTATTGGTCATGCAAATATTACTATTTGATAATTAATATTTATTGGAACTAGATGAAGAGATAAGAGTGACAAATAATTGATGGCCATAAACTTAAAATAATAAAATAAAATAAATTAAAATATAATAATTCTTCAAAGTGTTATTCGTATTATTGTAAAAAAAAACTTGGTGGATAGAAATATATTGGTAAATAAATAGTAATGTATGATAACTTTTTTGTCTGATTAATTTATTTAAAAAAAACTATTTTATAATTTACAATAACTCTTTTTAATGACTATTTTAAAAATCTTAAATATCATTTTTATATTAAAAATAAAATATATAATAAATAATAAAATTGTTACATAGAGGAGCAAAACAGTACTAGAAGTGCTCTACTAACTTGAAAACAAATTATCAAATGTTTGCCATGATCCTAATATGTCCTCAAGGTTGTCCATGCCAAATTTCATGCCTTGCACAAAAAGTTTGCTCAGTCAACTACTCAAATGCTTGAAAATCAACTATACTAGGTCAAAAGTCAACTGTGGCCCATGTGCAGTCAAACTTCAAGATTTTCTGTCAACATCAACATTTTAAAGTGGTATCCATCATTTGATAAAGGATTGATCATGATTCCTCAAGAAATGCTCTTAATTCATCAAAAGTCAAAAATTGTTATTTAGGGTTTCTATAGGAAAAGTCAACCAAACTTTGACCATCCATAACTTTCTCATACTTTATCAAAAAATTTTCCATCAAAGCTAATTTTGAAGAGAAAACAATTCCATACAATTTCTCTTCATCCTTCAAGTTCCATAAATGCACCATTTGAAAGATAAAAGTTCAGACATTATGGGTCCTTTCAAAAAGTCAACAAAAACACCTCTTGGGACAAAGCTTGGTACATGAACATGGAAGATACAATTGAGATAAAACCAAAAGGGTTGTTTATAGGACATCTTAAGATCTCTAAAAAGTCAAAGAACACCTTCATAGGATTAAAATTGATAGAGATATGCATTACTAAAGTTAACCAATTTTGAAGAAGTGCATGAAGAAAATATTGATCAAACTTGGATTTTATCCAAATGGGCCTAACCTTTTGGACTTCAAACAATCTCATAACCATATGAAAGAACTCTAAATACATTTTTGTATGCCTTTGATTTTATTTACATTTATTTTGATTTTTGTTTAATTTAAAAATTAAATAAATACCAAATAAATGCATAAAATAATAGGTTAACATTTTGGACATGTGGGCTAGTGTTTTGGGTCAGTCTTGAGGCCCAAAGATTCGTGCACAAGTGTCCAGATTCATTCAACATAAAAAATAGCATGAAATTGAAAATTATGGCATTTTTTCAAATATGGATCATGGATTAAAATGCATGTTTATGGTGATGATTCTTTCCATTCTACCTTGTCCCCTCCTCTCTACTATAGATACACAGCCTTCCCGCAAGCTTTCCTCACGCATATACAGCCTTAAGAACTCACTCCAAAAATTGCAAAATTATCAAAAAATCGTGAAATTCAAAAGAGCAAGCTCCAACCTCTTTTAATCCAATCCAAGGACTCCATCAATATCCCAGGACTTCCAGAAGTTGAATCCAGTCCATATCCACGCTTGAAGAGTCCTGATATTGCCCAACCGAATCTCAACTTTTTTGGTAAAATTCTTGGATCTCAAACTTGTTTAATTCGTAATATAAATCCCTTTTGCTGGCATATTCATATTGTTATCATTGTTTGCAAATTTTCTAACGTGTGTCATGTGATCAACGGTGCCAGAAACATAGATCACCATTGTTAGGGTTTGGAAACATTGAGGTTTTCATTTTCAGGGAGGGAGATGGTTTTAGCTTAAACTAAGACCATGGTTGAACTCGCAGCCAAGGTTTTAGGGGGGGGGGGGGGGGGGTAGCAAAAATTTCCGGGCTTGAAACGTCTTATTTCGCAGGTTCCATTTCTAGCCTCGCTGGAGAAGACAACGGTCAACCACCGTGAGGGGTGGTTTGACCCTCCTTGTGCTGGTGTGGTTGGACGACATCATCCCATTGACTGGGTTCAAACAGACTCTCTCTCTCTCTCTCTCTCTCTCTCTCTCTCTCTCTCTCTCTCTCTCTCTCTCTCTCTCTCTCTTCTCCATGCATGATTGGTTTATTTGAAATGCAGGGACCCACTGAAGAGCGCGCGTATGATAACTCACTAATTGTTTTTGTTATATATCATATTATTATTGTTTGGTTTATATAAACAAATGATAAATAGCTCAGATGGCAGGGACAACGCGTATGTGAAATAGAGGACCTGAGTTTGAATCCCAGATCCAGCCTATTGTTTTTCTAACATTTGTTGATTGCACATCCAATACATACAAGGTTTAATTATCGCATGATATTGCCTTCAATCTGGATCATCAACTACCAATGAAGGTAGATCCAACGCTCCTAGGGTACTCCTTCACGATGGACCTCCCAGGAGCCAACAACACTGAATCAAGTAAGTTTATGGGCTCCCTCTGGATTGGGCCTAGCGAATTCAACAAACACCCCCCAATTGCTTTTGATAGCCAGGCCCATTTTTTTATTTGTTATTTTTCTTCTTGTGTTTTTTAGTTATCATTTATTTCTTTTCAAAAAATCATTTTTTTTCTTAATAATAAAAAAATAAAAACATAAATAAATAGATTTAGGTCTTCAAAAATTATTTTCATTATTTTAATTAATTATTTTAATTTTTATTTTATCAACTTAAAATCAATTAGACTTAGGTTCATTTTAATTTAAATATTTTCTTAAATAAAAAAATGCACAAATATTAGAATTAGGATTTATTTCATTCAATATTTATTTTCTTAATTAAAAATAAATTTAGAGTTAATTATTTTCTTAACAAAACCAACAAAAAAGGATTTTTCTTGTTTACTTAGAACTTTTCTTAGGTTTTTTAGACGTAATATTTATCTCGCGCACGTTATTTTTTAGACGTAACTGATTATGGGATGTAATAGTTTAGATTTAAAATTCCGCATTTTATTTTCTTACACTTTTTTTTATTATGTAATTGTCCCAAAGCGTTGTAATAGTTTAGGGTTTACGTTTCTGTTTGCTTTTCCGTACTTTACATTTCCTGTACAATATTATTGTTAGTAACTAGGACTGTATGGAAAGATTGAAAATAAACATTAGCAAACCTTAATGCAAAAGATAAATAACTGAATTGAATCACTTGCACATGCGCACCTCTATGGTATCTCCCACTTTGGTTGC
The DNA here is from genome assembly GCA_948472305.1 of Vicia faba. Lineage (NCBI taxonomy): Eukaryota > Viridiplantae > Streptophyta > Magnoliopsida > Fabales > Fabaceae > Vicia > Vicia faba. The sequence goes on from OX451736.1 coordinate 764,394,669, forward strand.
CTTCGAAAACGGTCACAATTCTCGAAACGTGAGAATCTTTAGTGGTTGTCCTTTAGTTCAAGAGATCACAAGTCCCTCGATGACCCTTTCGACACCGCCTCGGTTAAAAAGTGATGTTAGAACTTTAGGACAATTACTAAAAGTTCTTGCCCAGTTGCCTTGGTGACCGTAAATGTCCCTTCGATAGTCCCTCAACATCCAACGATAGGGCTACCTACTCACTAATAGTAGGATAACACTATCTAAAGGAAAGGAGGAAAAGAACACCTTTTTTGAGTAGGTAGATAATTTTTAGGTACTTGCTTAAAAATAACCTTTTTCACACTACACTTTCAAAACATTTTTCAAAAACGCTTTATCAACACTCTTGAGGACTGATACAAGAGTTATCATAAAGCAATTTTTTTTTTCAAAACACACAAACACGAAAGCAATTTTCAAAATGAGCAAGTATGTAAGAGCCCGTGGAAAACCACGTATGGAAAGGGTGCTAACACCCTCCCTTTCCATAATCTACCCCCTTACTCAAAAACTCTCGAAAAAGGTCTTTTTCTGTTCTTTTCACCCTTTCCTTTATTGGATAAAAGAAAAGTCGGTGGCGACTCTTTCTTACTGCAAATTTGCCAATACAAAATGCAAACCAGTATAATAGTCGGTTCTGCAACCGTATCACGGAACTGGCGACTATGTTGAGGAGAAAATAAAAAAAATGAGGTTTACCCTAGGGTCTAGTTTATTTTTAAAATTGCTTTCTTTGTTTGCTTTGATTGCTTTACCTTTAAGGGTTTTCCTGGGATACTATAAATCCTATACCCGGATCTGGGGACACTTTTTAGGTAAACAGTAGTAGATCATAGAGACTGTACAGCGTATACCGATATGGTTTAAGCGATGGCTGTGTTGGTGTGACACTTTGGTTGATACCGGTATCCCTTGTGTTGAATTGAGGAGAATATGGGGCCACCGCGTGGTGTCGTGAAGCACTAACAAACCTTAGAACCTTAGTTGAACAAACTTGGCCATTAGAAAGTAGTGAGATAGCCCGTCTTGGTGTAAAGCTGAGAATCGGTTGATACTCGATACTACACTCATTGAGATAGGACTTTTGGGATGTTTCGGCCGCAAGAAAAGACTGCTAAGCTGAAATAATACCGATAAAGAAAGATCAATGATATTGAGATTCGTTAGAACTCAGTTACTATTTCTAAGACAGGTTGAACCAATAGAAGATTCTAGAGGGTACTTATCTTAAACCTCATGCAAGCATTTGAACCTAAGGTCTATTGTGTGATTTTCTTGTGTTTATCTGTGATTTAAGCATAATTATGAAATCATAAACATCATAACATCCATTTTTCATTTCACTAACCATTTCAAGGACCAAGGGAATTTATCTTTGCTCTGCTTTGCAGATCATGGCTTCTGCTCGTAGAAACACTATCTGAATTAGCTTTGTGAGAATACCTCTCCAACTCAAAGAGTTAGTATCAAGGGTTTCGGAAACTTCTTCGTTCACCACATAATTTGGTCGACTTCTCAACCTAGTTACCTCGGCTTTGATGAGAAGATGATAAGTGTATTCTTTCAGTTCTTTGACCCTAAGCACCATTGCTTCACCTTTCCGGACTATCAGTTGGTATCCACCATGGAAGAACTCTCTTATTTATTGGGCATACCTATTCTGGATCAGTTGCCTTTCACCAGTTTGGAAGAGGTTCCAAAGCCAGAGATCATTGCAGCAGCTTTGCATCTGAAATGGTCCGACATTGTATCCAGTTGGGAAACAAGAAGTGGAGTTAAGGGTTTTCTAGCCAAGTTCCTAATAGAGAAGGCTCAACTATTTTGGGATGATTTGGACTTCCAGGATTTTGAGGAGGTCTTGGCCCTTCTAATCTATGGGTTAGTACTGTTCCCTAATCCAGACTTACTCATATATGTGAATGCTATCAAGGTCTTCCTATCTGGAAACCATGTGCCCACTTTACTCGGAGACATCTTGCATACCTTACACACTCGTACCATGAAGAAGAGAGGGATTCTTATGTGCTGTGTGTCATTGCTGTCAAGGTTGTTTATTTCTCACCTCCCTAAATCAATACTGAAGAACGAAGAAGGTTTGGGTTGGTCACAAAGGATAATGTCACTTTCTCACACGGATATTCTCTAGTATTCCCGATCTAGGGGATATATTTCTGTTATTGACCGCTGTAGGAAATTCCCTAATGTCCCACTACTTGGAATTAGGGGAGGCATAACTTATAATCCTTCTCTGGCTCTGTGACAATTTGGTTATGCTCGAAGGGATGGTCCTCACGAGATGCTTATCCAGGGCATTATGTTTAACAATAAGGATGATGTTATAGGGTATCGTCAGAGGTTAATACGAGCTTGGGGCATGGTAAACATATTCGATACCAAGACTTTGGGGCTGAAGACTTCTATCCTTATGGAACCTTATCTCCAATGGGTACGAGCTTGTGCTCAGAACCTTGTGATGCCATATATAGCCATCTTACCAGTGATTGTGGAGCCCATTATCGAAGGGGATGTTCCTTATACAATTATCCATCCCGACATGCCCACTGATCTTGGAGAGCTGCAAAGATCTTGGATTCAGCTGAAGAAAGAGCGAGATACATTTAGAGATCATTTTTATACCCATGAGAGGAAAGTGTTGGAGCTCACGAAGCAACTTCACGAAGAAAAAGGTCTTAACGCCTATCTCGGCATGAAGAGGAAGTGCCCATGGGAAACCTGATTTCTTATTTTTTAGAATTTTTCAATTGTAATCCTAAAAGGCAATTGTATTTTGAATTCTAATAATAAAATCTTTGTTTCATTTTGGCTCACAAATTTAAATTTCCCAAAGTCCTTAAAAACATTGCATACGCATATCATACATGTCATTGCATAAACAGGTCTTCAATACATGGTTCTTATCTTCTTCGTTGTTTATTTCAGCAAGTAAAGAAATGGCTCTTGAACAAAACATCAAGGATCTCCAGGCACAAAACGCTCAGTTCCAGCAAATGATCGTAGCTCTAGCTAAAGGGCAAGAAGATCTGAAATCTCTCATACTGAAGGACAAAAAAAAGAAGCCAAAGAAACCAACTGGTGTTGTGAATTTGGGAAGAAGGATCAGAGGACCAGTGCGGAGAGCTTTAGAACTAGAAACTTCATTAAAAGAAGGGGACACTCAGGAAGGGGAGACAAGAGAGGAAGACCTCAGCCCGAAGGGATCTGATGATGAATCTGATTATAATGAGGAGCAGTATCCTCCTGTTGATGATAAATACAAACAACTGGAGGATCATTTAAACATAATGGAAATCCAGAGGGTACCTGGGCTGGATTTTGAAGAGCTGGGATTGGTTTCTGGGGTTGTCATCCCGCAGAATTTTAAGGTTCCGATGTTTGCTAAGTATGATGGGGTCTCGTGTCCCAAGATGCATCTTCGATCTTATGTAAGGAAGATTCAGTCTCACACCACTGACAGAGATTTGTGGGTCCACTTCTTCCAAGACAGTCTATCCGGGACTCAGCTAGAGTGGTTCTATCAGCTAGAGGGAACCAATATTCGTAATTGGGAAGACCTGGCTGCTGCTTTCTATAAGCAGTACCAATATAATACAGACCTTTCTCCGACTCGTACACAACTACAAAGCATGTTTATGGGTTCTAGCGAGGGCTTTAAAGACTATTCCTAGAAGTGGAGAGACCTAGCAGGAAGAGTTCAACCCCCTCTGTCTGATGGGGAGTTGGTGGACATGTTTTTGGGTACTCTATTTGGTCCATTTTTCAACCATCTGATTGGAAGCTCCTTAGCTGGTTTTACTGAGCTGATCTTAACCGGAGAAAGAGTGGAAGCTGGGATTAAGAGCGGCAAGATTCAAAAGGATACCTCTTCAAGTGCAGGAAAGAGACCTTTCATAGGAAAGAAGGAGGCCATCGTTGCCTACAGTCAAAGAAATCAGGGAAGAACCGAACGCCGTCCAACGGTGGGGGCTGTAAGGATATCCAAGCCTGCAGTTACTCAACAGTAGACCAAGCAGCCTAGAGCAGATAGGCATATGAGACAGTTTACCCAGATTAATATGACTTTGTCTCAAGTTTGACCATACTTACTGAAATCCAATCTGGTAAATTTGAGGGAACTCTCAAAAATCCCAACACTGCATCTCCTCACTATAATCCAAAGGCTCGGTGTTCTTACCATTCTGAAATTCCAGGCCATGATACAAACGACTGATGGGCTTTAAAGAATAAGGTTCAGGATCTGATCGAGGCAAAGGAGATTGAATTCGATGCTTTGGAAGCTCCCAATGTCATAACTGCACCCATGCCCAAGCATGGCCCGAGAATTAATGCAATTCATGTTGTCTCCGCCACAAAAGATGCTGACAGTAGCTGTGACATGGACAACTGGATCTTCCCTACTACCAACGGTGGACCCAGTAACTAGAAAGCTAAAGACTTTGTGTCGATTACTTTTATTTAGGAGTAATTGTCTTTCTTGTTTTCAGATATGTAATAAATGAACAATATAAACTCTATGGCCTTGTGTCTTATTCGGGGCACGATGGTTTATTTGTGAGGGTTATCATTTTCTATCTCATGTGTCATTAATAAAGCATTGTATGTTTTGCACACAAATTTTATGCTCTCTGTCTTTTTTTTCTCCTATTTTTTTTCTTTATCAATACATCTATGCTCTTACACACACTCACGTATCAAACTGCAGATCCATATCCACTCTGGATCCCATTGATAACGGTTTAGCTATTGCTGGTTATGACTTTGAAAATCCGATCAACCAAACCGAGGACGAAGGTGAGGAAGATTGTGAGGTACCGGGAGAGCTTACTAGACTATTACAATAGGAAGAAAGAGATATACAGCCTCATGACGAGCCAATTGAGACAGTGAATCTGGGTACAAAAGAGGATAGAAAAGAAGTCAAGATGAGTGCAAATTTGGAGCTTAGTGTCAAACAACGATTGATTCAGATGTTGCATGATTATGTTAAGATCTTTTCCTGGTCATACAAATACATGCCAAGACTTGACACTAATATTGTGGTTCATCGTCTTCTAACTAAAGAAGATTGCCCTCCAGTAAAGCAGAAGGTTCATCGTATGCGCCCTGAAATGTCAGAGAAGATCAAGGCAGAAGTTATGAAACAGTTCAACGTTGGGTTCTTAGCTGTCACCTCCTATCCACAATGGGTTTCTAACGTATTTCCGATGCCTAAGAAAGACGGAAAAGTACAGATGTGTGTGAACTACAGAGACTTGAACAGGGCAAGCCCCAAGTATGGCTTTCGGCTTCCCCACATTGATGTTCTGGTTGACAATACAACACAACATAAGATCTTCTCCTTCATGGATGGTATCTCCGGATACAATCAGATCAAAATGGCACCTGAGGACATGGAGAAGATAACCTTTATCACAGTGGGGCATATTCTGTTACAAAGTGATGCCATTTGGGTTGAAGAACGTTGGGGAAACCTATCAACGAGCTATGGTAGCTTTGTTCCATGATATGATTCACCATGAGAAAGAGGTCTATGTTGACGACATGATAGCCAGATCTAAAATGGAAGAAGAGCACCTTGATCACTTGCAAAAGTTGTTTGATAGACTGAAGATGCACAAGTTGAGGCTGAATCCGAACAAGTGCACCTTTGGGGTAAGGTTTGGTAAACTCCTAGGTTTCATTGTCAGTAACAAGGGTATTCAGGTAGACCTTGCAAAGGTTAAAGCTATACAAGAGATCTCGGCTCCTCACATTGAGAAGGAATTTAGGGGTTTCTTGGGAAGTTTAAATTGCATTGCCAGGTTCATTTTCCATCTAACTGTTACTTGTGAGCCAATCTTCAAACTCCTGAAGAAAGATCAAGTGGTAAAGTGGAATAACGAATTCCAGACTGCGTTTAACAGAGTCAAATAATATCTTCAAGAGCCTCCAATTTTAGTGCCGCCAGTTGAAGGAAGACCTTTGATAATGTACTTGACAATATTAGATAATTCAATGGGGTGTGTGCTGGGGCAGCATGATGAGTCTGGTCGAAAAGAGCATGCAATATACTACCTTAGCAAAAAGTTTCCCGACTATGAAACAAGATACTCACTGCTCGAGAAAACTTGTTGCGCTTTGGCATGGGCTGCTCGCCGACTGAGACAGTATATGTTGACCCACACTACCTTGTTGATATCTAAGATGGATCCTATCAAGTACATATTTGAGAAATCTGCCCTCTCCGGAAGAATAACAAGATGGCAAAGGGTCCTGACCGAATATGATATTCAATACACAACCCAGAAAGAAATCAAGGGAAGTGTATTAGCTGATCATTTAGCTCATCAGGCCGTGGACGACTACCAGTCCGTGAACTTTGAATTCCCGGATGAGAATATTATGTTATTGTCTGATTAGGAAGAACCTGGACCGGATGAAGGACCTGAGAAAGGATCCCGATGGACCATGGTTTTTGACAGAGCTTCCAATGCACTTGGCAATGGTATCGGTGTTGTAATCCTCTCTCCTGAGGGCTGTCATACCCCTTTCACTTCTAGGCTATGCTTCAACTGTACCAAAAATATGGATGAGTATGAAGCATGTATCATGGGTCTCAAAGTTGTTATTGACCTAAGAATCAAGTTCTTGAGTGTTTTCGGAGATTCGGCCTTGGTAATAAGTCAAATCAAAGGAGAGTGGGATACGAAGCACCCTAATCTCATCCCGTACAAAGAGCATGTGTTGACATTAATCCCATACTTTGAAGAAATTACTTTTGAGCATTTTCCACGAGAGGAAAATCAATTAGCAGACACGCTAGCCACTATGTCATCCATGTTCAAGACCAGCTGGTATAATGAGGCTCCTCAAATCACTATTGAGAGATTGGATGAACCAGCTTACTGCTATGAGATCGATACTAAAAGGGTAACAGACAAACCTTGGTTCCATGAAGTGAAAAGGTATCTTGAAGCTCAAGAATACCCTGAGGGGGAATCTGTCAATGATAAGAAGTTTCTGAGAAGGTTCTCTACGAAGTTCTTCCTTAATAATGGAACCCTCTACAAGCGTAATCACAACTCTACTTTACTTCAGTGTGTAGACAAGAGCGAAGCAGAGAGGATTATGGCAGATTTACATGAAGGTACCTTTGGCACCCATTCTAGTGGACACACCATGGCTAAAAAGATCCTACAGGCAGGATACTATTGGTCCAATATGGAAGTAGATTGTTATCAACATTCATGGACTTATCACAAGTTCCAGATTTATGCTGATAAGGTGCACATACCTTTGGTTCCTCTAAACGTCTTGACTGCTCCTTGGCCGTTTGCAATATGGGGAATTGACATGATCAGATAAATAAGACCTACCGCTTCCAATGGGCATCGCTTCATCCTTGTTCCCATTGATTACTTCACGAAGTGGGTTGATGCTTCCTCATTTGCTTCTGTTACCAAGAATGTTGTGGCGCGGTTCATCAAGCATAACCTTATATGTCCGTATAGTATCCCCGAAAGAATCTGTATTGATAATGGTACAAATCTCAACAACACTATAATCACTGAACTCTGTAAGCAATTCAAGATCCAACATTATAACACTTCCACTTATCGGCCGAAGTTGAATGGCGCTGTAGAGGCTTCTAATAAGAACATTAAAAATATCATACATAAGATGATGGTGACATATAAAGACTTGCATGAGATGTTACCATTTGACCTTCATGGTTACCGCACCTCAACACGAACGTCAACAGGAGCAACACCTTTCTCTCTGGTGTATGGTATGGAGGTTTTCCTACCTATTGAGGTCCAGATCCCTTCTTTGAGAATCAAGAAGGATGCAGGTTTGAACAAAGATGATTGGATTCAGACTCGACTTGACCAACTGAACCTGATTGATGAAAAAAGGCCCGCGGTTGTTTTTCATGGTCAAATGTAGAAAAAGCATATGATCAAGTCTTTTAACAAGAAGGTCAGACATCAGGTATATCAAGTTGGTGATCTGGTAATCAAGCGCATCATTCTTCCGCAAGGTGATCCTAGGGGCAAATGAACTCCCACATACGATGGGTCATTTATGATCAAAAACATATTTTCTGGTGGAGCCATGATCTTAACCACTATGGACGGTGACAGTCTTCCTCACCCTGTGAATGTGGACATAGTTAAAAGATACTACGCATGAATAAAGACTCGCTAGGTTGATTGGCCTAGGAAAAAATGAGGGCATCCCAGAGAACCAAAAGGGTTCGGGCAAAAATTAGGGATAAATACAAAAACAATCTTTACACCCGGCAAGTCAAAAACCTGAAAATGCGGCTTGGGCAAAAAAGGGTATCCCGGTGGACTAAAAACACGAAAGGGAGGTCCAGGAAAAAGTTAGGGATTTAAAGCGTATAACTATGTCCCGTTGGATCACCTTGCAACCAGACTTCAGTATCAACTATCAAGCTCAAACGATACCAATCAATTCCAGTCAACTTCAGATAAGTAGAAAAGTGATGAGACGCTCAAGGACATAAGGGCAATAGCAAAATTGAAACTCAATGGGATTATTACGCATAGTTGTTTTCTCTTTGTACAATATTTTGTATAGTTTTCATTTTCACGACGACATTCTCCTACTAGAATTTCAGTCTCTTTGTACAAAAATGCCTATTATAGGTAAACTTCAAAATCAATACAAATCATTTCTTTGAAAGTACAAAACTTCTTGTTTTCATTTTTTCTGTTTTGTTTTACAAAAAACGTCCAGTGATTATTTTTGACATATGAATTTGAATATGATTACTATTTACAAATACTTGCATATAAAAACAGAAAGACAGTTGCTAATGACTTTAAGAAACAGGAAGATGCCTAAAAAGCCATCTGCAGTCCCCGCAGTTACTTTCTCCAGCAGGTACAGGGGCAGAGACGCCCTGATGCAAAGTTACCGCCGCATCCTCAGCATATGTCCTTGTGATGTCTATATCCCTGCAGAGTGAAAACAACCAAAGTTTTGACCTCTTCTTCCCCAAGCAAGAATTACCTCCTCCAACAAAGTTCTCTCAGAGAGCTGAAATCCATGTTCCCCAGCTAAGTTTTATAATCTCAAATAGTTTATAAAGCCTCATCCCCGGTAGAGTTTACCTCTCTAGCTGCAGAAGTTCATCCCCCAACAGAGTTTATTTCTCTACATTGGTAAAATCTTCCAACAGAGCATCGTCTCCCGAATGAAGCATTCTCAAGCAGAAGTCAAATATCCCTGACAGAGTATCCCCAAACGGAAAAAAGAAATCCCCGGCAAATCATCTCCATTCATCATCCCCAACAGAAATGAAAGAATCACTTTCCTCATCTACCAAACAACAGTTCGAGATTCAGGATCCTAGTATTCTCCAGCAGTAGTCAGGGACTTATTTTCACAGACTAGGAAATTTTGCAACATTATTTCATGTTTATACATCATGGAATGCACATACGTATTGCATACAGCACCATCTCATTTATTTTGAGAACATCATTACACGATGAATTTCATATATCATGACATTGCATATGACTAATTCTTTACCTTTTCAGAAAAGATCAATCAACAAACATCACAAACTACTTTTATGACCTGGAAATCTTTTCAAAAGTTACCTCTGACGAAGGGCTATTCCAGCATTTTCTTCAGAAGATCATATTCAAGACCCTTGCTAGTTCAGTTTAAATCGACCAATGATTTATTATGATTCATTTCCAGTAGGCACTTTCTTTGATTCAGTTAAATTGACCCTATGGTTTCTCTGATTCTATTCTAGTTGAAGATAATTCAAGACCCCTGCTGATTCAGTTTAAATCGACCAATGATTTATTTTGATTCATTTCCAATAGGCACTTTCTTTGGTTCAGTTAAATCGACCCTAAGATTTTTCTAATTCTTAACCAGTCAAATACAATTAAAGACTTCTCTGGTTCAGTTAAATCGACCCTATGATTTCTCTAATTCTATTCCAGTTGAAGATAACACAATACCTCCGTTGGTTCAGTTAAATCGATCAATGATTTATTCTGATTCTTTTCCGATAGACGCTTTCTCTGGTTTAGTTAAATCGACCCTAAGATTTTTCCGATTCTTGTCCATTCAAAGACAATTAAAGACTTCTCTAGTTCAGTTAAATCAACCTTAAGATTTCTCTCATGCTATTCCAGTTGAAGATAATTCAAGACCCTTGCTGGTTCAGTTTAAATCGACCAATGATTTATTCTGATTCTTTTCCAGTAGATACTTTCTCAGGTTCAGTCAAATCGACCCTAAGATTTCTCTGATTCTATTCCAGTTGAAGATAATTCAAGACCTCTGCTGGTTCAGTTTAAATCGAAAAATGATTTATTTTGATTCTTTCCTGATAGATACATTCTCTGGTTCAGTCAAATCGACCCTAAGATTTCTCTGATTCTATTCCAATTGAAGATAATTCAAGACCTCTACTGGTTCAGTTTAAATCGACCAATGATTTATTCTGATTCTTTTCCGATAGATATGTTCTCGGGTTCAGTTAAATCGACCCTAATATTTTTATGATTCTTTATCCAGTTAAAGATAATTCAAGACCTTTCTCTAGTTCAGTTAAATCAACACTAAGATTTTCTGATTCTTATCCAGTTAAAGATACTGTAAAGCCTGGAGTCCAAACAGATAGCAGTTTATTTTATTAATTACTATGAAGCCTGGACCCGACCAGATGATAGTATAACCTATGACACTGAAGCCTGAACCCGACCAGATAACGGTATATCTCAGATTCAAGTTAAAGCCTAGACCCAACCAGATAACAACCTAATTTCTTCAAATCACTGAAGCCTGGATACATCCAGATAACAATTCAATGTCTACAATTACTGTGAAGCCTGGAACCTACCATATATAAGTTAATTTCATATTCCCCAATAAGTCGTTGTGAAGCCTGGAATACGACCGGAAAACAATCAGTCTTATTATCCTCAACAAGTCGCAGTGAAGCCTGGATCCCGACCAGATAACAGCTCGCTTTTGTCTCTCCAGTAAAGAGATAACTCCCCAGTAGAGTAATGGACAACCGAAGCTCCTAGACTCTATTACCCTAAAACATTCCCCAGATGAACTTTTCCTCAGACATCAGGAACATGATTCCCCACAAAGAGACTTCTTATGAAGTCAGCATCTACTTTAGATGGCATCTCTAAGCCCATCTCTGACGACTCTCTGTCATGTTCTTTGGATGGAATATTTAAGCCCGTCTCTGATGACTCTCCATCATATTCCATGGAAGGCATCTTTAAGCCTATCTCTGACAGTCTTCCGTCATCTTTTCCAAATGGAATCTGTAAGCCCATTCCCGATATTATCCACCAACAATATCACTTCAGACGAGTGCAAATTTCTGGGCACTCTAGTGTTCAATCATCTTCCACCTTCAGATCACGAAAGGCAGACAAGCCAATCTAAATCTTCAGGTTTAAGAAGATTGAATAGGGGAAGTTGTTGTACCCCAAAAGTTTCCATCTCTTTTTACTCAATGCATGCCCACTGAGGTCCCTAACTTGCCCAAGGATGACCAAGAATTGACCAGACAAATTCTCCTCCTAAGGCAATGAACCTCTAACTAGGGTTTCAATTTTCATCAAGATGTATGAGCTCCAATGGTCTCAAATGTTTTCCATGGTCCTAATATGTCCTCAAGGTTGTCCATGCCAAATTTCATGCCTTGCACAACAAGTTTTCTCAGTCAACTGCTCAAATGCTTATAAATCAACTGTAGTAGGTCAAAAGTCAATTGTGGCCCTTATGTAGTCAAACTTCAAGATTTTATGTCAATGTTAACATTTTAAAGTGATATCCATCATTTGATCATGGGTTGATCATGATTCTTCAAGAAATTCTCCTAATTCATCAAAAGTTAAAAATGGCTAATTAGCGTTTCTATAGGAAAAGTCAACCAAACTTTGACCAGCCATAACTTTCTCATACTTTATCAAATTGTTTTCCATCAAAGCTAATTTTTAAGAGAATTCAATTCCCTACAACTTCTCTTCATCCCTCAAGTTCAACAAATGCACCATTTGAAAGATACAAGCTCGGACATTATGGGTCCTTTCAAAAAGTCATCAAAAAGACCTCTTGGATCAAAGCTTGGTACATGAACATGGAAGATACAATTGAGATGAAACTAAAAGGGTTGTTTAGAGGACACCTTAAGCTCTTTAAAAAGTCCAAGAACACCTTCATATGGTTAAAATTGAGAGAGATATGCATTTCTAAAGTTGACCAATTTTGAAGAAGTGCATGAAGAAAATATTGATCAAACTTGGATTTTTTCCAAATGGGCCTAACCTTTTGGACTTCAAACAATCTCATAATCTTATGAAAGACCTTTAAATCCATTTTGTATACCTTTAATTTTATTTGCATTTATTTTGATTTTTTTAAATTTAAAAATTAAATAAATACCAAGTAAATGCATAAAATAATAGGTTAACATTTTGGACATGTGGGCTACTGTTTTGGGTCAGTCTTGAGGCCCAAAGATTCATGCACAAGTGTCTAGATTAATTCAACATCAAAAATGGCATGAAATTTCAAATTATGGCATTTTTTCAAATATGGATCATGGATTAAAATGCATGTTTATGGTTATGATTCTTTCCATTCTACCTTGTCCCTTCCTCTCTACTATAAATACACAGCCTTCCTGCAAGATTTCCTCACCCATATACAGCCTTAAGAACTCACACCAAAAGTTGCAAAATTATCAAGAAATCATGAAATTCAAAAGAGCAAGCTCCAACCTCTTTTAATCCAATCCAAGGACACCATCAACATCCCAGGACTTCCAGAAGTTGAATCCAATCCATATCCACGCTTGAAGAGTCCTGAGATTGCCCAACCAAATCTGAACTTTTTTTGTAAAATTCTTGGATCTAATACTTGTTTAATTCGTAATATAAATCCCTTTTGCTGGCATATTCATATTGTTATCATTGTTTGCGAATTTTCTAACGTGTGTCATGTGAGCAACTATTCCAGAACCATAGATCACCATTGTTAGGGTTTGGAAACATGGAGGTTTTTGTTTTCAGGGATGAAGATGGTTTTAGCTTAAACTAAGACCATGGTTGAACTCGCAACCTAGGTTTTAGGGGGGTAGCCAAAATTTCTGGGCTTGAAACGTCTTATTTCGAGGGTTCCATTTCTAGCCTCACCTGAGAAGACAACGGTCAACCACAGTGAGGGGTCATTTGACCTTCCCTGTGCTGGAGTGGCTGGACGACATCATCCCATTGGCTGGGTTCAAACAGACTCTCTCTCTCTCTCTCTCCACACATGATTGGTTTATTTGAAATGCAGGAACCCACTGAAGGGCGCGCGTATGACAACACAGTAGTTGTTTTTGTTTTATATCATATTATTATTGTTTGGTTTATATAAACGAATGATAAATAGCTCAAATGGCAGGGACAACGCGTATGTGAAAGAGAGGATCTGGGTTAGAATCCCAGGTCCAGCCTTTTGTTTTTCTAACATTTGTTTATTGTAGATCCAATGCATACAAGGTTTAATTAACGCATGATATTGCCTTCAATCTGGACCATCAGCTACCAATGAAGGTAGATCCAATGCTCCTGTGGTGCTACTTCATGATGGACCTCCCAGGAGCCAACAACACTGAATCAAGTCAGCTTCTGGGCTCCCTCTCGATTAGGCCTAGCCAATTCAACAAACACCCCCCCTAATTGCTTTTGATATCCAGGCCCATTTTTTTTATTTGTTATTTTTTCTTTTTGTGTTTTTTAGTTATCATTTATTTGTTTTCAAAAGTCCATTTTTTCTTAATAATGAAAAAAAATAGATTTAGGTCTTCAAAAATTATTTTAATTAATTTAGTTAATTATTTTAATTTTTATTTTATCAACTTAAAATCAATTAGACTTAGGTTCATTTTAATTTAAATATTTTCTTAAATAAAAAATGCACAAGTATTAGAATTAGGATTTATTTCATTCAATATTTATTTTCTTAATTAAAATTAAATTTAGAGTTAATTATTTTCTTAACAAAACCAAAAAAAAAAGGATTTTTCTTGTTTACTTATAACTTTTCTTAGGTTTTTTAGACGTAATATTTATGTCGCGCACATTATTTTTTTTTATTCTCGCATTTTACATAAATAATTTAACTGATTATGGGATGTAATAGTTTAGATTTAAAATTCCGCATTTTATTTTCTTACACTTTTTTTTATTATGCAATTGTCCCAAAGCGTTGTAATAGTTTAGGATTTACGTTTCTGATTTTATTTTCTGTACTTTACATTTCCCGTACAATATTATTGTTAGTAACTAGGATTGAATGGAAAGATTGAAAATAAACGTTAGCAAACTTTAACGCAAAAGATAAATACCTGAATTGAATCACTTGCAGATGCGCACCTCTAGGGTATCTCCCACTTTAGTTGCCTTTGAAAATGGTCACAATTCTCAAAACGTGAGAATCTTTAGTGGTTGTCCTTTAGTTCAAGAGATCATAAGTCCCTCGATGACCCTTTCAACGCCCTCTCGGTTAAAAAGTGATCTTAGAACTTTAGGACAATTACTAAAAGTTCTTGCCCAGTTTCCTTAGTGACTATAAATGTCCCTTCGATAGTCCCTCAATATCCAACGATAGGGATACCTACTCACTAATAGTAGGATAGCACTATCTAAAGGAAAGGAGGAAAAGAATACCTTTTTCGAGTAGGTAGATAATTGTGAGGTACTTGCTCAAAAATAACTTTTTTCACACTACACTTTCAAAACATTTTTCAAAATGCTTTATCAACACTCTCGAGGATTGATACAAGAGTTACATAAAGAAAATAAACTTTTCAAAACATACAAGCAATTTTCAGAATGAGAAAGTACCTAAGATCCCGTGGAAAACCACGGATGGAAAGGGTGCTAACACTTCCCTTTCCATAATCTACCCCCATTACTCAGAAACTCTCGAAAAAGGTAATTTTCTGTTCTTTTCACCCTTTCCTTTTTTGGATAAAAGAAAAGCTGGTGGTGACTCTTGCTTACCGTACATTTGTGAATACAAAACACAAACCAGTATAACAGTAGGTTCTGCCACCGTATCACATGAAACAACCAAAATTATTGATTCATCATCATCTTGAAGATCTCATGAAGTTGAATAAATAAGTTCTCTTCTTTTTTGCTTAAGAAAGAACACGACATTTGTAGCTCTATCCGGTAAGAAGCTTCAAACTCTTGTATCATGCGTAGAAATTTCATGCTAGGATCATCTAGATACATCTGACGTCCTCCTAACTGAGGAATAATGTTGGCATAATGTAGAACTTGCGTGAATCTTGTTTTGTTCAAATCTTGAATTTCTGAATATGCTTGCGCTTTGAATGATTGAGTGAGATTTAACGAAAACTAATGCAAGATTCATGATCACCCGCCAAAATTGAGTATGGAAGTGCCTCTCATTTTCATTTTTGTTGAGGTTTGGTCCGGGCGCCACCGTGAGGGGTGGCGGTCTCGCCGGAGAAGGTGACTAAACCCTAGGTTTAGTCCACCCTATGTTGACATGAGCCCTATGCGTGTCTAGCTCCCATTGGCCCACATGATTATAATAATCCACCTTAATATTATCCATTATTTTTGTTTCCAATAATTGATTAATGAATTAATTTGAATTAATTGAAATAAAAACAAATTAGTTTTGCTTGGTTAATGGATTGGTAGGTAATTGGGCTTAGCGTGCTTGATAAAGGAACCCCCACCCTAGGCCCATATGTTGCATTTGAACATTCCATAGTGTAATCAGAAACTTGGTTTTACACCCCCTCAGGTTTATATTTCACTTTTTTAGACATGTTTGCTAATTAATTTTGTAAAAATATATTTTCTGACTTCAGAAAATTCTATAAAAATTCTTTTTAGTCAATTTAGTGTCTTGACTAAATTTAGGTATTTTTCCTTTAATTTTCTAAATTAATTTTTATTTTATTTGGGGATTATTTTGTCAATATATGCATGATTATTTTGTCATCTAGTTTTGCATCCAATCTTTTGTGATGTTTTCTCTTCATTCGAGACTTGTTTAAGATAAGTATTCTAGGATATGCTACTGACTTGTGGGGATGCTTACCTCACTTTTAACTTGTCCCTTGCTTGTATGCCTAGTTTGATTTCCTTACTAGGTTCAAATGCTTGTTTCGTCATTAGTACTTATTGAAATTGGTAGTATATGTTTATAAACCTCAAAGTGCATGACCCTTAGGACTGGAGTCTTAGTCTTGATTGCTTCTTGCTAAACCCTAATTTGACTTTTTCATGATAAGTTCATGTTCATGTCTTGTTGGAGGCTTGCTCATAATTCTTTGTTACTTGTTCAATATTGTTGATTCATGTTCAATATTTGTGATGCATGTTCATTCCTTGTTGTGATGTCTTGATTCGCCCTAGTCTAATGCATGTTTAGGTAACCTTTGTTAGGATATCTTGATTCACCCTAGCCTATTGCATATTGTAGCGGTAAAAATGTTGAGACTAAGCCATTGGATTGACTTGACTCATACAGATCAAATAAAAATCTCCACCGTGCTTTATTATTTTCAAAGGAAATGGGAAAAGAGCGAATAAACCCAAAAGAGGGGGAGAGAATCTAGGTATTGGGTTCGGTTATGCAAAGGAAAGATATTAGCATCCTAAAAAAATATGGTACTCCACAGGAACCTCTTTGAAAATCTATGATTTTGACTATAAAAGGTGTATACAAAATAATATGGTGGAGATGAGAAAAGAAGTATTTTTTTACAATTTTTGCACCTGCCATAGTTATAAACCTTTAGTTCCTACGTACCACCTTCCATACAATAGGATATCAGGGTACTCGTAGTTCACCTTAAAAATTTTAAAACACACATGTGTTGGTTAATTTTAAGAGAAGAGACATCATCGTCATATCCGAGTGGAAGACATACTTACTACCCACAATTATGATAAATGAGAATTTGCATCATCTCAAGGTAGAGGATATAGCTTGGATTTTAAAATCAACAAAGCCTCACTCAACATCCAAGTGAAAAATATCTCACTTTACTACATATTGTAGAACTATAGTAGCTCACTACAAGAATCGACAAGAGTCTAATCTTTCGATAAAAATGTTTTAAATTAAAAAGCCAAAGTTGCAAAATGATTTAAATGAGGTTAATTGACATTTATTCTTTAAAAAGATGTCAAAGTATGGTTAATTTGATTAAAGATTGATTAAGAAAAGATTTTTAAAAATGCATGGACCTAAGTCCAAGTTTATTATGAAAGAGGTTCAAGTTAGATAAAACAAGAAGAAATTTGAAAAGGAAGGAGAATATTTTTGAAATTAAAGAAGATAGGAGGAGATGAAGGGACTATTCTAAAGTATAAAGTAAAATTCAAAGAAAAGAATGATTTAACAAACATGAAGCCAACACTTGACATAAAGAAGTCAATGTAGAATTCCCATCCTTTGGATTAAAACCAAGCAAGCAAAAATACTAAACCTCTGAGAAATACCAAGCTTCAGATGAATTAAGTCTTCACAAAAATTGGGCAGAGTAACAACTATATATAGAGGAACTCTTAATCACATACAAAGAATATAATCATAATTATCTAGACATAAAGAAAATAAACCCAATGCCTTGGAGTAAACCCTAAGAACTTCAAACAAAATAATAACAAAGCAACAAGGTCCCCAAGTGTCAAGGCTTCTAATCCTAAGTCTGAGAGGTCCATAACTCCATAATGCCAAGGATAGTAACCAATAGTCCAAGTAACCTTAAAGCTTTTAATGTTCAAGTTGATTATTAAGTGTCTTTAAAAGAAAGGAAAGCTACAGTGAGCAAAGAAAAACTGATATAAAAATAAATTCTCAAGTGAGCCAAGGAAAAAAAAAGATGACATAAAATGTAAATGCTAAAGTAACTGATACATAAAAATAAAGGCACAAAATAAAGGCATAAAGTAAAGTTATTTGTTAATGAATTAGAAGTTAGAGGGTTAGTTGAATGACAACCTTGAAGCTTTCTTTTAAAAACTCATTAGAAGATTGATAAAATCAAAGCTTCTCAACAAGAAGTTTCATTTGCTTTTTGTCAAGTTTATCATTCATTTCAAGTGCTCAAAGAAACCACATATGATCAACGATGTTCAAATGATTCACTTAGACCAAAATTCATGAAGTTCATTAGAGGATTGATAGAATCAAGCCTCCTAACAATGAACTTAAAAGTTATTGGATCCAAGGTTTCAAATTAAACATACTCGGGCTTGCAAACATAGGTTTGGGCTATGTTAAGCAATCGTAAGTGGACTTATGTAAAAGTCACACCTATTTTGAGGCCGGTTAATAGCAATCTATGTACTAACATGTTAGAGAAATTATATGTAGATCATTCTCCGAAAACATGTAGCACCAGTAAAAACTAAAAAGGGATGACATGAAGAGGGAGGGGAATGATAGTACAAATAATGCATTCGATGAAATTAGAGTTTCAAATATTATCAACATCATTCATCCATTTTGGTGGATTTGGTTTTTCAACCTATCAACACCCATGATCTAATGAGGTTGAGAAACTTGTTCCAAAAAACACTTAAGTGTCTCCAAATCAGAACCAATCAAAAAATAATAAAATATATTTAATATAAAACAAAATTTAAATGATTTAAAAAAGGAAATAATTGGTAAAATACACAACATGTATTAATACACCAAATAAAAATTCTAAAAAGAATCAGAGGTCAAACATGAGTCAATCAGTGTTGACAAATTTTTTCATAATTTTTTAAAGTCAGAAGCTATTTTTAAAATTTAAAGAAATAAGAAAAATAAACGAAAATTTGTGAAAAATAATAAATAAAAATAAAATGAGGTCACCAATATTTGTCAAGAGACCATTGGATCCTTCCATAAACTTTCCAGAATTTTAAAATCAAGAAAAGTATTTTTAAACAATTGAAACAAGTCAAATAAAGGGAAAAATCATAAAAAATACCAAATTACAAAATAAAATTATGAAAAAATAAAAATCATAAATAGAAAATTCAAAAGTATTTTTGATAATTTTTTCACAATTTTAGAAGTTGAAATGAATATTTTATGAAATTTTGATGTTTAAAACAATTAAAACAAAAATCAGAAAATAAAAATAATATCAAAATAATGTGGTGCGTTGGATATAGACTCACTTATACACGCTAGAAAACCCAAGGGCCCTCAGGTAATGGAGTACAATAGATCCAAGTCAATGCGTGCACATACCACACAAAAAGTCAGGCCAATCAGATTAAAACAGTTGGTCGTATATCATTGGTTGAAGAATGACATGTAGGTCGTCTTCAACCTCCAGACCCCTGCACATTGGGTTTTTATGAGATCCTTTAAACATAATCGTTTGAAGCTCAAATCGGTATCATTGAATTCGTCTCTTCCAGACGGTCCTAACCTCACCCTCGTGAAAACTTTCTTTAAACCATAAGTCAGTCGATTTGCAAAAAACTAGAAGAAAAAGTGAAAATAAGTTTGTAAATAAAATTCTCAATTCTCCATAAAATAACAAAACAGAAGAAGCATGAGACTCAGAAGAAGGAGGACAATAAATTAGTAACCTATTTGGATCAATTTGGTAGAAAACTAACTGAACGAAGTAAGAGAAATTTGCTCTGAAACTGGATTTGGATAGCTCGATTAAATCGATGATTTGGCTTGTTTTTTATATGGTTAGCTTCATAGAAGTTCAGTGAAGGTGAAGAGCTCAAGAATTTAGAACTGGAAGTGCTTTAGAATCGAATTCGAAGTTGCAGAATTTAGAGGTATGGAGGAAGTTTGAGAGAGGTTTCCTGGCTCTCTCAAGCATGTGAAATGAATAAGACAAGACCTTTATTTATAGCTGGGGTTAATGGAAGCAATGGTTGAGTGAAATGATCTAGTATAGAAGGAACTCATGTACACCTGCATCATGAGCAAAGTGTGACCTCACAGCTCATCAAAACTAATCCAAATTGCGCATTTTGACACTCTAAATGATTCAGGCATATTTGCTAATCATGTTTAAGGGAATTTTATGCATCAATTTTATGATTAGAAGCCAAATTAATCAAATTTCTATCTGACTGCAAGTGAAACTTCAGTTCCAAGGTACCAACATCAAATATAAGGGGCAAGCAATGTAGGGAGCTTTATGATCTCATTTATTTTGCATTGGAAATATCTCACAATAAACTTTACAATGTGCCAAGAAAGGTAGCATTTGGTGATCTGAGGTAAAAGTTATGATACTTCAAAATCAAGAAAAATACACAGATATTTTACTTAGAAAGATTTCTAAATGTTGAACTTCAAAATGACCTATAATGTTCTTTAAAAATACATGACCTTCCACTCAAAATTTGATCTTGATCCTTGAAGATGAAATGAAATATACCCTTTGAATTGAATTGTGCAGTTGAGATCACTAAATAATCATAAAAATTGAAAGAGTTATAGTCTTTGGAAGATGATGAACAAATTTGGGGAAATTCACCAAAGACCCATAATCTTTTCAATTCTTTAACAATTTTCCAAGCATTTTCAAGTCTTGCATATTGAAACAAAGTTGTAGTAGACATCCAAAAGATTATTTTTGAAACATAATGAGCTCAAGGAGATAAAAGATAATCAAGTTATGATCCTTTGAAGTCAAACCCTATGATTTAAAGGCTTTTTGAAGAGACTTGTAATCTTCTTCAAACTTAAATGGTCTTCCATGCTAAATTAGCCTTTGATCCTTGAAGATAACTTGTTAAGGACCATTTAAAGAGAATAATGGATTTGGAATCAATAAAAAATATGAAAAAATGAGCAAGATATGGTCCTTAGAAGTCAACAAACCCTAGCTCAGAGAGTATCAAAATGACTTGAAACCCCTTTCAACGTTTGATGATTTTCCTTGCACAATTGGATCTTGTCATGTGAAGAGAAGTTGATGTAGATGATGGTAAGAATTCATAGCAAAAAGAACCAAATCAAAATATTGAAAATTGAGAGAGTTATACACTTGTGATTACTGAATCAAGCACTTGCTCAATTAGGTCAAACTTGTTGAACCAACCTTGAATCTTTTGAACTTTCTTTGAAAAATAGAGCATGATAGATCACATTAGCCCTTGAAATGATGTTGTCTTGAAGAATACTCAAAGATGGAGCTTGAATCTGAATGAAACTTGTTGAAGAAGACATGTAAATAAATACATGAACCTATGAATCTTCTTGATGAATACCATCACCAACCTTGAAGAAAACTTGACCTAAATAAAGTGAGAGAGCTCTTTGAACCAAAAACTTTGACATCATAGACATAGCCTTGAAGCTTAAGCTCTTGCCATCCATTGAAGAACCATTTGACTGAGGACCATGCCTCAAAACCCTAGGTTAGATGGATTCAATTGTGTCATCACCTACAATATCAACATTCAAAGAAACATATATACATATTTTGATGTTAGTTAAAAGTTGATCCACCTAAAAACACTTGTAGAAAATACACAATTCAAGATTGTTCGTGATTCCTCAAGAGCAAACTTAAATATAGGATGAAGTAGAAAGGGAGAACTAACCTTAATGTTTGATCTTGATGTATTGATAAAATGAGATAATGAAAGATCTTAGGGGGGAAAATTAGGATATAACAGCTGCCCTTATTTAAGTGTCTTCTATCTGTAGATACGTAGGTTAAATGTTTTGTCTCTGTGCGATTGAAGATACTTAAATACAAAACAAATCCTATTTTTGGCCCTAAGATGCCATGCAATGCTTATGATTATGAATGTAAAAGATAAACCCTACACTAGTAACATGGAAACCACTAGGGAAGCAAAAATAAAACCAACGAACCCAAAAGAGAGTTTGACCAGGAAAATAAATCACTGGGGAACAACACGACTCTAGGAATGGATATGAACAGGTAAATCTAAAATCACGATCGAAGAATATAAATGCATAGCAAGATTTCAACGAAGGAAATTCTTATAATGCAAGCAAAATGCTAACAAGGAGGTAACTGTTAGAAAGAGTTACCGACTGCACTGGGGAAAGAGACGTAACTCTGTGGGAGGAAAATCAACTCCGTTGGAGAAAAGAAGACTCAACTTTACTGGGGTAAAGCCTAAAGAAGAGACAAAGTATCATCAACTCAACACATGAGGAAAAAAAGCAATGCGTAACATCAACTGATATATAACTGTGAACTATCCACTCATAGAGGAGATACAAAAAGAGAGTAACATCAATCCACAGAGGACCATAAACTAAAAACCCAAAGGATGCGAATAGAATCGGTAAGATAATAGCGGCTCTGAAATGATGGTAAGCATCAACCTCGAGACTAGTAAACGAATGATTGACATCAGTACTTATGACTTGGTAACAACTAAACTCTATTGGGGTAAAATCCAATGTGGAAAAAGAAATAAATGCCGACTATGAATGACAGTGAACTACCAACTCAATGACAAAGGTAGAAAAATATAACCACACAACAATTTTTCCAAAATTCTGGAATTCCACCTAGGACGGGTCTCAACTTCTTCTTTAACCAAGGCATTACACCTAAAAAGGGTAATAAACTGCTGTAAGAATATTTCAACAAAATGTCTTTGTCATATTGAAAAGACCAACCATCCATTAGAGTACAACCTCAATAACGAACTATCTCCCACAATAAAGAGACTACCAGCCACGGAAGTAAATATATCCTCAACAACAAACTATCTCTCATAACAAAGAGACTACCATCCATTGGAGTAAAACCTCAACAACGAACCATCTCCCATAACGAAGAGACTACCATTATTCAGAGTAAAACCTCAACAACAAACTATCTCCCATAACAAAGAGACTACCATCCACCGGAGTAAAATGAATCTCAATAATGAACTATCTCCCATAATGAAGAGACCACCATCCATCGGAGTAAAACCTAAACAACAAACTATATCCCATAACAAAGAGACTACCATCCATCGCAGTAAAACCTCAACAATGAAATATCTCCCATAACAAAGAGACTACCATCCATCAGAGTAAAACCTCAATGAAGAATTATTTCCCATAACAAAGAGACTGCCATCTATCGGAGTAAAACCTCAACAACGAACTATCTCCCTTAACAAAGAGACTACCATTCATCGGAGCAAAACCTCAACAACAAACTAACTCTCATAACAAAGAGACTACCATCCATCGAAGTAAAACCTCAACAATGAACTATCTTCCATAACAAAGAGACTACCAACCATTAGATTAAATATCTTCTCTGGCATTAACATACTTATTGAGGAAGTACATGTTGCTCAAATAAAGATACTGCAACTTTTTGTTACAATAAAGATTGCGATAACACTACTGAGAAATGAATCTTGATTTCATGGGGAAATACCAACAGATTGTTGTTGAAGGGATAAAGTCTTCACATGAAAAATAAATGAACATTCTCAATCCAGGGCTCACAACCTATAGGGATCAAAATAATATTGTTGTCGTAATAAAAAATTCAAACCAAGAACAAACTGGAGTAAAATAGTCAACCAAGACGCCATCCAATGAGGAGTAAATTCAAATAGGAATAAAATTCCATCCAGGTAATGAGATGGGTAGGAAGGCTAAAGAAAAATTCTTCTAGAAGGGGATAACTCAGTGGGGAAATTAAAAGGATATACACTTTCTTCTTAAAGTTGGCATTATATTGTTAGGTTTTCTCGATGATAAACACTTTGATACTACTAAAGATCTTAAAAGTAAAAGTAATGCAAAGACAATTTGTAAAAAGTGAAGAATGTAAAGTGTTCAGAACATAAAGTGTTTCGACAGAATCTTAAATGGAATGAAAATGAAATTGAAAGTAAACAATTTAATAATGAATGTAAATGTGGTGATTCATACGTACATGTTACTAAAAAAACTCTTGTCTCAAACAAACTTAGATACTTTAAGTGATTTTGAGTTTGGTATACTTGAAAACCACTGAAATCATAATGCTAAGACTTCTATTTATACTTCTTCGACGGTAACTTTCACGAACGGTTTTTTCTCCAAAAAATTACACATTCTCGCTTACATGCACTTCACCCTCCACAGGTTTCCACACTTCTCTTTTAAGGACTAGATAAGGCTAAAATACAGCTATTAGCCTTATTTCAATTTATCTTTGTCAAAATCACTTTCAAATCAAGTTCAAAAACCTTTTAAGTCCTAGTGCAGTATCAATTTGCAAGTCTAGGACTTCTTCACCAAATACCTAGTCGAAGTTTCCATCTTACTCCTAGTTGAAACCACCTTGTCTTCATAAAATATTTTCTTCAGCTTTATTTGACATTTCGTAGTACCTGAGCGTCGAAATTACAGCCAACAAATTGCCCCCCAAAAATGTATTTTTCAACCATATGGAGAAAAGGACATTTTTTGAAGCGTCGATGCGATAGAACTTACTACTATGATGTCATGGTCGTCTTGACTACCTTTCTTCAAAAGCCTCATTGAGACGTGAAAAACTGCAATAACTCATCATTATCCCTGCTTTGTAGGAGTAATATGGCAATTGAAAAAGGCAATCATCTGACTAGCCTCTAGAAAGCGTACACGCGTCCCACTACTTATGCCATCTATTAACCAAAGGAAACTGGAATGATTTTTCTTCCCCTAATAAATACTTTTCACCTTCAACACTTGATATTTTTCTGTTTCATCTTTCAAATTCTTCATCTTTCTTGCGATTTCTTCTCAGAAATATAACCAAACAACTTGAAATTTTGGCACACAGATACCAGATGTTGAACGAGATGTTACGACACTGGGATTAAATCAATAAACACAATAATAACAATTATACAAGTAAAATAAGTTACAAAAAAGTAAAGAAAACAAATCAATTGTTAACCCAGTTTGGTGCAACACCACCTACTCTAGGGTAATCCAAGCCAGGAAGAAAAACCCATTATAATAGTATTAGTTTGAAACTCTAAAAAAACCTAGTTTACAAGCTTCTCACCTGATCACTATCCATAAATTTCTACCTAGGACACTCCTAGATATGAGACCCCTCACACTTCCCACAATCACACCCCCATGATTTTCAACAACAATGATAGATAAAAATATAAGACACTTTTCAAAGATAATATCAGTTATGCTTAAAAGGTTTTGACTGATGAACAATAATAACATGACACACAATCCAATCTTTCTTAAAATCTAATGAGTGATTGACAACTAAAACCTAGTCCAACTCTAATATCAAAGAGATAATAGATGGATCGCAATGAACAAAGAACAAACTAAAACCCTAAACCCTTGTCTCATGCATACAACTTCTCCAATTGTTTTTGGTTTAGAAAGCACTTATAAAAGACTCTTGAAAAGCATGGGCTTAGACTCTTCACACAAATCTAATATTCCAGCTATAAATCTTTGTTAAATCTTCTCCACAAAAATAGAAACAAAAATATAAAGTTTCATAAAAAGTCTCCAAGATCCTTTTTATGAAACCAAATTAATTTTGTTTTAGAATAAATGTTCCTAAAATATCCTTCCTTGGCTATGATTGTATGAGTACTAAAACCATACAAAATCTTCATATTATTAAAACAAATATTCCAATAAGTAAAACCTAAACTGCATAAATGTTTTAGTATAACATGTTATGACATTTGTCACAACATCGGTCTTCAGTGATGCCAGACCAACATAAATATGTTTTAACAAAATTTCAGCCAATCATAAAATCAAAGATCTAACAATCCCCCCCTTTGGAAATTTTTTGCTAAAACAACCTTTGCATGCTATAGCTGGAGATAAGAACAAAAACAACATCAAAACAAACACAAAAAAAAGATACATGAACATCATGTAAACTTGAAAATCCATATCAAAGTATCAGAGACAAATGCAGAAAATAATAAACAATGAGAGTTACACGGAGCAAACCCTTAAAGAGAGACCTAGTCTCACACAAATAAAGAAATAAAAACTCCCACACTTCAGAATCCCACTAGAGACCAGATACCATGACATCTTGTCTGACATCACAAAAACAACATCAAAACAATATATAAACTAAGAGAAATAACCTCTCAACAAACCAGCATCATGCTCCCCCTGTCACAGTACTCCCCATATCACATGGAATCAAAAACTCCCGATTACATAGAGATCAAATACTCCCCTCAAGAGAACATCCACGAGCATAAAAATAAACATAAACACATAGATTCTACACACAACATATATTTTAGATTTGCATAAAACAATAATAAACAAAGTTATTTGACCCCCTTTTTAGCCACAAATTTGACAATAATTAAATATCTGATAATAGAAGCAGCAACTTCTCCACCCTTCACTTTGTCGCACATGCAAATCAGAACTAAGAGATAACTCGATTGCGACAGCGAGTATATGTAAAGAGAAATGTAGCGGTAACGATTTGAGATTAAGCCATCAATTGACTTATCTCAACATAATGAATTCGCCACCGCACTTTATTGTTTCCAAAGGGAAATGGGAAAAAAGCGAACAAAACCCACAATGAAATAAAAGATCAGAGATCGAAGTACGGGGGTCGGTTATGCAAAGGGAAGGTATTAGAACCCTATGCATCTACGGTACTCCGTAGGTTCCACTTTGTTTGGTTTCTTTTAAAAGTAGTGTTATGTAAAGGTTTACTTGCTAAAGGAAAAGAATGAATGAGTATTTGCACACAAAAGAAATGAAATGTTTTTTTTTAAATTATTTTTGTTGCTCGTCTTGGGTCGTAATACTTAGTGCCTACGTACTCCCTCTTGCAATGGGAAAGTCAGAGCATCGTGTTTCATCTAGAAAAGACTTGTCTGTTGATTGATTTTAAACAAGGAGACAAGTCGTCATTGTTAGGAGAGAAATCTCGACTAATGCCCACAAAGTGTGTGAAAGATGGACCCTGTGTCAGCAAAAGTGAGGGTTTGAGAATGCCTCTAGTGCTCAGGTGGAAAATCTGACACCTTTATAACCATAGGGATAGGAGAATGTTGCTCGACTATCAATGAATCATGTCTCACCTTGAAATAATTTTGAAGGGTAAAGGTGCTCGAGCGCACAAAAGAGTTTGAATGAGTTAAAGTTTATTTGTTAATTTTTAAAGATGTCAAAGTATTATTAAGTGAATTGAAGTTAGTTTAAAGAAAATAAGTTTTAAAGGAAAAGGCACTCGACAAAGTCGAGGTTTATTATGAAAGCGGTTAGATTTTATAAACAGAGAAATTTTTGAAAAAGATGAGAAGGTTTTGAAAATTAAAGAAGGGGAGGAGATGGAGGTACTATCCTTAAGCATAAGGTAAAAGCTAAGGAAGAGAACCGTATAACCAACAAGAAGCCAATACTTGACATTATGGGTCAAGATAGAATTCCCATTCTTTAGATTGAAACCAAGCAAGAAAAGATACTAGACCTCTTGAGAAGACCAAACTTCAAATGTATTAAGTATTCAGAAAAAAATTGGGCAGAGTAACGGCTGTATACGGGTGAATTCCAGATTACAAACAAAGTATGTAATCACAATAACTTGCACACAAAATAAACAAACAACCCAATGTCTTGAGGTAAACCTCAAGAGCTCCATACAAAATATCCATTAAGCTCACAAGGTCTCCAACATAGGCCAAGGTCTCTAATCCTAAGTCCAAGAAGTCCAATACTCCATAATACCAATGATAGTAACCAAATAGTCCAAGTATCATTAATGTCTTTTATGGTTCATGTTTATTATTAAGTGTCTTGAAAAGGAAAATAAAAGATTAAGTGAGCAAAATAAAAATGAAATAAAAGTAAATGCTCAAGTGAGCAAAGATGAAAATAGCATAAAAGTAAATGCTAAAGTGATCAAAGATGAAAATAACATGAAATGTAAATGCTAAAGTAAATGGTACATAAAGTAAAGAGCATAAAATAAAGGCATAAAATAAAGTCAATTGTTAGAAATTAATAGATAGTTGGATGACCATCTTGAAACTTGCATTTGGAACTAATTAGAGGATTGGTATAACCAAATCCTCTCAACAACAAGTTGAATTTGCTTTTTGTCAAGTATATCATCCATTTTAGAATTCTCAAGGCAGCATTTAATGATCAACAATGTTTAAGTGATCCACGTTGACCAAAATTGATGAAGATCCATTAGAGGATTGGTAGAACCAAAGTATCCAAACAATGAATCTCAAGGTTATTGGATCAAAGAGATCAAATTAACATACTTGGGCTTGCAAACATAGGTTTGGGCCACAAATGTTCATTTATTCGAAATAGGACAAAATTTAGCGCTATGTTAAGCAATCGTAAGTGGACTTATGTAGAAGTCACACCTATTTTGAGGTCGGTCAATAGCAATCTATGTACTTCATGTTTGGATAAATGATATAGAGATCATCACCCCTTAACATGTAGCAGATTTAAATAATAAAGGGATAAGATGAAGAGGGAGGGGAATGATAAGCTAACTTGGATCACTACTTTAAATTTCTTTCATATTTAAATTCAATCACTCCTCTTGATGGATTAAAGCACTAAACATATCATTAAACCAAAGCACCAAAAATGAATTAAATAATTCACTCTTTGGTAGATTTTAATTGATAAACATTTATCCAACTTCATCTACACCGCAAAGTCCATTAAATTTAAAGCGAAATTGGACATTTAAAATTGCAATCCAAACCAATAATCAAAAGGAGTGAGTAGAAAAAGCATTTTGGATCAAAGCTGCCCCAAAACAAGGCAAAAAAATACATTCTGTCTCTATGAAAATTGATTGCACTATAGTGTAAATTGATTTGCACAGCGAAGTTTTCAAAAATTTGCGGGAAATTCACTTAGTGCAATGGATTGGATTGTTACAGCAATCGATTACACTCTGTTACAAACAACAAAACAACATTTTAAAAGGCCAAATTCTTGTTCAAACTTTCCATCAAATACCTTATGATCATGGATCCAATTGAGCACGAAAATTCCATCAAATTATGAGAAAATAGCACCATTGGAATCATAAAATAATGCTCAATGAATCAAACCCGAAGATCAACAAGAGATCACATTGTGAAAGATGAATTATCCAACTTACCAAAGGTAGATCTAGATGATTTTCAACATAACTTCAAGAATTTGCTTCAATTCAACCACAAGAGTCAATTGCCCAAGCTTGGATGTAGAGAATTGATGAAGAAAAAGTGTTTGGATGAAGGTTTAGCTCAAATATTAGTAAGTTTCAATGCAAAGCTTACTAACTTTTTTTGAAAATGGAGCTTTGAGTGAATTTGGTAGATGGAGAGAATTGAGAGATTTTTTAGCAAAGTGATTTTGGATATCAAAAGCTTGAAATTTGAATGAAATGAGGGCTCTATTTATAGAGTTTAGGATTGGGATTAGTGGTAATTTGGTAGTTTATTCTTGGAGCCTAAATTTGAATTAATGATAATTCTTTCAAAAATTAGAGGAAAATTGGGGCCAAAATTTGACAAGCTTGAAATTGTTGATTCTTTTCAAATTTTCACGTTGTGCAATTGATTGCACTACAGTGAAAATCTATTTGCACAATTTATTTTTTCAAAATTGTGCAAAATGCACTTTGTGCAATTGATTGCACTCTAGGAGTAATCGATTGTATAGTTAAAAAAAATGAAAATTTTTTAATTCTTTTTCTTTGCAAATTGAGATTTTAGGGAAATAATACCGGAAAACCTTATTTGCCATATGCTTTGACTCGGTACCTACAAAACACAAATATGCAAAGACAAAGAGAAATATTTTTTGTATTTTGATTTGAAGTTAGTCAACAACATAAGAACAAACTTAAAGATAGGATGCAAATGTGATGAATGAAGATATTTGTTAATGATTGAGACCAATAGAAAAAATATGATATGAAAGTGTGACTAAAAAGTTAGGGGTGAAATTTTGGGTACAACAGCTGCCCCTATTTAATTATCTTTATGCCAAATAGGCTGAAATTAATTAAATACAAACAAACCTGAATTTCGTCCCTGATGCGATGATATGATGGCATACGTTATGAATGAATGCATGAACTCTTTTTTTGACATATATATTTTAAATGATGTATGAGATGAGACAGACTTTGTGGGAACATGGAAAGACTCGAAACCGGAAACTTGTGGTAGCTCAGATGAAATGACATGGAAAAACACGCTAGGGAAACAACAAGATATTTCTGGATATCTGTCAGGGTGACAATGAATAACCATCAATACTTGGAAAAAAAGAGGTAAAACCTGAGAAGGAAAGCAGCGACATTCAAGAATGGCATTGAATTAGGCGAGCAACTCTCTGGAAAAGACAATCAGAAACATCTAGAAGTATAATAGATGTGGGATGAGACCAAATCTGAAGCTATATCAGAGTCATCTAGGAAAGACGCTGGACGGAAAAGAAACACGACATCCAATATTGGCTTTGAATGAAGGGAAAGTTCAACGTCTAATAATGACTTTAGACGAGAGAAAAGATCACGACATCTAATATTGGCTTTAAATGAAGGGAAAGCTCAACGTCTAATAATGGCTTTAGAGGAGAGAAAAGGTTACAACATCCAATACTGTCTTTGAATGAGTGGAAGACTCAACGTCTAATAATGGCTTTAGACGAGAGAAAAGATCACAACATCCAATACTGGCTTTGAATGAAGGGAAAGTTCAACGTCTAATAATGGATTTAGACGGGAGAAAAGATCACGACATTAAATACTGGCTTTGAATGAAGGGAAAGCTCAACGTCTAATAATGGCTTTAGACGAGAGAAAATGTCACAACATCCAATACTGGCTTTGAATGAGTGGAATACTCAACGTCTAATAATGGCTTTAGACGAGAGAAAAGATCACAACATCCAATACTGGCTTTGAATGAAGAGAAAGCTCAACGTATAATAATGGCTTTAGACGAGAGAAAAGATCACGACATCCAATACTAGCTTTGAATGAAGGGAAAGCTCAACGTCTAATAATGGCTTTAGACGAGAGAAAAGGTCACAACATCCAATACTGGCTTTGAATAAGGTGAGACAAATCATCATGACATCCAATACTGGCTTTGGAAGGCAGAAAAGGATAACAACATCCAATATTGGCTTTGGATGGAAAAAGAGATCTTACATTCAATTCTGGCTTTGAATGAAGGAGAAGGTAACAACATCCAATATTGGATTTGGATGGAAAAAGAGATCTTGACATTCAATACTAGATTTGAATGAAGGGAAAAGGTAACAACACCCAATACTGGCTTTGGATGGAAAAAGAGATCTTGATATTCTATACTGGCTTTGAATGAAGGGAGAAAAATCATTGGATCCAATACTGGCTTTGAACGACAACAAAGATAACAACATCCAATACTAACTTTGGATGGAAGCAAAAGATCCAGAAACCCAATATTGGCGTTAGATGGAAAGAAATATAGCTCATCCAAGATTAGCATTGGACTGAAAGAGAGAAACAATCGAACTGACATCTGCTTTGGTAGGTGCCAAGTAAGTTGGACTTTGATCTCAAGGTGACATGTCGACAGCAATAAGACCTCGGAAAATGCAAATGAGGATGAAACACTCTTGTCATCAATTATGTATGAATTTTGTTATGCATGATATGTGAATGATTTATGCATGTAATGCAGACGTTTACGACAACAAAGTTTGACTCTTTTGTGGAGGTAAGAATAGAAGTTTGATTCCTCAACACGGAGAACTCTGCCAAATTTGCTTCAAAAGAAAATATCCTGAACCCAAATTTTTCACACTTATAAATTGTATTGAAGTGATGATCTTCTGAGGAAAGACATGGAGAGCTGCTTGGAGATTTGTCCCAGATTAGTTGGCTGTTGAAGATAAACTGATCATGGCTTCAGTCGAAAGTTGCTGGAAATGAGTTAATCATGGCTTCAGCTTTGAAATGAGTATTGGAGATAAACTGGTCATGGCTTCAGTTCTTGAAATGTTTGTTAGAAATAAATGCCCCAACATGAGTCTTAAAAATGATCTTCTGGCTAACCAATTCTGAGAAATCTCGCACTGAGCAACAAATCTTGAACTGATTCACAAATGGATCTGGAAGATACTTTCCCCTGATAGGATTCACTGACTAAGTTTCTCAGTTGTTTGAAATTACTTGACGAGGAAAGCTTGTTTGCAAGCAAAATTGTTTATTTAAACATGGTAATTTTAATGCAAAGTTCATGCAAAAGTTTTTGAATTCAAAATCATTTTTGAAATGATATTATTGGTGTATAGAAAATTCATCATTGGTTAAAACACAGTGGTTTATACTTTTAAAGTGAAAAAGAAATCAAAGACATGAACATACCAAGACAAATTATTTGCAAAAGATCTTAGGAGTCAGTTTACCCAACCTTATTGTAGTATGCTTTCAAAAGAAACTTGGATTCAATTAGGCCTTTTGAGGGTTGTAACGTGGTCTGGTTCACAGTTTAAGAAATAAAGGATAAAGGCTCAAAGTTTATTTGTACCCAACCCAATCTTCGTGATGTTATTCAGTATTACGTTCAATTAATTCAGAATATGCATTCAGGTTCCAAGAAATTTTGGAATTGCACTGATGGTAGCAATGACAATGATTTAGAAGCTAAGGAATTCTTGAGAATGACAGTCACTTCTTCTCACATCATTTTGTTGTTTTGAGGACTTTTCTCAACTCTGGTGGAGAATTTTGAGGATTTAAAGACCTCTTCTGATTGAATTTATTATTCCCAACTTTTACCTGAACTGTTTCATTTGAGATTACAGTCAGCGGGATGCCCGAGTTTTTGCCTGAACTATTTCATTTGGAATTACA
Source organism: Vicia faba (assembly GCA_948472305.1). Taxonomy (NCBI): domain Eukaryota; kingdom Viridiplantae; phylum Streptophyta; class Magnoliopsida; order Fabales; family Fabaceae; genus Vicia; species Vicia faba. Next base: position 764,427,601 of record OX451736.1, read on the forward strand.
GTCAGCGGGATTCCCCGGTTTTTTTTTCCTAAGTCTCCTTCAGAGTTTTTGACTTAGCGGGATTTTTATTTTGATTTTTATTTTCATTTCATTTTTCTTTTTGGAAAGATAATGACTGTCTAGCTCAATGATTATGGGGAACCATCTTTTTCATTTTTGTTTTGAGAGCATTTTTGACACTTCTTGTTGTGTTCAAAGGAAAGCTTGATCGCGACCTTTATTGAAAGGTGTCTTTCACGATTTATCTTGTAATTGAATGCACATCCAAATTAACTGAGGACTACACATCCCCAGGTTAAGATTGTAGGGTTTTTTGTATAGAAAGAAACTCCAACTTCTAGGCTCAAAGGGGTGAATGAGGGATTAACTTCCTTATTTCTCCGGTGTTTGGGAGTTGAAACAATGCTTGTATATCCTCAGTAAATTTTATTCGAAAGCATACCAGCAACAATTATGGGTATTTTATTTTCATCACCCTCCCTCAAATCTTTGCATAAACAAAAGCTTGAATAAGAGAAACATATTTGAAAGCAGTAAATGAAAATAATTTGAATAAAAACATTGCGATTCCCATTTCATTAAACTTAACATGAAAGTATAAACAGAATTTGAAAGCAACAATTTTAACATAAACAAGGGAAAAATGAAAACAGAAAGAAACATGGCCTAGTGACTAATCAGTAACAAGGATCAGTTGTCATGTTTAAAACACTGGCTTTAGGAAGTGACTTGAGGGTACCCCGAATCAGTCTTCAGCCACTTTGTATTGGGAAAGGATTGTTGACAACATTAGGACCCGACTCTTTGAAAATGAGAATATTTGCTTTCACCAATTCTTGCACTCTATTTTTTAATGCATAGCAGCTCTTTAAATCATGACCGACAACTCCCTGATGAAATTCATAATGAAGGTCAGATCTGAACCTGGATGGAGGAGGATTTTGAGGAATCAGAGGCCTAGTTGTAATCAAGCCCTTCTGCACCAATGCATCATACAATTCAATGTACGTCAAATGGATGGAATCAAATTGAGCCCTATTACGATTCTGATTTTATGAAACATTTTGTTGTTGAGGAACCTGAACTGGTTGAGCATTAACAACAAGAGTAACAGCCGCTACTTGTGGTTGATCAGTGTATTGAGGCCTACACCGAGGTTCTCTTCTCTCAGTCGAGACAACATTGGCTTCTACCTCTTTCTTCTTCTGAAAGTTCCCAATGTATTTCTTTGCACCATTAGAATATTCAGCAGCTTTAGACACTTTACCATTCTTGATTCCTTCTTCTAATCTTTGCCCGATAGTCACCAGGTCTGTCAAGCTGGAGGACACACTACCAATCATCTTCTCCCAAAATAAGGGGGACAAAGTATCCATGAATAATCCAGTTATCTCTTTCTCTGTCAGAGGTGGTTCAACTTGAGATTCCAATTCTCTCCATCGCTGAGCATACTCCTTGAAAGATTCTTTCTCATTCTGAGACATATTTTTCAGTTGGCGACGATCAGGTGCCATGTCAAGGTTGTATTTGTATTGCTTTATGAAAGCATCAACAAGATATTGAAAGCATTAGATATGGCCTTTCTCCAGTCCCATATACCATTTCAATGAAGCTCCACACAGACTATCTTGGAAACAATGGATAAGCATCTTATCATTCTTTGTGTAAGAAGACATCTTACGAAAGTACATCACCAAGTGGCTTCTTGTACAAGTATGCCCCTTATATTTCTCAAACTCGGGACTCTTGAACTTTACAGGCATAACCAGATCAGAAACTAGGCACATATTTTCAGTAGTAATACCAAAGACATCATTACCTTCCATAGCTCGGAGTCTCTTCTCTAAAGTCTGATATTGTTCTTTGAACTCTTCAAACTTACCAAAGTATCCTTGACTCACACTTCGAAGACTGGAAGCATGGTACTCAAAGAGAGGATTCCCAAAAGCAGCTTGTGCAACAGGTTGACGAGAAGCAATATGAACGATTGGCTGAGGTTCAGTGAAAACCGAAGCTTGAAAGACTGGTCGGGAAGACTGGCCAACCATTGAATTAATTGCAACAAGAGGAGAGTAATTATGAGGTAACCCAAACTTTTGGCCATGCAGTAGATGTATGCTGGATAGGTTGAGTGTCAACAGCAGCAATTGGGATTTCAGACATCACAATCCTTTGAGGTGGCTCTCCTCTGGAAATCAGGACTTGCATCATCTCAGTAAGTATGGCCATACCTGACTTTAACTCGTCGATTTCCATTCTGACTTCCATGTTATGTTGTTCTTGGTTTTCCATTCTCAATCTGACAGTAGCTCTAGTCCCGTAGTTGTGTTGAGGAATCAGCGTGACAGTAGATGACTAACTGAAAGAAAGAAGCAACTGGGCATAAGATCCTGAACGACCTGGATGTATGCAGAATGATGCAGAGGATGCAAATGATATGCAATGTTATGCAATGCACTCTAAATCCTAAAGTCAAAGGTACAACCTATAAGGTATGGACTAACGGTTATCACCTGCCGAACAAGGATCTAAGAGGTTCCCAGAGTCTACATCCTTCCTTCAGATATTACCAACGTCCCGATTAACTCGGTAATTAACAATATTCTCAGGAAAAACTCGTCTGAGCGTAGTATCGCGTGACAACTATTTCTGGATTACTTCATCATAGCTTCCGCACTACACCTAAAAGACCAAGATGGGTTAGGTAATCTACAGTCCCCAGCTTTAGCAGGCTCCCAGGTCGAAAGAAGTATGTCTTCCCGATTACTCGATAAACTAAACTACAGTCAAAGGGGCCTCCACTGAGTGGGGGATATCATGTCTCCTTTTTTGGTATTACTCCCTCAAAGTTAACATCACTATACCACTTGTCCTATCTTAAGTTTGCCCAAACTCCGGGTAGAGGACTTATAAGAAATCACCAAGCCCCTAAAAACCAGGAAAATCCAGACAAACATATATGCAGCATAATGGGAAGTAATAAAAAACAAGTAAAACAATATATACACACTCATAGAAGATAAACAAACAAAGTTAGGATCAACCCACTTAGGAATGGACCATCAATAGTTCAATCTGTCCTCAGTAAAGTCACAACTTTCTGTCGCACGCGCAAATTAGAACTAAGAGAGAACTCAATTGCGACAACAATGATATGTAAAGAGAAATGTAGCTGTAAAGATTGGATATAAAGCCATCAATTGACTTATATCAACACAATGAAGTCGCCACCGCACTTTATTGTTTCCAAAGGGAAATGGGAAAAAAGCGAACAAAACCCACAATGAAATAAAAGATCAGAGATTGAGGTACGGGGGTCGGTTATACAAAGGGAATGTATTAGCACCCTATGCATCTACGGTACTCTATAGGATCCACTTTGTTTGGTTTCTTTTAAAAGGAGTGTTATGTAAAGATTTAATTGCTAAAGGAAAAGAATGAATGAGTATTTGCACACAAAAGAAATGAAATGTTTTTTATTATTATTTTTTTTGCTCCTCTTGGGTCGTAAGACTTAGTTCCTACGTACTCCCTCGTGCAATGGGAAAGTCAGAGCACCGTAGTTCGGATAGAAAATACTTGTCTGTTGATTGATTTTAAACAAGGAGACAAGTCATCATTGTTAGGAGAGAAATCTCGACTAACGCCCACAAGGTGTGAGAAAGATGGACCCTGCGTCAGCGAGAGTGAGGGTTTGAGAACGCCTCTAGTACTCAAGTGGAAAAGTCGACACCTTTATAACCATAGGGATATGAGAATGTTGCTCGACTATTAATGAATCATGTCTCACCTTGAAAAAAGTTTGAAGGGTAAAGGTGCTCGAGCGCACAAAAGACTTTGAATGAGTTGAAGTGTATTTGTTCATTTTGAAAGATGTCAAAGTATGATTAAGTGAATTGAAGTTTGTTTAAAGAAAAGAAGTTTTAAAAGAAAAGGCACTCGACAAAGTCGAGGTTTATTATGAAAGCGATTCAAGTTTATAAACAAAGAAAGTTTTGAAAAAGATGAGAAGGTTTTGAAAATTTAAGAAGGGGAGGAGATGAATGGACTATCCTAAAGCATAAGGTAAAATCTAAGGAAGAGAACCGTCTAACTAAAAAAATCCAATACTTGACATTATGGGTCAAGATAGAATTCCCATTCTTTGGATTGAAACAAAGCAAGAAAAGATACTAGACCTCTTGAGAAGACCAAACTTCAAGTCTATTAAGTCTTCGGGAAAAAATTAGGCAGAGTAACAGTTGTATACGGGTGAATTCCAGATTACAAACAAAGTATGTAATCACAATAACTTTCACACAAAACAAACAAACAACCGAATGTCTTGAGGTAAACCTCAAGAGATCTAGACAAAATATACATTAAGGTCACAATGTCTCCAACATAGGCCAAGGTCTCTAATCCTAAGTCTAATAAGTCCAATACTCCATAATACCAAGGATAGTAACCAAATAGTCCAAGTATCATTAATGTATTTTATGGTTCATGTTGATTATTAAGTGTCTTCAAAAGGAAAAAAAACTCAAGTGAACAAAATAAAAATGACATAAAAGTAAATGCTCAAGTGAGCAAAGATGAAAATAGCATAAAAGTAAATGCTCAAGTGAGTAAAGATGAAAATAGCATGAAATGTAAATGCTAAATTAAATGGTACATAAAGTAAAGAACACAAAATAAAGGCATAAAATAAAGTCAATTGTTAGAAATTAGTGGTTAGTTGGATGACCATCTTGAAACATGCATTTGGAACTCATTAGAGGATTGGTAGAACTAAAGCCTCTCAACAACAAGTTGAATTTGCTTTTTGTCAATTATATCATCCATTTTAGAATTCTCAAGGCAACATTTAATGATCAACAATGTTTAAGTGATCCGCGTTGACCAAAATTGATGAAGATCCATTAGAGGATTGATAGAACCAAAGCCTCCACACAATGAATCTCAAGGTTATTGGATCAAAGAGATCAAACTAACATACTTGGGATTGCAAACATAGGTTTGGGCCACGGATGATCATTTATTTGAATCGGGACAAATTTTAGCGTTATGTTAAGCAATCGTAAGTGGACTTATGTAGAAGTCGCACCTATTTTGAGGCCGGTCAATAGCAATCTATGTACTTCATGTTTGGATAAATGATATAGAGATCATCACCCCTTAAAATGTAGCATATTTAAAAAAGAAAGGGATAAGATAAAGATGGAGGGGAATGATAAGCTAACTTTGATCACTACTTTAAATTTCTTTCATCTTTAAATTCAATCACTCCTCTAGATGGATTAAAGCACTAAAAATATCATTAATCCAAAGCACCAAAAATTAATTAAATAATTAAATCTTTGGTAGATTTGAATTGATGAACATTTATCCAACTTCATCTACACCTCAAAGTCCAATGAATTTAAAGAGAAATTGGACATTTAAAATTGCAATCCAAACCAACAATCATCAAAAGGAGTGAGTAGAAAAAGCATTTTGGATCAAATCTACCCCAAAACAAGGCAAAAAAATATATTTTGTCTCTGTGCAAATCGATTGCACTACAGTGTAAATCGATTTGCACAGTGAAGTTTTCAAAAATTTATGTAAAATTCACTTAGTGCAATTGATTGCACTGCTACATCAATCAATTGCACGCTGATACAAACAACAAAACAACATTTTAAAAGGCCAAATTCTTGTTCAAACTTTCCATCAAATACCTTATGATCATGGATCCAATTGAGCATGAAAATTCCATCAAATTATAAGAAAATAGCACCATTAGAATCACAAAATAATGCTCAATGAATCAAACCCAAATATCAACAAAAGATCACATTGTGAAAGATGAATTATATAAATTACCAAAGGTAGATCTAGAGAATTATCAACACAACTTCAAGAATTTTCTTCAATTTAACCACAAGAATCAATTTCCCAAGCTTGGATGTAGAGAATTGATGACGAAAAATTGTTTGAATGAAGGTTTAGCTCAAAGATTAGTAAGCTTCAATGCAAAGCTTACTAACTTTTTTTGAAAATGGAGCTTTGAGTGAATTTGGTAGATGGAGAGAATTGAGAGATTTTTTAGCAAAGTGATTTTGGCTTTCAAAAGATTGAAATTTGAATGAAATGAGGGCTCTATTTATAGAGTTTAGAATTGGGATTAGTGGTAATTTGGTAATTGATTCTTGGAGCCAAAATTTGAATTAATAATAATTCTTTCAAAAATTAGAGGAAAATTGGAGCCAAAATTTGACAAGCTTGAAATTGCTAATTTTTTTTCAAATTTTCATGTTACGCAATCGATTACACTACAGTGCGAATCGATTTGCACAGTGTATTTTTTCCAAAATTGCACAAAATGCACTTTGTGCAATCGATTGCACTCTAGGAGCAATCGATTGTACAGTGAAAAAAATGAAATTTTTTTAATTCTTTTTCTTTGCAAATAGAGATTTTAGGGAAAAAATATCGAAAAACCTTATTTCTCATATGCTTTGACTCGGTACCTACAAAACATAAATATGCAAAGACAAAGACAAATATTTTTTGTATTTTGATTAGAAGTTAGTCAACAACACAAGAGCAAACTTAAAGATAGGATGCAAATGTGATGAATGAAGCTATTTGTTAATGATTGAGACCAAATGACAAAATAAGATATGAAAGTGCGACTGAAAAGTTAGGGGCGAAATTTAAGGTACGACACACTCCTTCTCCAATATCACCAGAAATTTGTTCCTCAAGAATAAAAATCCCTATTTCACTTATTAATTTTTCAAATTAATTTGCATTCAATTCCTTGGTGAAAATATTAGCCAGTTGTTTTTCAGTGGCCACATGCTCTAGAGTAACAACTTTGTCTTTAACAAGATCCCTAATAAAATGATAACGAATGTCAATGTGCTTTGGAATGCTGTTTTGAATGGGATTTTTAGAAATGTTAATAACACTCAGGATGTCACAGAATAATATCATGACATCTTGTTCGACATTATACTATTTCAACATCCGCTTCATCCACATTAGTTTAGAATAATAGCTTCCTGCTAAAATATACTCTGCTTCAGCATTAGATAGGGACACATAATTTTTATTCTTGTTGAACCAAGAAATAAGAATATTTCCTCGGAAAAAGTAACCTTCTGAAGTGCTTTTTCTATCATCAACACTATCTGCCATGTCTGCATCACATATCCTACAAGCATGGAATCAAACCTATTAGTGTATAACATTCCATAGTCACTAGTACCATTTATGCACTTCAGAATCCTCTTCACTTGATTAATGTGACTTATCTTACGATCAACTTGATATCTTTCACAAACACCCACAAAAAATGTGATGTCAGGTGTGCTAGATGTAAGGTATAACAAACTACGAATCATGCTTATGTATAGACTTTGGTCCATATCAACACCTTTTTCATATTTAGATAACATCAAATGAGTAGGTGTAGGTGTCCTCTTATGACTAGCATTCTCAATGCCAAACTTCTTCACTATGTTCTTGGCATACTTACTTTGAGAGATGAGGATGGAATCATCCATCCGTTTCACTTGAAGTCCAAGAAAATAGGTTAATTCACCAACAAGACTCATCTAAGATTTAGATTGCAGTTTCTTGACAAAATGGTTAACCATCTGGTCTAACATCCCTACAAACACAATATCATCCACATATATTTGATAAATCACGAGTTTACTATCCCTCTCCTTAATAAATAAGTTCTTGTCTATTCTTTCTTTCTTGTAGCCATTATTAACAAGAAATTATGTCAGCCTTTCATACCAGGCCCTAGGAGCTTGCTTTAATACATAAAGAGCCTTATTCAGTTTGAACACAAGATCTATAAAAGTAGGATCAATGAATTCCTTTGGTTGTTTGTCATACCCCAAATTTGCCCTACCCTTCATTCAAACCATTTGGATTGTGTCTTTCATTCTCCTCGTGTACATACCTTATTAGCTCATATAATATTGCATGCATTCACTAACAACAAAATTTGGCATGGGATCAAGGATCTTGAGAAATTAAGGTTTCTTTATTTCCTTGAGACTCTTATCTTCATCATTAGGGTTTCACCTCTTTGTGCAAGGGTTATTTCAACTGAAGATACAAAAACCAAGGATTAGGGTTTTCTCCCTTATACTCAAGGTCATCAAATGAATCTTTAAGGACTGGATTATATCAAAAGTTACTCTTCTCAACATTTTGGCTTCATTCAACGCATAAAGTAGCTTCAAGGTTGAATACAACACAAGTCACTGATAAGTCACTCAAGGGCCGTAAACTTCAATATTTAAGGTAATCTCCTTGTGTCTACCATATTCACCTAAATAAGGGTTTATTTCCATAATCATGTTGACTTCAAGAGGAGTTCTATAAGAAGTTTGTTTATCAGTGCATCTCATCATGATCTCAAGACTTCAATCATGGTTTAAAGTGTAAGTCATTGAAATAATCTTAGTGTTCATGGCACATTAGGGTTTTGATGCAAGGATGCTTCACTATGAAAGGAGGGTTTCACTTGAGTTTTATTCATTAATTGAGGTTACAAGTGTTTGCTTAGAGCTTCATGAAAGTGTTTGATATGGAAAATAAGTGTGATTAGAGAAGTTGACCTTTTGACCAAAGTCATGCGTATGTTTTTGGATCTACCTTATGCCTTTGATTCAAGTTGAAAATTGATGAAGGTTAGAAGATTTAAATTTGAAATTGAAGAAAATTGGAGGGAAGGAGAATTTTGAATCTCATTTGAATAAAGACCATTACATGCATATTCCAGTTCAAGTCACGTTCATTGTTATTACGATATATATTCCAGTACATCATTATTACATTGTTATAGTTACAAGACAAATTACAAGCCAACACACTACTCTAGGCCTACTTCCTATGATAATATTCAAGCTTACTTCATATTCATGCCAATCAATATTCTTCATACACCATGTGTTGATTTCAAGTCTCAAACCATTTTGCAAGCTATTTCTCTTCATGACCAATGGAAATCCATGATATGCTAGAACTTGCACAAACCAATGCACAGATTTAGTATAGATACAAGTGTCATCATTAAATCACCATTTCATAAAAAGCATTCATAAATAAGGCACATACAGGTTCAAAAGAGACAACGCATATATCAGCCTTACATACATCTACATTATTTCATAAACAGACCATAAACCTATACTACACAAAATGTCACAAAATAATTCCAAATTTAATCCAATCATACAACATCACAATAGCCCTGCACACATATATCCACACTTAACATCATTGTATGTTCATACTCATGAGCAGTAGAAATGGTGATAGAAGCAGCAGAGTTGTAAACGTACAAAATCGCATATAAGTCAAACCTCTACATCGATTCAGCAGTTCGAGTGATAAACGTACAATTCAATTTTTACTCACTATCAAAGCTCACAAAAAATCATAATTCAATAACTAACTGCCAACTGTCATACCCCATTTTTTGAAGAAGGGATTCCATTGGTGAACGGTCGCCCCTTGCTTTGAAAAATCCAGACACTAAGAAGAATCCCCTAAAGCTAATGGATAAACAAAGGGGATTATCTCTAGATCATTAGGCCTTTATCATTTTGATTTATAATTTCTTAGTTGGTAATTTTCATTTGCTATAAATTTGTATCTTTGGATCAGTAATTCTAATAAAATAATCATGCATGCTTTTGAAATTGATCCATTCCACAAATAATCAATGACTTTCTATTCTTATTTTCTATCTTCCATTGCATAAATTTAACAAACTTTTATGGAGAATGATGAAAATACAAAATAATCGAATTTTGCTGATGTATGCATTTTAATAGTGAGGCTTAGCTGATGATGTAAGACGTTGTTTCACTTCCTAAACAGTGGAGAAATAAGGAGTTAACTCGTAGTTAATCCCTTCGAGCCAGAAGTTGGAGTTCTTTATATTTTCTAAAAAAAACCCTTAATCTTAACCAAGGGCAGGGTAGATTTCAATTAATTTGATGACGCATTCAAATCCCAGGAGAATCGAAACGACCGAAGCAAAAGTTTAAGCACATTTCTTTCCTCAATACATCATTCAGAGAGAGATCAAAGAAAAGGTTCAAGCGCATCCATTTCCTCGCGTTCATCATCCAAGATTAAGGAATCCACAAAGACAAAATCCACGACGTCTTCTTCCTTAGTACATCAATAAAGATCGAAGAAATGGTGAAAATGTAGCTTACAAAAACCAACATGGCAGTCACAAATTTTCAAAGTTAAAAGCAAAAAAAAAGTGAGAAATTCAAAAAAAGCCCGCTAAGTCAAAAAGAAAAATAAATAAAAAACTTGACTTAGGAAAAAGTTAGGGCACCCCGATGGACTCGAAATTTAAGAGAACCGGTCTATGCAAAATAAGGGATTAAAAATGAATGAATTATAGAACAATCTTGTGACTGCCACCTCAAGAATCATAAAGGCTTCTCATCAACTTGGATCGTATCAATATTTGGATCTTATCAATACCTTTCATCGGTTCTTGGATCTTTATCTATGCTTCCCATCATCTACATGACTACGAAATTTCTCTTAGGGATTAAACATATCTAATACATTAATTGAGATTAGAACTAGAGAACGTCAAGGAGAATGGGGTGGGATAAATAAATATTGAGCCTTATATCTTTTGTTTCTTAAACCATAAACCATAGCCACGTTATAAACTCTAAAAGTCATAATTGAAGCTAGGTTCACTATGAAAGCATACTCAACAAGATTTGTGTTAAACTGACTCCTATGTTTGTTAAAATTATTTCTAACTACTAATTCACTTCTTCAAATCTCCATTTCTAATCATCCATTTCTTTTCAATAATCAATTTCGATTTCAAGAACTTCCATGTGCATCATATTAGGATTACTTTTCGAAATGTACAATTTTATTTACAAGTCAATACTTAGCATCAAGGAGATTTCAAAAGAAAAGGCCAAATCAAAGGCAACATTTACAAGAAGCTTCTAACTGGGGGAAAAGCATCTGACAGGACCCCTATAAACAGGGGCAAATACTAATAATCATAGGGGTATATCACACAAAAGTATTATTAACAACGGGTGATCGTTCCGAAATTCAACCAACTCGGATCAAATTTCAAAGCATTGTTCAATCAGGGGCATACCTTTCGAAGGAGCATTCCTTAATCAGGTCATATCACAACAGGGTATGACTTGGTTTCCTCGTTTAAACAAACCTCTCAAGTCCTTGATAATCGGGGGAAACCTTCCAAGATTCAAATTTTGAGGAAGTACGTACCAAGTTCATCCTACTGCATGTAGGATCCAAATTCCCCTTCATGCAACTTTGAGTACAAACTTTTCAAGCTTCGAATACCTAGGGCAAACTGTGTCAAGTTCATGGTGGGGTCTAAGTTCTTTCTGAGGATAATTCTTCCAAATCCTAGAGAATGAGGAGGCACCTCTTTCAAAATTTGGATGGTGGGGAAAACCACTATGAGGCTTGATCAAAAGAAGTTAATTCAAAATAGTTAATCAAAGCCAAACATTTTCAAAAGTCTTTCAATCAGGGGCATACTGCAAAAAAGTAGGGTTATTCATGTGATGATCAAACTACTTCTAAACTCATATCAATGATAATCTCCTCCATGACCCTACCAATAAATTAAGGAAAGACAGTCCACATAGGCGAAAGCTCTCCGCGTACTTTCATAACCTCCAGTGGATCCTTCTCTTACATTAGCAATCTTCAAGTTCAAAATCGAGTATCAGGAAATCAGGATAGCAAACATTCAACCACCATGTCACAAGCAACCTTGTTGCATAGGTAAACCTCTACGCTTTAATCATCCACAACCCATCACAGGGGCACCATGAAAAAAACCATTTGAGTCATAATCATAAAGCATAAAGCTTCATGAATCATGCATTAGGGCTCTTCAATCCATAATTAAGCAATACTTATCGTCTCATCCATCTGACGAATTCCGACAGCATGGGTCAAGCATATCTCAAAAATATCAACTACACATTCGCTTTTCAAAATCCAACCTCCATTAATACATATCCAAGTCACTCATTATATGAATCAATCAATCATTACATTTCATGCACCAATAAAAGTTACACGCATAACGTAAAACCTTGTTTTATATGAAGACAATCATCATTGTCAATCAGGATACCTAATTATACATCGAATCTCGGCAGTAGATTCCCCTGGTAAATCTCGACAGTTGATTATCTAAAAGACCTCGGTAGAAGGTTATTCTACATCGAATCTTAGTAGAAGATTCCCCTGGTTAATCTTAGAAGATGATTTCTCGGAATACCACGGCAGAAGGTAATTAGCCATTGAAACTCGGCAGTAGATTCCCCTATTTGATCATGGCAGTTTATTATTCAGAAGACCTCGGCAAAAGGTATTTCACTTGAATCTCAGCAGTAGATTCCACTGGTTTATCACATGGTTTGATTATTCAGAAGACCTCTGAAGAAGGTATTTCACCTGAATATCGGCAGTAGATTCCCCTTGTTAATCTCGACAAATGATTTCCCAGAAGACCTCGACAGAAGGTAATTCCCAATTGAATCTCAGCAATAGATTCCCCTGGTTAATCATGGAAGATGATTTCCCAGAAGACCTCGGTAAAAGGTAATTTCTCAATAGAATCTCGGCAATAGATTCTCCTGGGTAAATTTCGACAGTTGATTTCCCAGAAGACCTCGACATAAGGTATTTACTCGACAGAATCTCAACAGTAGATTCCCCTAATTAATCTCAATGACTGATTTTCCAAAAGACCTCAACAAAAGGTACTTCTCAATTGAATCTCGGCAGTAGATTCCCTTGGTTGATCTCGACAGATGATTTCCTAGAAGACCTCAGCATAAGGTAATTTCTCAACATAATCTCAGCAGTAGATTCTCCTGGGTAAATCTCGACAGCTGATTTCCCATAAGACCTCAACATAAGGTATTTTCTTGACAGAATCTCGGCAGTAGATTCCTCTGGTTAATATCAGCGATTGATTTTCCAGAAGACCTCGATAGAAGGTAATTCTCAACTGAATCTCGGCAGTAAATTCCTTAGCAATCCCGACAATAGATTTCCCACTAAAAGCTTCACATCAAGCATGACGTACACATAACCATATCAAAATCTTAAGTTCATTCACAATATTTGGTGCACCTAACATACGAAAACACCAAAGAACATTTGATAAAGCATCAAAGTTTATTCTGGTTAGAAGAAAATCGAAATAAAACTCATGCCTAATTTCCACGCCTACGCCTGCAGTACAAATTATCTATGACGCATTGACATTGTTCACCATGCTTTATCAAAATTCAAATCAACTTGGAGATACAACAATTGGCAACAAACGATGTTGGGAAGCTGGTGACTACAAGAACCTGATGGTTTAACAAAGGAGAATTATCAAAAACATTTGCAAAATACTTGAGGCATATACACACACTCAATGCATATACACTATGGGTTATATACTGATCTAAGACATCATGCACATACATCATACATGGAATTTCTCAAAACACACTTTGGGCGAAACCGATATCTTTAGGCTCTCCAGCATATTATATCCTTGGTTGATAAGAGACACAACTGGTAAATATTTGATCTCATATATGACTTAGTTATCTAAGATTTGGATCATCAAAACAACTTTCTCTACAATATAACTCATTGTGTCAGTCTCCATGCAACAATGTGAAAAATCTACAATATAATCCTTTGCTTCAGTCTGCATTCAATAATGTATTTCCTCTTCTGCGATCTAGCTCATTGTGTTAGGCTCCATGCAACAAAGTAAAAAATCTGCAGTTTAACTCATTGCGTCAAGCTCTATGCAGCAATGTGTTTTCCTTATTTGCAATGTAGCTCATTGTGTTAGGCTCCATGTAGCAATGTGCGAAATCTATAATTCAACTCATTACATCAGTTTCCATGCAACAATGTGTTTCCTTCTTCGAGGTATAGCTCATTGCATCAGACTCCATGCAACAATGTGTGAAATTCGCAATTTAATCCATTGCATCAGTCTCCATGCAACCGTGTATTCCTTCCTCTATGGTATAGTTCATTACACCAGTCTCCGTGCAATAATGCACGAAATTTACAGTTTAACCCATTGCGCAAGTCTCCATGCAACGATGTGTTTCCTTATCTATAATATAATCCATTGCATCAGTCTCCATGCATCAATGTTATTACCAAATCTTATCTATAATATAATTCATTGTGTCAGTCTCCACGCAACAATGTATTGCCTCCTATGCGATCTAGCTCATTGTGTCAGGCTCCATGCAAAAATGTGCAAAATATGCACTTCAACTCATTGCATCAGTCTCCATGCAACAATGTGTTTTCTTCTCCGTGATATAGCTCATTATGTCAGGCTTAATGCAGCAATGCACGAAAACTGCAATTCAACCCATTGGGTCAGTCTCCATGCAGCAATGTGTGAAATCGATAATTTAACTCATTGCATCAGTCTCCATGAAATGTGTTTCCTCCTATGTGGTATATCTCATTGTGTCAGGCTCCATGCAGCAATGTCTGAAATTCACAATTTAATTGATTGCATCAGTCTCCATGCAACAATGTATTCCTTCCTCTATGATATAGTTCATTACACCGGTCTTCATGCAATAATGTATGAAATCTACAGTTTAACACATTGTGTTAGGCTCCAAGCAGCAATGTGTTTTCCCTCTTTAAGATATAGCTCATTGTGTCAGGATCCTTGCAGTAATGTGTGAAATCTATAATTTAACTCATTGCGTCAGTCTCCACGAAGCAATGTGTTCCCTTCTTCGTGATATAACTCATTGTGTCAGGCTCTATGCAGCAATGTGTGAAACCCTCCATATAACTCATTGTATAAGGCTCTATGTAGCAATGTGTTTCCTCATTTTTGATATAGCTCATTGCATCAAGCTCCATGCAACAATATGCGAAAATAAATAATTCAACTCATTGCATCAGTCTCCATGCAGCAATGTGTTCACTTATTCGCGATTCAACCCATTGCGTCAGTCTCCATGCAACAATGTTATTATCAAACTTTTTCACCGCCTCATTCTCTATGCAATGATGTAGTTATCAAGTTGTTTCAATTATCTATCCCCGGGTTACGGTAGATATACGAATAAATCTGTGTAATCAATTGCATCAGTCTCTATGCAACAATGTATTATCAAACTGAGTTTTATTTATCCCCTAGGTTATGATAAATACACGGGTTTCTCCTCTGCGATATAACCCATTGCTTCAGTCTCCATGCAACAATATGGGAAATTCGCGATATAGCTCATTGCGTCAGGCTCCATGCAGCAATGTGGGAAATTTGTTATATAACTCATTGTGCAATATGTTATAAGACTTAGTTTTATTCACCCCCTAGGTTGCGATGAATAGACAAAATAAAATCAAATCCAAACTTACTATATTAGTCTCGAAGCATTAATAAGTCAACTTTTTTCAAAACTTGTATTTTTTTTAAATATGCAAAAAAAAACTACAATCTCTTTTAGATATTGACGGGTTATCCGCATCGCCATACCTAAAATCAAATAATTTTTTGTTCAAATGCTAGTTAGATGATATATCATCATTTATGCCTATTCTCCGTACCCACGAGAATGCTATACAATGTATCCTTATGATTTGTCGGACAAATTTTGGGGTCTTCCAATATTTAATAAACTTTCGATTAAACGTGTGAGACATGCGTATTCTCACACTATTCAGTCGAAAGGGAATTAAATAGGGTCAGCTGTCATACCCCAAATTTGACCCATCAAATAATCACATTATGTTAATTTTCTGTTTGCCAATATCATTTATATTGTTTAAGTTTTATGAGGGTTTAAAACAAGAAAGAGAGTTGTATTGATCTAAAATGGACCATCAATACCTGATGGCACATTAGGTATTCATTCACCTTTTAGAGGGGTGTATCATTATTAAGAGAGGTGTACGCTTTGAATCAATTTAGACCCATATATGGTCGCGTTCATGAAGGCCCACTAGGGTATTAGGGTTCATTTTTAAGAAAGGGGTGTGTTAGTTAAAGTTTGGGGCCATTTCTAAAAACAGAGGGTCCATTTCATTACTGGCTCCATCCCAAAAGGAGGGATCTACATTATTAAAAGTTCTTGGAGTTTTCTAAAATCAAAAAAAGGCCCATAAACAATTTGTTTTATTAAGGCCCAATAAGTGAATCAATGGGCCCATTTCAGTTATTTTGAGAAACTGTATTGGTTTTTATTGATTATTGATTTTAAAAAGTACTATTACTTAATTTAAAAATATATATACATATGTTGGTTGTATTAATTAATACGTTTGATTAAGAAAATCCCAAAAGAGAAGCTCTCACTCCCAACTCAAACAAAACCCTACCCAATGTTGTGTTGCAAACAAACACTGTACAATTTGATGAAAAGAAAATATATGCTCATAACGCGTACTATTTGGATAAGTAGAAAGTAACGCTTGTAAAATCCAAAAATAATTGTTGCTGGAATCAAATCCAATCTTTCCCTTTATTCAAGAGATCTTCACTAAATCAGAAATTTGCAAACTTATTAAAACAACACAATTAAATTAGTATCAGACCAAATCATTACAGATCCATATCAATACTAATTTAGATAATAGAATCAAATCTCATAGCTCTTAACTTAACTAAATCAAACCTGTGATCGGTGGAAATAAAACTGACTGTTTAAAGCTGGTTCGTGAAATGTCGCGGTAAGCAAGAGTTGCCACTGTCTTTTATGTTCTCCAATATGGAAAGGACAAAAGCACAGCAAAATTCCTTATTGAGAATATCTCTCGGTTCGGGAGGTAGATTTATAGAAAGGGAAGGTGCTAGCACCCTTTCTATCCATGGTTATCCATGGGCTCTTAGGTACTTGGTCTTATGTTTTCAAAATGTTTGCTTTTCAAAATGTGAGTGGGTTTGAAAAAGTTTCATTGAAAGATTTCTGAGTGACTCTTGTATCTGTCCTAAAGAGTGTTTGAAAAATTAGTTTTGAAAGCTTTTGAAAGTGTCAGTGTGAAAAGATTTTTGTTTGTTTTGAAAGAGCAAGTACCCATGAGTCATCTACCTACCCTAAGGAATTAGGCTGTGTAAAAGTCCTTAAGGTAGTGCCATCCCACCATTGAGAGGTAGGTAGCACCACCGTTGGAGGTGTTCGGGTCAATTCGATTTTAGGGACAGTGTGGTCACCGAAGCAATAGTAGGACACTTTAGAAGTAACCCTAATGTCCTAGATCCTTTTTAATCTGAGGCAACCGTTTCGAGGCGACTGGATCTTAGACATAAGGGCGACCGCTAAAACACCTTATACTTGACGACCACTTTCGAGGCAACGAGTGAGGCGTACCCTAGAAGTGGCATGTGCATTGTGTGTTGTTTTCATGTTAACATTTATCTTTGATCATGGCATTGTGAGCTACGAGTTGATTTTATTTGTCATTCAGTCTTGCATGCATTTTAACAGTTAAGAGTGCGGAAAATAAAGTGCGGAAATATGAATCTACGCTATTACAAGGCGCGGGTCTATACATCGCCAAAAACATAACCCGTTTTTGATAAAGATGCGGAAAGTAAAGAAAAGCGATAAACCTAATTACTATTACATCCTTGAACAGTTACATAATAATCAAATAAGAAAATAGTGCGCGAATAAATTAAACTGGACGTCCGAGGGTGTTGGACCCTTTTGAGAAATTAAGAGTTTTTGTCCTTTGCTTGAAGTTAAATTAAAACCTAATTATTTAATTAATTATTTACAAGAAAGATGTTTTTTATGTTTTTTTGTATTTATGGAAATAAAGAAAAAAAGAATTAAAATTAAAGTTAGTGAAACCCTAGTTCTAAGTTTATTTTACTTATTGATGAAAAAGGTCAAAATTAGGCTAATTAACTAAATTATTTAATTTACATGTTATTTACAAAAGTAATAGTAATTAATAAATAATAATAATAATTAATTAAAGAAAATATGAATGAAAATGTCAAATCCTAATTCTATATAATTTTTATTTATTAAGAAAAAAATTGAAGTTAGACCTAAATTAAACTAATTCAATTATTTAGAATTTATTTACAAAAATAGGTTAATCGTGAAATTAATAATAATTAGATATATTTACAATTTTGATTTTTCTGATTTTTATTAGGAAAAAATTAATTTGTGGTGAATTAGTAATAATTATTAAAACAATTAAAAGAAAATAAAAGAAAAGAAAACAAAGTTAATTATGCAAACCAAGGGGGTAAGATGGCCCAAAGTGGAGGTAAACTGAAGTAATTCTGGCCCATTGAAGACCAAGCCACGTTTGACTTTCCATGACTGTATGCACGCTGGCTGACTAGGGTGTACCATGCTCCATATCTCCTGGCCACTGGATTGAACATCATGGGCGCTTGGCAAGCTTAGGCGTGAGGACGTATGGTGGACCATTGAATCATTGCTGCACCGGAATGCCTTGGAAAAAATAAGAACAATTATGTGGGGGACCTGGGAATCGAACCCAGGTCCCAACGCTTGCCAGCCACGTCTACCACCACTACGCCATCTGTGTTTGTTTGTTAATATAATGGTTATTGATTATAATATATGAAAAAACAATTATGCTGGGAATTTAAAAAAAAGCGCGCCACATATTTGAATGCACCAATCACGTCCATCCACGCATCATCTTCTTCAGCTATCCTGAAATAAAAAGCAATCAAATAGCGGGGGTTTTAAACCCCCACAAACTGGAAACATCAAAATAGCGATTAGGCATACAATCAATATAAAAAGGGCGCGATGGTGTCAATGGTTTCGTCTTGTTCTGACGAATTTATCCACATAGGTCTTGAGGTCTAATTTTACAGTATACGCAAAGCCCTAATTCTCAAGCTTTGAAAACCCTAGATATCTCCCATGGTGGATTGTGATTCTACGCGTTTCAGTGCAATTAATCCATGCCAAAAGGTTCCTGTATGTTCAAACAATGCAAAACAAATAATCAAACATGTTAAATGCTCATGAGATGCAAGTTTCGATTATGAAAAATAAGGATGAACCGTGGATCTGTTCTGGGCAATTTATTGAGTGTTAACGTGTGATTGGGATCTCTACGCGTTCCTGGAAGTGTCAACAATCTATTAGAAACAAAAACAAGCTTTGAATCACGCTGCAATATTGATTTTAGTTTTCCAAAATTTCTTGAATTTTGCAACTTGGTTATATGGTTTTAGCAGCAATTGTGCGTGTCTAGCTTTAGGGTTAGCTCTTGCATTTGTATTGGAACAAAATTAGGTTAAAACCTTGGCCCAAAAGTCCATGAATTTAAGTTTTCAATCTTTGATTTTCAATCATATAATTTCCAATCTTTTTTCAATGAAAACCTTGCCAATTTGGTAGATCTGGTCCCCTTGAGTAATGCACGAGATCTTTAGCATGTGTGGAGTGTATTTGCTTCATAAAAAGATTTGACAACCATGCTTTGATATTTTTCTACAATTAAAACCAATTAAATGAATTAATAATAATAAAAATTCAATTAATTAATTAAAAATAAGAAAATAAATCATTTTAAGTTCAATGGGTCGTGCATAGGCTTTGGGTAAAGATTCAAGAAAGAATTTGAGGCCCATTAGCAAAATTGAAGTGTTTTAGGCAACGTTGACTTTTGAAAGTTCCCAAAAATTTCCCAACTTCTCCAATGCATATCTTGCTCAATTTTGAAGCTATGAACATGTTCTTGGACATTTTGGAAAGGTCTTGAAGTCCTCTAACCAATACCTTTGGTCCCGTGTCATTTTGTTTTACCAATCTCAAGTTATGGTCTTTGACTTAAAATGCCTTTTTGTTGACTTTTGAAAATGACCTATAATGTTGAAATTGATAACTTTTTGTGAGAGAATTTCTTGGATTTGGAATGTGAAGATGATTTGTAGGAAATGTCATCCCCTTCAAAATGAGCATTGGATGGGATTTTTCTGATAAACCATGAAAAAGTTATGCCTTGGTCAATTTGCAGTTGACTTTTCAACTATCCAAAAATAGAAACTTTTGACATCTTGAGACTTTTTGAGCCATGCTTGTGGAATAATGATCAAGACTTGATCCAATGATGATTGTGGCTTCAAAATAAGATGTTGACCAAAAATTTTGACTTTTGACTGTCAAATGACCATTTTACCCCTGCAGTTAACTGTGAAGCAATTAGGGCTTTTGACTGTGCAACTTGATGCTGTGAGTCTTGAAACTTGACATATAGATGTTTGACAATGTATATAGGCATATGGGACTTGATTGGACCCTTGAAAGCCTCAATTTCTTTGCAAGAACCAAAACCCTAATTTTGACTGTGTTAGGAGGTAATTGGACTGTGCAACCCTTGAGAGATTTTAAATCATTTGGAGATTGACCTTGGCAAATCTTGAAGAATATGGGGGGGCAAATTTTTGGGTACAACAAAACCTAATCAGAACTTATACAAAAACAGAATTGACAAATCAATGTCTGAATCTCTAACTTCTTAAGCAAATTAATCTGTAACGACAGAATTACAAAATTTCTTAAAACTATTTAAACCTAACACTATAAAATCTAAAGTTTTACAAATAAAAAAAGGAGAGAAAAATATTACATGAGGGTAAAACAGAAAAGGGAGAAAAGAAAGACAGTTGAGCCCAACAATTTTTGCCGTCGCTCCAAGTTAGGGTTTCAACATCTGAAACCATCGTACTCCTTTGTCCCTCCGCTACAACCTCCTTCGTCACACCAACGCATCCTTAACCACCACCATCCTCATCTCCATTACTATTACGAGGACCTGAAACAAAGAAGAGAGATTAGATAAGCTTGGATCAGAATCAGACGCAAAACCTGAAGGACAACCACGACCGGAGGTAAAAAACGACTTAGCTATTTTCTATTGTTGTACGATTTGGGTTGTAAGGGACAAGGTGGGCATTATAGAGAGAGAGAGAGAGAGAGAGAGAGGAGCGTTGCCGCCGGAACAGGTTGGGGGTGAAAATGTTTAGGGTTTGCGAGAGAGAGAGAGAGAGAGAGAGAGAGAGAGAGAGAGAGAGAGTGTTGCCGCCGGAACAGGTTGGGGGTGAAAATGTTTGGGCCCTGACTCTTTACACCATCTTTTTTTTCTAAAGCATTCAGAAACACACCCCCTTTCCTTTTGGGCCTGAATTCAATATCTGAATTCAGGCCCATGCTATTAAGACCCCCCCCCCCCTCTTTACTAGCTTAGTATAATCTACACCACGCCGCGTTTTTCTATTTTTTTATAATTTTATTTTTATATTTATATTTTCTTATTTTTATTAATTATAATATTACTTATTTTATTTTTTCTCATATAAGCCATAATATATTTTTCTAAATACATCCAAATATATTTTATCACATTAAATTATTTATTTTAATCATGCATTTAATTAGAACATTTTCACAATTAATATACAAAAAAATACTTAACCAATGACACATTATTTTCGTAAATCAAATTAATCCAACAATTATTCTTCAAAAAAAGGTTACAAGTATATTTGAATCAACTGCATACTATGTCTAATATCTCTGCTATTCGTACACCTAGACTGAGTATACGGGAAATTTCAAATATAATTTTTAACCCATAAAAAAAGTACAAACCAACTGCAAACTACGAAATGGGACTCTGATTCCTTCTAAGAGGATATATAGGCATGCGATTAAAATCGTGGCGAGTTCCCCTAATAAAAATTAAAACTCTATTTCCTAAAACTGTGCTTCTAAACCTAGTATCTTTGTAAACAAGGTAGATGAGGGGTGCCTAACACCTTCCCCTAATCTGGAACCGATTCAACGATCTAGAATCTCTAAAATTTTTAGGGTTATTCCTTTATACTCTTTTCCTTAGTATAAAAATTAAGGGTGGCGACTCTGATAAAAAAAAGTTACAAAAGTATGAAGTTGAAGACTTGGCATCTTCACCTTAGAGGTTCCTTCATGAGCAATCTTCAAAATCTCCCAAGCTTCTTTAGCAACAGTACAATTATTTATCAGTCTGAAGATGTTTTTGTCCACTCCATTGAATAGGGCATTCAATGCTTTAGATTTTCCTTCAGCTAACTTATCATCTTCATCATTCCAGTCTGCCTCATCCTTCAGCACATCAGTAATCTTCCCTTCCTTATCTCTAGCCATTGGTGGATCCCACCCCTTGACAACAGATATACAAGCCTTGTTATCCATGGATTCAATAAAAGCTACCATACGAACTTTCCAGTGGTCATAATTGGTTCCATCAAGGATGGGTAGTCTGTTCACAAATCCTCCTTCCTTGTTCATTGTACCAGAAAGTATCTTCCCTGAATCTCACTTAGATACAGAGCAGGATGCCTACTTTGATACCAATTGAAATTCTGGTAGTCAGATCTCATTTGTCTTAAGAGATGTCGAGATAATGATCTCTTAACAAAACATAATGACAAGGTATAACAGATAAATAATACTGAAAAAATAAAGGAAGATGCAGAATTGTTAACCCAGTTCAGTGTACAACAACACCTACTCTGGGGGCTACCAAGACAGGGCGGAAGTCCATTATGATAGTATTAATTTGAAGCTAAACTCCCTCGTTTAAAACTTCTCACTTAATCACTACCCGTGCTTACTTATACCTAAGACTCACCTAGGTATGAGACCCTTCTCACTTCCCTTCCTATCACTACAATGAATAAAAACAGTTCTTGAATTTAGAAGACACTCTTCAAAGACACATAACCATTTTATGCTAAAAAGCTTAAGAATGATTAAAAATACTTACAACTCAATAAGAGACAGTCCTACTCTCCTATCAAAGTGATATCAGAGAGGCTCACAATTAACAAAATAGTCATAATACTTTCCCTAAGACTAAGTGTTCAATCATGTTCTATAATGCTTCAAAATACACTACAGTTCCACCTTGTGTTAGGGTTTAACCCTTCTTTTATAACCTTGAATGAACTGGATTTTGGCTTCAAAAGTGCAACAATAAGGTGCTAAAAATCTCCAGAAACTTTTGAATGAAAATAGGGCTTCAATCATTAGTTTCCTAAATTATCTCCATAATTAGAAACTAATAATACTCCTTGAATTAAGCTTTAATCTCTTAATCCTTAAACTGAGCACTACATAGGACATCATAATATTCCCAGAATTTTCTGCATCTGTAATAGACTAAAAATATCCAACTATCCAGTTGTACAAAGGCGCAATGTCGAATGATTCAGCAAGGACATCTTGTTCAATATGTTTCTCCAATTGATAGAACATCTTATTTCAATATGTTGGAGTCAAACAAAATCTCTTATTCCCCCATCTTGGATGCCACATAGGATTACTTAATATTGGTAAAATACTCATTAATTTAAATCAACTGTATCTAAACTGTAAAAACTGTAACAGACCAGATGTCCTACTCTATTGGTTAGGACATCACATTCGACATGTTGAAACTACAAGTGGAAACATCTTGTTCAACATGTTGCTTCCAAGTTAGTTGTACCAAAATTAATCCAATCAAAAAAACATAATTACCATTTTGTTTTTGTTCTTTAATAATTAACCCTTTGTATAATTAACCCTTGTACCTTGATCTCTATATTATTTTGGGTTTTATTCACTCTTTTCCTATTTCTCTTTGGAAACAATAAAATGCAGTGGCGACTTTTACTTTGTGAGTTAAGTCAATTAATGTCTTAATCTCAAATTTTAACCGCTACATGACACCGACTCACTAACAAACCTTCTAACCGAAATGAAAACATCCCTAACCAACTCCTAACTGACTCAAATCTCACCCTCAAATCAATATCAACATATATTCTATATAACAACTCACACTTCTTTTCATTCAACTAACTTCATCCTTCAACTAAACTATATAAACATCACTGCTCTCTCAATTCATTTTCACCAATCATTTCATACACTCAGTTTCACAATTTTTTCACCCTCGTTATCTCTCCTTGGACCGATATTCATCACACCATCATCACCATTTTTCCACTCTACAAAACCTTCATTCATCCAAACTCTTTTCTCCCCATCTCCACCTTCATCCAAATCTCTCTGAACCACACCTTTCCACCACCTTCAACAATAATTATTCGCAAAAAATCCAAAAAAAACTTCTCTGCAAACCAAAACTTCAACTCCCCTAGTTGAGCTACAACTTCAATCATCTTCAATGCTCAACTTCTCAGCATCTCCAACTATGACAACAAAAGTCAATCGTATAACCTAAAACATTCCTTAACAACATTCATCATGCACCTCGCAATAACACACACGCTTCACAACAATCTAAACACAGAATAATACGCACGGAAGGAAGAAGGAGAAGATGAATTGAAAAAAATGAAGAGAAATATAATCTAACAACATTGACACCTCATTACCCATTACCAGAACTTCTAGCCTTCCCGTAACACTAGAACTTCTAGGTTTCCAGTTGCATCAGAACTTCTAGACTCTCTCAACAACTAGAACTTCTAGGCTCTCTCAGCAATAAGAACTTCTCGGCTTTTCCTTTGTTCTTAGCAACCCCAGAACTTTAGTGCGTCCGGATCCAAAACTTCTGGCCTTCCCCATTTCTGATAACATTTTCTTTCTGATTTGCAATGCACCAGAGTCAGAACTTATGCTCCTTCTTATTTCTATCCTTTCAGCAATGCGGTGACTCTGTTTCTTTTTCTCTTATTATTTTTATCATCACTTTTATTTTTCATTAATCAAAAACACCAAAAATACTTTATATTCATACACTTTGCTTGATTTCTTTTAAAACAAAAAAAAAAGACTAAAAATATTTTTCTTAAGCAAATTTATTTCTTCTCTTAATAAAAACAAAACAAATTTATTTTACATTTCAGTTCTTGTATATTATTTCAATATGGTTGTAATAGATAATTAGGACTTTAATTTCTTGCAATCCTCATTTGTAAATTTTTACACCTCATTCCCCAAGTGATTGTAATAGCGTAGGATATTTACTTTCTGCAATCTATCGCTTTCATATAAATACTAGTTGTTATACCCCAAAATTTGCCTTTTTTTCGTACACGCATATTATTGGTTTTATGATTATGGAATAAAGGTATGTTTATCAAGCTTCTTCAGGTTACAAGTGACGTTTATTTCGCCAATGGATGTTCTCAGAGTATTTTTCATGCTGAAGATCGGTTCTCCGTTTTGCAATGATTCGGGGTTCAAAGAATCACAAGTCCAACCCGGCGCGTCATATTCAAGTGTTCTTTCGCCAAGATACCTTTGATAACGTATTCTCAAATTCAGGTTCGGCTCAAGAGTCAATTCTTTAAAGAAGGTCTCCGAATGTGTGAGTTTTCTCGAAGAAATATGGTGAAAAAGTGTCATGAAAGTGAAGTTTTTACGCACTAAAAAATTCATAACTTGAAGATCGTGACTCGTTTTGAACCCGTTCCAGTATCACCAACAAGACTCATCTCAAATTTAGATTGCAGTTTAATGACAAAATGGTTAACCATTTGGTCTGACATCCCTCTAAACATAATATCATCCACATATATTTGATAAATCAAGAGTTTACAATCCTTTTGCTTAATAAGTAAATTCTTATCTATTCCTCCTTTCCTGTAGCCATCATTAACAACAAATTATGTCAGCCTTTCATACCAGGCCCTAGAAGCTTGCTTTAATCCATAAAGAATCTTATTCAGTTTGAACACATGATCTAGAAAAGTAGGATCAATGAATCCCTTTGGTTGTTTGTCATACCCCAAGTTTTCCCTACCCTTCATTCAAATCATATGGCTTGTGTCTTTCATTCTCCTCATGTACATACCTCATTAGCTCATATAATATTGCACGCATTCACTAACAACAAAATTTGGCATGGGATCAAGGATCTTGAGAAATTAAGGTTTCTTTATTTCCTTGAGACTCTCATCTTCATCATTAGGGTTTCCCCTCTTTGTGAAAGGGTTATTTAAACTGAAGATACAAAAACCAAGGATTAGGGTTTTCTCCCTTATACTCAAGGTCATCAAATGAATCTTTAAGGAATGGATTATATCAAAATTTACTCTTCTCAACATTTTGGCTTCATTCAACGCATAAAGTAACTTCAAGGTTGCAAACAACACAAGTCACCCAAGGGCCGTACACTTCAGTATTAAAGGTTATCTCCTTGTGTCTATCATATTCACCTGAATAAGGGTTTATTTCCCTAATCATGTTGACTTCAAGAGGAGTTCCATAAGAAGTTTATTTATCAGTGCATCTCATCATGATCTCAAGACTTTAATTATGGTTTAAAGTGCAAGTCATTGAAATAATCTTAGTATTCGTGGCACATTAGGGTTTTGATGCAAGGATGCTTCACTATGCAAGAAGGGTTTCACTTGAGTTTTCTTCATCAGTTGAGGTTACAAGTTTTTGCTTAGAGCTTCATGAAAGGGTTTGATATGGAAAATAAGTGTGTGTGTGGGATCATTTATTGATCTAAGGAACATGGATAATGGCTCTGACTTTGGTCAAAGTCATCTTTGAGAAGTTGACCTTTTGACCAAAGTTATACGTAAGTTTTTGGATCTACATTATGCCTTTGATTCAAGTTGCAAATTGAAGAAGGTTAGAAGATTTAAATTTGAAATTGAAGAAAATTGGAGGGAAGGAGAATTTTGAATCTCATTTGAAGAAAGACCATTACATGTATATTCCGGTTCAAGTCAAGTTCATTGTTATTACAATATATATTCCAGTACGTCATTATTACACTGTTATAGTTACAAGACAAATTACAAGCCAACACACTACTCTAGGCCTACTTCCTATGATAATATTCAAGCTTCCTTCATCTTCATGCCAATAAATATTCTTCATACACCATGTGTTGATTTCAAGTCTCAAACCATTTTGCAAGTTATTTCTCTTCATGACCAAGGGAAATCCATGATATACTAGAACCTGCACAAACCAAGGCACATATTTAGTACAGATACAAGTGTCATCATTCAATCACCATATCATAAAAAGAATTCATAAATAAGGCACATACGGGTTCAAAAGAGACAGAGCATATTTCAGCCTTACATACATCTACATTATTTCATAAACAGATCATAAACCTATACTACACAAAATGTCACTAAATAATTCCAAATTTAACCCAATCATGCAGTGTCACGGCAGCCTTGCAGACATATATCCACACTTAACATCATTGTACATGTTCAGACTCATGAGCAGTAGAAATGGTGATAGAAGCAGCAGACAAGTTATAAACGTACAAAACCGCATATAAGTCAAACCTTTGCATTGATTCAGCAGTTCGAACGATACATAATCCCAATCATACATTTAATTCAAGTAGACGGGAAAGATAAAAAACAATAACAATCCAGTGCATCCAGAATGAATTCCAATATAAAACATTGAGCAGAGACATATCCTAAGCCCAACCATACAATATTCAAAGCTATATATAAAGGGGGCTGCAAAATACAAGCGACGCAATCATGTGGCATAATGTTTAGCAGGAGATTTACACTTCAATTTTTACTCACTATCAAAGCTCATAGAAAATCAGAATTCAATAACTAATTGTCAGCTGTCATACCCCATTTTTTCCCCTTATCTTTTTCAATTGATGCATATTTTTCGTTATTGCATATTTCTTATTTTTAATTCATTTTTTCAATTTCTATTTCAAAAATAAAAAAAGAATATTGTATTTGTTTAGTTCATTTAAATTTAAATTTTTTGCATCATTATCTAAAAAATCAAAAAATATATATAATTTGTCATTTACATTTTGTTCTGGACTGGCCCGACAGGTAGAATGGGACCAGTCTAACCCTTTCTTTCGGTACGATCCATATGTCCATGGCCCGAACCGCCCCTGCTCTCCGTAGGGCAATATCGACCCTTTTCCCTCCTCGGAACCAACGCCTAGTTACGGTCACATCTTCCCGGTTTGACCAAGTCTTGGCAGTTACCTATTTTTGCAGATCCGCATATCCAGACCCAAAAACGGGAACCAATGGCCATACGCCAGGGGCATTATATAAACCCTCACACTTGTAAGGGCCAGATATCGAATAATCACTATTCACCACCAATACCTTAACACTTTGCTTGTATCTCATTGTTCTCACTCTTACTTGATAGTCGGAGTGCCTTGAAGGTACAACCCCCTTTTTTCCTCCTCGACATCACAACTCGAATGCAGATCATCACCCGGCCACCTTGCAGGTTCTATTCAACCGGTAAGATCAATGGTACCGTCTGTGGGAAACTGCTCTCCCCATCTTTCTTTCGTCGAAAGTCAAAGATCCAAGCAAATTTTCAAGATTCCTTTCACAAATCATGGTCGACCATGATGATTTCCACCTACTCAGAAAGGATATTTTTTCCTCCGCACACAAAATCGACGGAAGCCAGGAACATCCTCACCTCGAGGACAACCTAGGTTTTAGAGACGGCCAGACTGCATCTCCAGATTCAACTGATGCCCGACGTGGCGACAACCAATTCTTGGACAAGGGACATCCCAAGAATCCCAATAAGGAACTGCTAGAGATCCTGTAACTAGTTCCCATCCCTCTCATCACTGACCTCGCCATTGCAGCATTGCTTGCTGCCATCAATCGGACCAACACCCTTATCCTGCACCAGAACCAAAGGATGGGGTCCTGAGAGAAGAAGCGGTCAAAGTCTCCCCCGCAGAGAACCCAACGACGAGACTCCCCTAGCATATCTCTACCTAGGTGTGGCCTTCCACCAAGAAACGCAATCGCACACCTCCGACGAATGATCAAGACTCTCCTTCATCCAAGAATGACAACCGTCAAATCGACTGCGCTAAATTACCTTTGCCCGAACCAAGATAGAAATAAAGGAGCCCCCCCCCCCCTCCTCGGCGGGACCACGATGATTGACGGGGTAGAAATTATCACTCCCCTTCAATGTCCCCCGCGAACAGTGAAGACGATGAGCCCCGTGGCCCACTATCAAGGGAAATTACAAAAACCCAACTCCCTATCGGCCTGGAGAAGCCACCTCCGTTGGGAACCTCGATGGAACAAAGGACCCCGATGAACATACTGAGAACATTGACACTATCCTCAAATACCCAGGATTCAGAGGGGCCATCAAGTGCAGATTGTTCCCAACCACTCTCAGGAAGGGAGAAATGTCTTGGTACAAGAGTCTCCCGGATGAATCCATCACCTCCTGGAAGCAGCTTAGGAGGATATTTTTGAGACACTTCAGCGCCTCTCATCAACACCCAAAGTCGGAGGCTTCGCTCGAAGAAATTATCCAGGGCAGAGATGAATCTCTATAGGTGTACATCGAACACTTCAACAAGGAAGCAATGCAGATCTCCATGACCAACAACATGAATAAATATCTCCTCGAGCACGAGCTCCGTCCCCGTAGATACTTTTCCAAAGCTGTTGGCGTTGAATCACCGGCAACAGTGCTAGGGAATCGAGGCACAGAGAGAGTGCCAAGACCTTGAGGAATGACGAGCCCTCGACATCCTGTCGGGGAGAAAAGAAACTGGAAGACAGGTCCCGGGACTCCAAGGACTACAAGGGGCCAGCTGGTCATTTCCACGACTACACCCCTCTGACTACCTCAAGGGAGCGTATTCTATCTGAATGCGCCAATTCCGAATTTAAGCATGTCGGGGTGCACTTCCCCCAACAAACACCTTCCAAACCGGGAACCCACAAGAGAAAATATTGCAGGTTCCATAAAATCCACATGCATAACACTGAGGATTGCATTAATCTCAAGGATGTAATCGAAATACTGATTCGAGATGGACACCTCAAACAATACAAGAAGAAGGAGGGCGCCCATGAAGAATCACCAGAAACTAAAAACATCGAAGAGGGAAAGGAGTCCCCCGACATCTACGATATACCGGTCGCCATTAGCATCTCGCGGCTGGAAGATTTCTACTATCCAAACAAGGAGAACGTCTCGTTGTACTTCTCCTCCCATAGTCCTTGGGAATCATTCCCCGCAGCCATGGTCATCTCCGGCGGGGGATTCAACAGGCACACGGTTGGGTCAATAAAAAGAAGGTTCGACTAGGCCACGCTGGACAAATTCTGAGGAGGCTCCCATCCACTCGCTTTCTACAGGGAGGAAATGTCGGGAGGAGCCCCGAATTCGACCATCATATTACTCGTGAGAGCTTTCATGGAGAATTTCAACGTGTGATGGATACTGGTCGATCAAGGCAGCTTGGTGGACATCATGTACACCCAGTTGTTCACCACCTTACAGCTGAATGAAAGCCATATGACCTTGTATGTAGGATCAAACCTCTAGGGCTTCAATGGAGCCAACATGAAACCTTGGGGATATGTCGAGTTGATCGACACCTTCGGGAGAGAGGTAACACACAGAGCCATCAAGAACCAATTCCTAGTGGTGGATTGCCCGTCTCTCTACTAGTGCATCTTCCGAAGACCCACTCTCACCGAACTCATCGCAGTTTCCTCCACCATGCATCTCAAAATGAAGTACTACACCGTCAAAGGTTTGGTCGGCACCCTCCACGGGGATATCCAAGAAGCAAAAAGGTGTTTTGAAGCTTCATCCAAGGGCCTCAGTTCCATCAATGTTCAACCTCGAACACCGGAGCCACCCTACCCTCCAGTTTCGAGGAAGTCAAGTCATTGTCGAGGGTTAACATGATCAACCTCGACAACCACTTATCCAAGAAAGATCGTGCTGAGTAAATAAATAAGGGAAAGGAAAACATGGTCGAAGGCGAAGGTTCGACCTCCTCAGCAGATCACGACGAACTCTTGAGTCACGCACGGCCAATCCCAGACAGCGACTTCAAGCTCGTTCCCCTCGGAGAAGATCCCACCAGAGGAGTGACGATTGGAGCAGACCTCCTGACTTGGTAAAAAGGAAACTCAAAGCTTGCCTTGTTAGACGGTGTGGCAAGTGATCGAGAGGGGGGTGAATAGATTACCTCCTACTTATTCAAGGATTTAAAATTATTTTATCAATGCTTGTTGAACCGACTACTAGAAAACCGGACATGTGAAAAATTGTTGGATTTTATTATATGTAATTGATGAATATACAACTCAGATTTCTTAACATTTTAATGCACTTATCAATAAAGCAGTATTTCCAATGAATTAAGAAATTTGTTAGGAATTTTGTCAAACACTTAGCATATGCTTGTTTGATGATTTAATAGTGGTGGTTTGATGAAAGTATTTGAACCACTATTTTTATCATTAGACAGAAAAACTCAACAAGCCAATTGAATCACAAAATTATGGAACATGTAAAAAGATAAAGAGAAAGAAAGAACGATACGCAGGCAGTTTGGTATGGAAGTTCCCCACTGTCGTCCTTGCTTGTGGGTACGTCTCCTTCTCAATTTCACAATTGAAACTGAGAACTCTTATAACAATATGTTGAATGTTTGAAAACAAGGTTACACTGCACAGGCAGATAGAAATCCCTATGATCTTCTTCTTCTTGTAAGAACCACCACTTGATATGAGTTTTATCAAGATTCCCTGCAAGATCCACAATCGATCCTCCGCTTCCACGACCTGTTTGCAAAAATCCATCTAATTTCTAAACCCCTCGCTACAGTTGAATCTGACTTGTGCGACCGTGACTAACAAACCCTCAAGAACACACCCGTTCTTGAAGGACAAACCCCTTGGCTTATTTCTCGAAGCCCCCATTACAATCTTCAACTCAGCTGGGATCCTTTCAATACACAGTTGAGCGTTATCTCTGACCTCTTGATCTAATTCAACAAGGATGTTTAATTTTTGTTGTTGTTGTTGAATGAAGATGGTTGAGAAGGTGATGAAGATGAAGTTTCTTCCAGGCTTCTAGCTGCTCACAAACGTTTTCACACAACTCTGATATGTTACAACGTCTTGCTGCTGAGAAAAATACTTACTTATATATGTAACAGAAAACGGTTAGGCAAAAGAAAATATTATGAGTGGATGCATGTTGGTCATGAGTCGGCTCATGTTAGTTATGAAATACAGGATGGGTCGACACATGTTATTTTGAGTCGATGCAAGATCATATCATAACATTTTACAGAACTAACTATTTTACATCCATCGATGCATAACATGTATGTGTCGATGCATACTGATTGTATTTTTAATTTTTGAACATAAAATTTGGTATGAGTCAATGCATGATATTATGTATCGATGCATATAAATTTAAAAGAATGTTTTATAGAAGCATCAGAATGTCATGTGTCGATGCATGATATTAAGTATCGATGCATATAAGTTCAAAAAAGTTTTCCAGGAGCATCAGAATGTCATGTGTCGATGCATGAGGTTTTGTGTCGATTCGTACAAGCTTAAGTTTGCATTACAGGGGCATCAAAGTGTTATGTGTCGATGCATAAGATTTTGTATCGATGCATAATAGTTTGAGATAGTATTCCAGGGACTTCAATATGTTATGGATCGATGAAAAACCTGTTGTGTCGACTCATAATGATGCATTATGAGTAAAACATATTATTTAACTTATTTTAAACATGTTATACTATATTTTTGTAATGCACACATGTATTTATTATTTCACATATATTTGCAATCATTCAAAACCAATTATGAAGGGGTTGCTCACAAACTCCCCCTTTTTGATGATGGCAAATATCTGATGATGTGTGGTGATATAGTGTAGATGAATAAGCTTGCTCCCCCTGAGTTTATGCATCTTCTTTCTAACACTAACACAATCTTCTTCTCCCCCTTTGACCATATCAAAAAGAGAATAAGAAATATTTTCAGCAATCTCATCACATAAGAAAATTGATATGCAATTTCAGCAAATATTGTCTTGGCATTCACACATAATGTCTTGGCATAATTATATTAATAACTAAGTAAATAATTGAGTAAACAAGAAGTAATTAGGTTGAAAGTAATTAATGTAGATGATAGTTAGTTTACATAAGCAAAATAGATTTTTTAAAGGGAACATTAATACAAATATTAGAAAAAGAGGCATGAATTAATGGTATGAAATGTATGACATGGATACACAGACTAGGGATTGTGCCCATCACAGGATTCATCATGGTTGTAGGGTGGAGGTGGATTGATGTCAGGATTTTGAGTCATGAACTGATATCATCGAAATCTGTTTTGGATATCGACATTTCTGAAATTTTCCATGATTCCATGATTCTCACGATAGTGATCCATGAAGCTTGTCATTTCATTGTAGAATACCTGGTGCCATTTGACCAAATCTAAGTGCCACGAATGCTGATTTTGGTACATCCATGTATGTTCGTCATGCCATTGTTCATGCTCCTTGTTCCATTCACTTTGCTGGTTATACCAACATCTCGCTTCTTCAAAAACATATCTTCTTGTCCCGATTTTAACTTTAAAACACCAGCCCTTATTCGTTTCTAAACCAGCATAGAAGGCTCTTATAAAGTCTTCATGATAGTCTTCTCTAATATTAAGAAAGGATCCTAATTATTGAGCATATAGGATATCACATACATATGTGATATGAAGAGATAGAACCTCAGCCTTATTGAAGACATGAGGCTTCATAACTAACCTTGTTTTAAAGGATTGCTCAAATTCTTCAGTGATGGCGGGATGCATGATAGACAAAGCGCTCACAGGGATATCTGTGGAAGATCTGGATGGTCTTGCACCAAGTTTTCCCTTGCCTTTTGTCTTTGGAGGCAATCTATTTTCTGAAGAAGGGTAGTTAAGAGTTTGGGGATGAGGGTTTTTGGAACATGGAATGAGTGATGAGAGTAGCGAACGATGATTAGGGTTAGATGCTGTATGTAATGAGTCAGATAGTTGGAGGGAGTTTAAAAACATATAATTGGATAGATGGGTTGGCCCAATTCAAATTAATGACATTTATTATCCATATGTTTCGACACAAAATTCATATGTGTCGACACATCCTGTATTAAAGAACAATATTTTTTTGGTTTTAAATGTTTTGCATCGACTCAAGAATCCTATGAGTCGATCAGAAGTAATATGTGTCGATGCAAATATTGATATGTCGACCTGAAACCAATTCTTAATTTCTGTTTTTATAAATTTTTTTGGTATGAGTCGACTCATAACTGTATGTATCGACTCATAACAAAAATTTTGACAGAAATGCAGTTTTTCACAAGTTCTTGTTAACAGATGGATATGGTACCCAATTCCAATTTAAATGATTATGAAAAATGAATCATCTGAAGAGTATTATGCATGCATAATGATGTAATGCAATTTGCATATGTCAAGTTCAAACAATTTATGTAAAAGAGATATACATATAGACATTATCAATGGAACATTACGGTCAACTTATAAGTAATTGAGAGTTCTTATAGAGAAAGTAGATAGGAAGGGTATTACTTCATTTGATGAGATGTTAAGACACATGTACTAAAGCTAAAAACATGTCTCAATAGTATGGTGAGACATAAATATATTTCAAATACATATATGCTTAAGGCATCACGTAAGAGAGATCTAAAATCCCTAGCTCACGACGAATGTTGAAGAAGAGTTTTGTTGCTAGTGGTTTTGTAAAAATGCCAGCAAGTTAATTTTTAGTATCAACATGCTCAAATGTAACATCTTCCTTTTCAACATGATCGCTGTTGTACCCCAAAATTTTCTTTCCCATTTCATCAATATTTTCTCACCACAAGACCCTTGAAGCTCAAGATCAAGTTAGGGTTTGCTCTGCTCAAGACTCCTCCTTGCACTGTTGACCCAAATTAGGGTTTGAGTTTGCACAAAGATGTTTTGACCTAAAATTCCCAAGATGACTTTCATGCTTCGTGTTGGACTCACAAGTTTATCCATACCAAGTTTCAAGCCTTGATTCCAATCTTTGCCCAGTCAATTGGACAGTTGACCTAGAAATCAGTTGTATTGGGGAAAAAGTCAATTGTGGCCAATTGACAGTCAAACCTCATGATTTTTGACCCAAATCAACATTATGAACTCATATGAACCATTTGGTCAAGTTTGGATCACAATTCCACAAGAAATTTGATCAGATCACCAAAAGGGCAAAATGGTCATTTTTAGGGTTTTGACCGCACAAAGGTAATTTTTGACTGTTTTACCTAACCAATGGAAATTCAAGCTCACATATGGATTCAAGGACTCAATGGCATTGTCTTGACATGTTCAACAAGTTCAAAAGATCCCAAATGCAGAAGATTGACAGATGAATTTTCCAGTCAACTGAGCAAAATTTGACTGTATACTGAAAAGTCAAACTTTGACTTTTTGGTCAAAATCAAGTGCCAAGATTCATTTTTCATCAAGACATGTCAAATTATGAAACTTGTTCATCAATAAATCAAAAATTACAAATTAGGGTTTCAAATGAAGAAATTTCATAACTTAGAAATTTTCTAAGTTATGAAATTTCCTAATTTTTTCCTAACTTTGTCCCATCTTTTCATCAAGATACATTTGGATTCAAACAAAACTAAAAACATGAAAGTTATAGTCCATTGCAAAATCTACAACTTTTATTCACAAAGTTTCCTCAAAAGAAGCTTGTAGCTCAAGTTATGATTTTTGGAACAAGGGTGCAAAACATTCTTAACTTAGAAATTTTTTGACCTATTTTAGGCAGGATTTTTGCCTAACTTCATGGCCACTTTTCACATGCTTCCACTTGGAATTTCAACTTGCATTATAAAGATGGATTGAAGTACACATTACAAGCTTTCCAAATTGTCGAAGAACTTATCAAACACCCTTGTGGTTAGGGAGAATCGAATTGGCAAAGTTGGGCAAAAGTCACTTTTGTTCTTGACCAAGACATGTTCATAACATGGGCATTTTTGAAATCAGCTTGTACAAGCTAGATTACAGGTCTCTAATCCTTCTTACACTCAATAATTAAATGTATATCCTTTGTGTTAGAGTGTTATTTTGGGCATTTGGACAATACACACAAAATCAATCCATATATGGAAAAAAGCAAGTTTGCCATTTTGAAAAAGCAATGCTTTATGTCAAAGTCCATATCTTGGAAGTACAAGCAGATCTTGGAGGCACAAGTTTATGGACTAATCCCACTGATCAAGGAGAGATTATGCAGCATGCTTGAGGGACCTGCCTTGGCCTATAACCCAACTTGACAAACTTTTCTTATGAAGGAAGAAACTTTGCAAGACTGATCCACTCTCTCATTCCTGTAACAACAAGCCTAAACAAACTTCTTGAACACTTTCCAAACATCAAACCTGACCTGAAACACGAGCCTACCATATTCCAAACCTCATCATTCATCAAAACACAATTTTTGCTGCACAAAACAGGGCATCCCTGCAGATTGAGTTGCACAACTCAGTTTGCTCGTGCGTTTTGGTCAAAACTTGTTCATACACACTCCCTACCATCCATACAAACTATCCCAAGCCCTAGCTACAGACTGTAACACCTCTAACCAAGTTCACCATTTTCATTTTTTCAGTTGTGCAGGTTAACTTCCATAGCTCGTTTCAGTTAGTTCTAAAGCAAGCTAGAGGTTGGAGAAGCATCCCTGGACCTCAAGCAAGCTATACAAGTCCTCACATTGCATTGAAAGTACCTCCATTGTCATACACGAATCAAGCTGAACATGTAAAAGTTTGAACTTCTATCTCTCTATCCAGGCATATCTAGGCTTAGGTTTGTGAAGAAGTTATTTCCTACTCATGGCCCTGAAGCTACCCATGTCATTAATTTTCATTTATGTTGTGTGTATTGAGAGAATTTTGAAACTGAATATCTGAAAAAAGCTAGGTCAGGAATTGGGGGAGAAGAAATTCTCTCTCATTTCTGAGAGTTAGATCAACTTCTTTATATGTTTAGAATCGTGGCTTCAAGCTCTACAAGTTTCATGTTTTAAGATTTGTCAAAAGATCAAAGAATCAGAAGTTAGGGAGATGAACAAGAAGGCGCGCGTTTTTGTTTGAAAATGGCTGGAGGTTGAAGACAAAGTCCTTTGGGTTGGGCCTGGCTTGTTTTTTCTGTTTGCACCACTTTATTTCACATACACCCCCTTGGCCCTTTGTGCTTTATTTTTATCATTTTTTCTTTTTTTCTTTTTGTTTCTGACTTGTTTATTTTTTGTCAAAACATAAAAAATATTAAAAATATTTTCCATACATTTTTGCATTTATTTTGAATTTATTTGCTTTTATTTGAACTTGTACATATAAATAAACATATATACTTTTATTTGAAAATACTAGAAAATAATACAAAATACATTCTATTTTCTGATTTCATTTTATTTTATCTTTTGAAAACATTTTCTAAAAAATATACTTTTTTTGTAAAATAATTAATATTTTATTTTTGTATATATTTAATATATATTTAATACATAATATAAATATTTATATATTTAGAATATTTAGAGTAAAAATACAAAAATAATACATTTTTATTTTTATTAATATTTTAACTCAAAAATCACTTTTTTACAATATACTTCTCTTTTATTTATTTTTTGTATATAATTAATAAATATTGTATATAATAAATAATAAATACCTTTATTTAGCAAATTAGGGTTTTGCCCTAAACCAATGAAAAAACCCAAAAATTAACCTTTTTATTTTTGTTTATTTTTCACATAAAAAAAATACTTTCCCATACATATAAAAACCATTTTGTGCATAAATACATTTTTGCATATTTATTTACTTAATTATTGTACAATTAATCTTTGTATATTCAATTTGGATGTAATAGCTTATATTTTAATTTCTTGCTAAATATCCCCATTTGAACATTTGTACCCCCCATCCCATAATTGTGTTGTAATAATTTAGGATTTTAAATTACGCACTTTAAAGCTTTCTAAATATGCCATGATAGACTTAGGGTTTGTATGCAAAAATCAAATAACAAATAGCTTGACCTAATTAAAAGACAAAAAACATGAAAATGGACAACACCAATCACACTTGCACCCCTAGGGTTACTCCACTTGTTGCCTTCAATAATGGGCCATGTTGCATGTTGAGTTTCTTTGGCAAAACAAAACAATATCAAATGATCATAGTCCCTCGATGACGCTTTCGAAAGTTGCCTAAAAATGATCAAGTCCCTTAAAGGAAAAATTGACAAAGACACTTGGCACCATTGCAATCATGGTCTAAACGATGATCCGCGCCCGTCCCGTTAACATCTTAACACAAGATTGTCCACCAAATACAATGGTGGAACAAAATTGTTAAAAGGGTTAAAACATAGGAAAGATCTTTGAGTAAATTTAGGGGTAGACAACTCTTATTTACTTGAATCAAACTTGCAAAAACACTTGCCTACTTTTCAAAACCACACATCACAACACACTTTCAAAACAACTTTCAAAAACATTGAAAACTTTTCAAAAGATAAGTACACCTTTGTATACATTCAAACATGGATCATTACAAAGGTTGCCACCACATTGGCCTCTTTTCAAAACATTTTCAAACACACACACAAAGCACCATTTCAAACAATTGAAAGCACCATTTCAAACAACTGAAAGCACCATTTTAAACAATTGAAAACACAAGGCAAGTGATCTAAGCAAGTAACTAAGAGCCCATGGATAACCATGGATAGAAAGGGTGCTAATACCTTCCCTTTCTATAATCTACTCCCCGAA
Source organism: Vicia faba (assembly GCA_948472305.1). NCBI lineage: Eukaryota > Viridiplantae > Streptophyta > Magnoliopsida > Fabales > Fabaceae > Vicia > Vicia faba. The sequence goes on from OX451736.1 coordinate 764,466,342, forward strand.
CCCAAGAAAACATCTCAAAGGTTTTTGCTGTGCTTTTTAACCTTTCCTTAGGATAAAATAAAAAGTCGGTGGCGACTCTTGCTCAACCGAAACATTTGCGAAAACAAACGCAAAACCTCAAGTCAGTTCTCCCACCATATCACAGAACTGGCGACTCTGCTGGGGAGAATTTTAAAGTGGAGTAACCTTAGGGCTTAGATCACCCTCTTGCATGACTAATTGTTTGCTTTGATTGCTTTATATCTTGGTTCTCTTGTTTGGGTTTGAAATCCTACACCCGGATTTGGGGAAACATTCATAGATAGCAATATGTTGTGGAAACTGTGCGGGGTATACTGACACGGTTGAAGCAATAGCTATATTAGTGCGATATATTTGTGAGTACCGGTAACCCTTGAGTTCAATCAAGGAGAGTATGGGGCCGCTGAGTGATGTCACTAAGCACTAATGACCTAGAACCTTACTTGACCATCTTGGCCTTTCATTAGGGGTAGTGAGATGACCGGCTTTGGTGCAGTCCGAAGTTGGTAGATACACGATACTACACTCATTGAGGGTTGTTTTCTTGGAATATTTTGGTCGCTAGTTAAGTGGCTAAACCAAAACAATGAACATGGAAAACAATCCAATGATATTGAGCTCCTTAGAACCCGGTTACTATTTATAGGACAGGTTTTTAAGCCAACTACACTCAAGAGGGTACTTACCTATGAAACCCCATGCAAGCCTGAAACTAGGGTTTTGTGTGAATTTCTTGTACATGTGTTTTGTGCATACATCATGAACATCATAAAGCATCATATGCACTCACTAACCATTTCAAGGGTTTGGATCTTCATCTTTGTTCTTGTTTTGTAGGTCATGGAAATTCTTCGCAGGAAAACTATCCAAGTCAACCTTGTGAGAATCCCTCCTCAACTCAAGGAGCTCACATCCAGAACTCCTGAAAGCTCTCCCTTCAGTGAAAGACATGGTAGACTGCTCAGCCTAGTCAACACCAGCATTGAAGAGGACATGGTAAAGGTGTTGTTCCAGTTCTTTGACCCCTTTCACCACTGTTTCACTTTCCCCGACTATCAATTGGTGCCCACTTTGGAGGAATTTTCTCAACTCCTGAGAATTCCTATTCTTAATCAACTACCCCACAACGATACAGAAAAAGAACCAAAGCCTGAAGATGTTGCTCAAGCACTACACTTGCAACCATCTGACATCAAGGGGCATTGGGAAACTAGAAGTGGTGTCAAAGGCTTCTTGGCAAAATTCTTGTTTGAGAAGGCACAAGAGTGTTGGAATTCATTGGATCTACAAGCCTTTGAAGAAATTGTGGCACTCCTCATTTATGGGTTGGTCTTGTTCCCAAATCCTGACCAGCTCGTAGATGTCAATGCCGTCAAGATCTTCTTATCCAGAAATCCAATACCAACATTGCTTGGGGACATTCTTCACTCATTTTACACACGAACAATGAGAAAGAAGGGTGTTCTCATGTGCTGTACTCCTCTCCTTGCAAGGTGGTTTATTTCGCACCTTCCACAATCTGTCTTGAAGAATGACCAAGGCTTAAGGTGGTCACAACGGTTGATGACCCTCACTCACTCTGATGTACATTGGTGTTCTCGGTCTAGAGAAAATGTCATCATCGTCGATCATTATGGAGAGTTCCCTAATGTTCCATTACTTGGCATTAGGGGAGGCATTACCTACAACCCTTGTCTAGCTTTGAGACAATTTGGATATGCACGGAGGGATGGCCCTCATGACATGTTGATTCCTGACCTAGTTTTTGACTTCGACAACGATGCACAAGGACTTCGCCAAAGATTCATCAGAGCTTGGAGGATGCCTAACAAGGTAGACAGCAAGACACTGGGGCACAAGAACTCCATCCCTCTTGAGCCTTATCTCAAGTGGGTACGAACCCGGGCCCAGAGTCTAATGATGCCTTACCCTCATGTTCTCCTTGTGATTAAAGAGCCCGTTAAGGAAGGAGAGGTTCCCTACACCATCCTGTATCCTGACATGCCAACATCGTGGGAGGAGATGCAGAAGAGTTGGATCCAACTCAAGGAGGAACGGAACACTTTTGAAGCCAGCTTCTACGCCAGTGAGAAGAAGGTTTTGGAGCTTACCCGCCGACTCCACGAGGAAGAGACCCTCAACACCTACATTGCACCAAAGAGGATGCGCAACGTCTTTTTACCTTGAGAAGTTTTTTGTAATATTTGGCCCATGGGGCATTTATGTACTGACAAATTTCTTCTTATTAATATGACGTGCGTTCTTTTTTGTTTGCAACAATTTTGAATTTTCTAAATCCTTGAATGCATTGCATAAATAAGCATATCATTCATCATATGCATAACAGGTACCCTTCTTCTACAGGTTGCTTAATCTTCTTCGTTGTTTATTTCAGCACTCAATCATCATGTCTTCCGAGCCTACTACCGAACAAGCTATCAAGGCTCTCCAGGCCCAGAACGCCCAGTTTCAAGAGCTGGTCATGAGCCTAGCCCAGGGTCAACAGGAGTTGAAGACTCTGCTCTTGAAAAAGAAGAAGAAGAAGAGGATTGCGCTGTTCAACACTGGACGCAGGTTTGGGAATACACTACATAATGAGGCTGATCAGGCTACTTCCCATGCGGAGAAAGACAGCCCCCAAGGGGGAAGGGCTCCTAGTCCTATGGTCTCCGACAATGAGACGGATTACAATGATGAACAGTACCCTCCCGCTGAAGACAGGTACAAGCAACTAGAGGACCGTTTAAGTGCCATGGAGATTCAAAATGTTTCGGGGCTGGATTTCGGAGATCTAGGTTTATCTTCTGGGGTGGTGATCCCACACAAGTTCAAGGCACCTACCTTTGCAAAGTACAACGGGGCTTCCTGCCCTAAGCTGCATCTCAGATCATATGTAAGGAAGATCCAACCTTACACTGCAGACAAGAACCTTTGGATCCATTTCTTCCAAGATAGCCTTTCAGGGGCTCAACTCGAATGGTTCTATCAGCTGGATGGAGCCAGTATCCGAAACTGGGAGGACTTGGCTATTGAATTTTATAAACAGTATCAGTACAATTCTGACGTCGCTCCCACGCGTACCCAACTTCAGGGTATGTCACTGGGGACGGGCGAAGGGTTCAAGGAGTATGCGCAAAAGTGGAGGGACCTGGCTGGCAGGGTGCAGCCACCGCTGACTGACCGTGAGCTTGTCGACATGTTCCTGGGGACCTTGTCTGGTCCGTTCTTCAACCATCTGATTGGTAATTCTTCTGCTGGGTTTACAGATCTGATCTTGACTGGTGAGAGAATAGAAGCGGGTATCAAGTCGGGGAAGATACAGAAGGGTGCCTCCTCGAGTACTGAAAAGAAGCCCTTCAAGAAGGAAGCTAGTGCTGTTTATGGTCCCAGAAGACAAAATAAACCGGAACGTCGCCAAGTTGTCAACGCGTTGGTAATTTCAAAGCCTATTGCTGCTCCTCAGCAGTATAACCAACCAAGGGGTGAGAGACCCAAAAGACAGTACACCCGACTCAGCATGACCCTGTCTCAGATTTTGCCGCAACTAGTGTCGACCAATCTGGTAACTTTCAAGGAAGCTCCGAAGGTAGTGAACACAGCTTCTCCAAAGTACAACCCCAACGACCATTGCGCTTATCATTCTGATAGCCCGGGGCATACTACAGATGATTGCTGGGCTCTGAGGAATAAGGTTCAGGACCTTATTGATGCTAAGGAAATACAGTTCAAGGCGCCCGAAAGGCCCAATGTTGTGACTGCTCCCATGCCCCAGCATGGAGTGAATGCTGTGGAAGAAGACCCGTATGTAGCCTCTGTGGAAGAGATTGTTACTCCGTTATTGACCGTTAAAAGGAACCTGTTGCTAGCCAGTTTATTTCCGGGGTTTAGTAAAGGTTGCCTTCTATGTGCTATTTCACCTGTTGGTTGTCCTTTGCTGAAATCAGGTATCCAAAGCTTGATGGATAGCAAAGAGATCTTGTTCGAGAAGATTGTTGTTCCTGCTGTCCCTACTGAAGAAGTGTCTATTGTTACTATTTTGAACAACCCTCCTAAGGCTCCTTCAAAGAAGCCTGTCAAAATCATGTCCACTCAGAAGATTGCTCCTATCATCATTACTGTTCTGGGGCCCCTCCCCTAAACATCCGACAAAGCTGTCCCATGGCACTATGGGGCAGACGTTTATGTGCTTGGAGTTAAGCAAGAGTTTGATACTAGTACCAGCGTCAGTAACATCACCGGGCCTGCCAAAGTTACTCGCAGTGGTAGGCTATTCTCACCAGATATTGCGCCACCAACAATTCAGAAACCTCTTGTCATTACACCCGCAAGTGTGCCTGCTTCCCTTCCTGATCAAGTTCTTGTTTCTACCCCTGCTGCCGAGTCACCTGACGCTCGGGGCAAAGGGATTGCTACTGATTTGCCTGCCCTGACGGAGGCACCAAAGACAACCACTGTTGAAGCTTCCCAGCAAGAGATGGAAGAGATTCTCTAGATCATTAAGAAGAGTGATTTCAACGTAGTTGAGCAGCTGGGGCACACCCCATCAAAAATTTCTATGCTATCACTGTTGTTGTGTTCAGAGGCCCATGCCAAGGCCCTGATTTCCTTCCTGAAGACGGCCCATGTGCCACAAGAAACGTCTGCTGATCAATTTACCGATTGTGTGGCCAACTTGACTGCCGATAATGGTTTGGGCTTCTCTGACGCCGATCTGACTGCCAAAGGAAAAAACCATAACGACGCCCTGCATGTCTCCATTGAATGCAGGGGCACTACTCTTGCCCATGTGTTGGTAGACACCAGTTCTTCATTGAACGTACTACCCAAGAAGGCCCTAGACAGGTTGGATTGTGAGGGTTTGGAGCTCAAGCCTAGTAACATTGTTGTCTGGGCCTTTGACGGTTCGAAAAGGATGGTACATGGGGAAGTTGACATCCCAATCAAGGTTGGTTCTCAAGTCTTTGATTCTACATTCTATGTGATGGATATCCGACCATCCTATTCTTGTTTGTTGGGTCGTCCATGGATCCACAAGGCTGGAGCTGTGACCTCCATACTACATCAGAAGCTTAAGTACCCGGTTAGAGGGAAAATTGTTACAGTTCAGGGGGAGGAAGAATATATGGTCAGCCACCTTAACTCATTCCGGTACATAGAAATGGATGGGGAGTTCATTGAGACCCCCTTTCAGCACTTTGAAGAAGTTCCTCAGACACTGGCATCAGCTGAAACTGTGATTGAAGACCCTCCTTTGAAGATGGCTTCCCTAAAGGATGCCTGGGCTGTTATTGAGAAGGGTGAGTGCGCAAACTGGGGCCGACTTCCTGATTTCACTCCAAAGACTGACAAGTTTGGTTTGGGTTTCACTGCAGAGGCTCAGAGGGCTGTTCGTAAGGCGAGGATTGGAAAACCTCATGTGTTCATCACCAACTCGGGAGTGAATGCTATTGAAGATAACATGGAGGAATCTGAATTCGACAGCTGGATCTACCCAACAACCGAAGGTGGACAAAGCAACTGGACTGCCAAAGACTTCACGCCTATTACTTTTGTCACTCAGTAATGAACTCTTTTGTTTTGAATTTGTAACAGACAATATTTTGAAACTTTTATGGCTCGGTGTCTTACCCGAGGCACCGTGGCTTCATTTGTGAGGGCTTTTGTGTGTCATTTTCATATATCATCAATAAAAACATTGGACGTTTGTTGCATTTCAAAATCTCGTGCTCCTTTTCTTTCTTTATTATGTATTTCAAAACAGCTATATTTACACACACTCACCTATACAGGTTCCAATCCACTCTGGATCTCACTGGTAACGACTCTGCTACTGCCAGTTATGACTTCGAAAATCCGATCAACTTAGCCGAAGACGAAGGTGAAGATGATTGCGAAGTGCCTGGTGAACTTGCAAGACTGCTACTCCAGGAAGAGAGGGCCATTCAGCCACATGAAGAGCCAGTGGAAACGGTAAATCTGGGTACTGAGACAGACAGAAAGGAAGTCAAGATTGGTGCCAATCTAGAGCTCAGTGTGAAGCAACGGTTGATTCAGATGCTGCATGACTATGTGGAAATCTTTGCCTGGTCTTACGAAGACATGCCTGGGTTAGATACCGACTTTGTGGTTCACCACCTTCCTACCAAGGAAGATTGCCCTCCGGTTAAATAGAAGGTCTGCCGTATGCGTCCAGAAATGTCCGAGAAAATCAAAGCTGAGGTTATGAAACAATTTGATGTCGGGTTTCTAGCAGTGACTTCTTACCCTCAGTGGATTGCCAACGTGGTTCCAGTGCCCAAGAAGGATGGTAAGGTCAGAATGTGTGTTGATTACAGGGATTTGAACAGGGCCAACCCTAAGGATGATTTCCCTCTGCGTCATATCGACGTTCTGGTTGACAACACTGCTCAGCATAAAGTATTCTCCTTCATGGACGGTTTCTCCGGTTATAATCAGATCAAGATGGCTCCTGAAGACATGGAGAAGACCACCTTCGTCACTCAGTGGGGCACTTTTTGCTACAAGGTCATGCCTTTTGGGTTGAAAAATGCTGGGGAAACCTACCAACATGCCATGGTTGCTTTATTTCATGATATGATCCATCATGAGATAGAAGTATATGTTGATGATATGATTGCAAGGTCCCAAACTGAGGAGGAACACCTTGACCATCTACGGAAGCTGTTTGACCGTCTGAAGTTGTACAAGCTGAGGTTGAACCCAAACAAGTGCACCTTTGGGGTGAGATCTGGAAAATTGCTAGGCTTCGTCGTAAGCGACAAAGGCATTCAAGTGGACCCTGCCAAAGTGAAAGCCATACAAGAGATGCCAACTCCCAAGACAGAGAAAGAAGTCAGAGGCTTTCTAGGACGTCTGAATTACATTGCCCGATTCATCTCGCATCTAACTGCTACCTGTGAACCAATCTTCAAGTTGTTGAAGAAAGATCAAGTAGTACGTTGGAACAATGAATGTCAGGCCGCTTTCGAAAGAATCAAAGAGTATCTCCAAGAACCACCCATTCTTATGCCGCCGGTTGAAGGGAGACCTCTAATCTTATACCTGATAGTACTGGACAACTCAATGGGGTGTGTGTTGGGGCAGCATGACGAGTCTGGCCGAAAAGAACACACCATTTATTACCTTATAAAAAAGGTTACCGACTGTGAGACCCGATACTCACTGCTCGAGAAAACTTGCTGCGCTTTGGTATGGGCTGCTCGCCGGCTGAGACAGTATATGTTGACTCACACTACTCTGTTGATTTCAAAAATGGATCCAATAAAGTACATATTCGAAAATCCCACCTTGTCCGGAAGAATAGCAAGATGGCAAATGATCTTGACGGAATATGACATCCAATACACGACTCAAAAAGTAATCAAGGGAAGTGTATTGGCAGACCATTTGGCACATCAGGCAGTGGACGATTACCAGTCAATGAACTTTGAATTTCCAGACGAGGATATCATGGTAGTGACTGATTGTGAAGTACCTGGACCGGATGAAGGACCTGAGGAAGGGTCCCGATGGTCTATGCACTTTGACGGAGCCTCGAACGCTTTGGGTAATGGTATCGGCACTGTGATCATATCCCCTAAAGGCACTCATACTCCACTCACCGCCCGGCTATGTTTCAACTGCACCAACAAGATGGCAGAGTATGAGGCATGCATCATGGGTCTTCAAGCTGCAATTGACTTAAGGATCAAGTTTCTGAGTGTCTTCGGAGATTCCACTCTCGTGATCAATCAGGTCAAAGGCGAGTGGGATATGAAACACCCAAATCTTATTCCTTACAAGGAGTATGTGCTGACATTGCTTCCCCACTTCGAGGAGATAACTTTTGAACACTTCCCAAGAGAGGAGAATCAGTTAGCGGACGCGTTGGCTACAATGTCTTCTATGTTCAAAGTCAAATGGGACAACGAGGCCCCCCGGATCATTATCTGGAAATTGGATGAACCTGCACATTGCTGCGATCTCGAGACCGAGCAAGTAACAGAAAAACCCTGGTATCATGAAGTGAAGAGGTACCTTGAAGCTCAAGAATACCCCGAAGGCACATCTGTTAATGACAAGAAGTTCCTGAGAAGGTTTGCGGCAAAGTTCTTCCTCAGTAACGACATTCTCTACAAGAGAAACCATGATTCAACCTTACTGCGTTGTGTGGATAAGACTGAAGCAGAAGGGATCATGGCAGAGCTACATGAAGGTACCTTCGGAACACATTCCTGTGGACATACCATGGCAAAGAAAATCCTTCGGGCAGGATATTTCTGGTCCACAATGGAAGCCGACTGTTATCAGCATTCTCGCACTTGTCATAAATGTCAGATCTATGCTGATAAGGTGCACATTCCTCCGGTTCCTCTGAACGTCTTGACAACACCTTGGCCTTTTGCAATGTGGGGCATTGATATGATCGGCGAGATCCGACCTACGGCATCCAACGGGCATCGATTCATCTTGGTAGCGATTGATTACTTCACAAAGTGGGTTGAGGCAGCTTCCTATGCTACGGTAACCAAGAATGTCGTGGCACGGTTCATTCAGCATAATCTGATCTGCCGCTATGGTGTACCTGATAGGATCATTACGGATAATGGTACCAATCTCAACAACAAGATGATCACTGAACTCTGCGAGCAATTCAAGATACAGCACCACAACTCTTCTCCTTACCGGCTGAAAATGAATGGGGCTGTAGAAGCGGCGAATAAGAACATCAAGAAGATTGTGCAGAAGATGACAGTGACCTACAAAGATTGGCACTAAATGTTGTCGTTTTCTCTTCATGGGTACCGTACCTCAGCACGGACGTCAACAGGGGCAACTCCCTTTTCCTTGGTCTATGGCATGGAGGCAGTCTTGCCTATTGAAGTCCAGATACCCTCTCTCCGGATAATGAAGGATGCAGGTTTGAGCGAAGATGACTGGATCCAGACTCGGCTTGATCAGTTGAACCTAATTGACGAAAAGAGACTCACTGCTATTTGTCATTGTCAGACGTACCAAAAACGGATGATCAGGGCATTTAACAAGAAGGTCAGACGACAAGAATATCAAGTCGGAGACCTGGTAATCAAGCGTATCATTCTTCCTCAAAGTGATCCCAGGGGAAAATGGACCCCTACATACGAAGGGCCATTTGTGGTTAAACATATCTTCTCAGGAGGAGCCATGATTCTAACCACCATGGATGGTGACGACCTTCCTCACCCCGCCAATGCAGACATAGTAAAAAGATACTACGCATGATCAAAGACCCGCTAGGTTGACACACCTAGGCAAAAATAAGGGCTTCCCGGCGAACCAAAAGGGTTCGGGCAAAAATAAGGGACGAAATAAAAAAAATCTGTACACCCGGCAAGTCGAAAACCTGAAAAGGCGGCTTGGGCAAAAATGGGTATCCCGGTGGACTAAAAACCCGAAAGGGAGGTCCAGGAAAAAGTTAGGGATAAAGCGTAATACTATGTCTCATTGGATCACCTTGCATCCAGAATTCGGCATCAACTATCGGGCTCAGATCAATCAGCTTCATCTTCAACTAAGCAGCAGAGTGATGAGACGCTTGAAGACATAAAGGCGATGGCAGAGTTGGAACCCAGTGGGATTATTTTTCACATAGCTGTTTTGTTTCCTTTTCAAAATTGTATAAACTTTATTTTGCTCGGCGGCGTTCTCTTACTAGGACGTCAGCCTCTTGTACAAAAACGCCTATTTACAGGCAAATTTCAAAATCAATACAAGTTCAATTTTTCAGACAAATTACCCATCGTTTTTCCTTTTTCTGTTTTGTTTTGCAAAGAACGTCCAATGTTCATTTTTGATATATGCATTTGACTTTAATTGCTAATCATGAATATTTGCGTGCGAAACAAAGGACTAATTACAGATGACATCAGAAACAGGGGCAATAAAGAATTGTCTAAGCGATCTAGTTGCTTTGTCCACCAAGGTACCAAGGTAAGTTCGGCTGAAGAATGTAACCAAGTTACCTCAACTCCCCACAGAGTAAGACCAGATTTCAGCAATACTCTCCCCAGGCAGAGTTGGTCTCCCATTAGCCCTAAAAAGGCACAGTATCTCCAGCAAGTCAGCGATACTCTCCCCAAACAGAGTTAGTCTACTGTCAACCTTAAGGAAGTTGGGTATCCCCAGAAGATCTCAATATTCCCCCAGTGGAGTATACAGATGTTCCTAAGCAAGTATCCCCGGCAGTCTTAACATAAGATTTGTTCCCCGGCAGAATACAAGACACCCTAGTGGAGCCACTCCCCAGTACAGTCTGAAAAGTTTCCCCAGTAGATTCTGGAAGCTTATCCCCAGTAGATTCTGGAAGCTTATCACCTGCAGAGTACATACGTCTCTCCCCGACTTTATTCAAAAGTTATTTCCCCACCAGGGTATAACTGGGTTATCCTCAGCTAATTACCACAGAAAGATCATCCTCGGCGAAGTTCTTCCTATCCCCCAGTGGAGTTCGTCAAATTCCCCAACATAACTCATCAGTGGAATCCCCAGCGGAACTCTCAACCTCCGCGAAGTATCTCTTCCCACAGATTAATTCCCCGCAGAGTAATCTCTCCAACAAGTTTATTCCCCAACGGAGTCACCTTCTCCTACCGGTTTATTCTTGCAACCGTCATCCCCAGCAGAAACGAAGAACTCCATTCTTCAACATCAACCCAGGATTCCACAAACTCCCGGCAGTCGTTAAGGATTTATTTTCCTAGACAAAAATACATTCATACACCATGACGCATGCATATACGCATTATATCACACGATCTCATTTATTTTTGAGAACATCATGACATCATGCATCTCATACATCATGACATTGCATACAGCTAATGTTTTGCCTTTTCAGGAAAAAGTTCAATCCAAAAATGATTACTATCAACTATCGCAATTCCAGATTCGATACTTGTATCTAGCCAAGGCATATCTGTGAGTGATTGATTGTAGATTCGATACCTGTATCCAGCCAGGGTATATCTGCATGAAGAGTTTAGAGATCCGATTCCTGTATCCAGCCAGGGCTTATCTGTAGACGACCAATTCCATATTCGATTCCTGTATCCATCCAGGGCACATCTGTAGACGACCAATTCCAGATCCGATTCCTGTATCCAGCCAGGGCACATCTGTAGACGATAATTTCCAGATTCGATTCCTGTATCCAGCCAGGGCATATCTGTAGACGAATTCCAGATTCGATACCTGCATCCAGCCAGGGCATATCTGTAGATGACTAATTCCAGATTCGATTCTTGTATCTAGCCAGGGCACATCTGTGAGCAACTAATTGTAGATTCGATACCTGTATCTAGCCAGGGCATATCTACATGAAGATTTTGAAGATCAACACCTGTAACAGGCCAGGAAACCATCTTCCTTTCTCAAAGTACGCAAGTTCTTGCTAAGGAATCTCTTACGCGATCAACACTCCCAAATGGCATCTATAAGCCCATTCCCGACAAGATTATGTCACACCTCCAGATGGCATCTATAAGCCCATCCCCCTATCCAATCTCCAAATGGCATCTATAAGCCCATTCCCGACATCACATTGCTGATACTCCAGCATGCGAGTGCAAATTTCAGGGCACTCTAGTGTCCATTCTCCTTTTACCCTCGAGTCGCGAAAGGCAAACTTGCCAATCTAACTCTTCAGGTTCAAGAAGATTGAACAGGGGCAACTGTTGTACCCCAAAATTTACCCTCCCATTTCATCAATATTTTCTCACCACAAGACCCTTGAAGCTCAAGATCAAGTTAGGGTTTGCTCTGCTCAAGACTCCTCCTTGCACTGTTGACCCAAATTAGGGTTTGAGTTTGCACAAAGATGTTTTGACCTAAAATGCCCAAGATGACTTTCATGCTTCGTGTTGGACTCACAAGTTTATCCATACCAAGTTTCAAGCCTTGATTCCAATCTTTGCCCAGTCAATTGGACAGTTGACCTAGAAATCAGCTGTATTGGGGAAAAAGTCAACGGTGGCCAATTGACAGTCAAACCTCATGATTTTTGATCCACATCAACATTATGAACTCATATGAACCATTTGGTCAAGTTTGGATCACAATTCCACAAGAAATTTGATCAAATCACCAAAAGGGCAAAATGGTCATTTTTAGGGTTTTGACTGCACAAAGGCAATTTTTGACTGTTTGACCTAACCAATGGCAATTCAAGCTCACATATGGACTCAAGGACTCAATGGCATTGTCTTTACATGTTCAACAAGTTCAAAAGATCCCAAATGCACAAGATTGACATATGAATTTTCCAGTCAACTGAGCAAAATTTGACTGTATACTGAAAAGTCAAACTTTGACTTTTTGGTCAAAATCAAGTGCCAAGATTCATTTTTAATCAAGACATGTCAAATTATGAAACTTGTTCATCAAGAAATCAAAAATTACAAATTAGGGTTTGAAATGAAGAAATTTCATAACTTAGAAATTTTCTAAGTTATGAAATTTCCTAATTTTTTCCTAACTTTGTCCCATCTTTTCATCAAGATACATTTGGATTCAAACAAAACTGAAAATATGAAAGTTATAGTCAATTGCAAAATCTCCAACTTTTATTCACAAAGTTTCATCAAAAGAAGCTTGTAGCTCAAGTTATTATTTTTGGAACAAGGGTGCAAAACATTCTTAACTTAGAAATTTTTTGACCTATTTTAGGCAGGATTTTTGCCTAACTTCATGGCCACTTTTCACATGCTTCCACTTGGAATTTCAACTTGCATTACACAGATGGATTGAAGTACACATTCTAAGATTTCCAAATTGTCCAATAACTTCTCAAACACCCTTGTGGTTAGGGAGAATCGAATTGGCAAAGTTGGGCAAAAGTCACTTTTGTTCTTGACCAAGATATGTTCATAACATGGGCATTTTTGAAATCAGCTTGTACAAGCTAGATTACAAGTCTCTAATCCTTCTTACACTCAATAATTAAATGCATATCCTTTGTGTTATAGTGTTATTTTGTGCATTTGGACAATACATACAAAATCAATCCATATATGGAAAAAAGCAAGTTTGCCATTTTGAAAAAGCAATGCTTTATGTCAAAGTCCATATCTTGGAAGTACAAGCAGATCTTGGAGGCACAAGTTTATGGACTAATCCCACTGATCAAGGAGAGATTATGCAGCATGCTTGAGGGACCTTCCTTGGCCTATAACCCAACTTGACAAACTTTGCTTATGAAGGAAGAAACTTTGCAAAACTGATCCCCTCTCATTCCTGTAACAACAAGCCTAAACAAACTTCTTGAACACTTTCCAAACATCAAACCTGACCTGAAACACGATCCTACCATATTCCAAACCTCATCATTCATCAAAACACCATTTTTGCTGCACAAAACAGGGCATCCCTGCAGATTGAGTTGCACAACTCAGTTTGCTCGTGCGTTTTGGCCAAAACTTGTTCATACACACTCCCTACCATCCATATAAACTATCCCAAGCCCTAGCTACAGACTGTAACACCTCTAACGAAGTTCACCATTTTCATTTTTTCAGTTGTGTAGGTTAACTTCCATAGCTCGTTTCAGTTAGTTCCAAAGCAAGCTAGAAGTTGGAGAAGCATCCCTGGACCTCAAGCAAGCTATACAAGTCCTCACATTGCATTGAAAGTACCTCCATTGTCATACACGAATCAAGCTGAACAGGTAAAAGTTTGAACTTCTATCTCTCTATCCAGGCATATCTAGGCTTAGGTTTGTGAAGAAGTTATGTCCTACTCATGGCCCTGAAGCTACCCATGTCATTACTTTTCATTTATGTTGTGTGTACTGAGAGAATTTTGAAACTGAATATCTGAAAAAAGCTAGGTCAGGAATTGGGGGAGAAGAAATTCTCTCTCATTTCTGAGAGTTAGATCAACTTCTTTATATGTTCAGAATCGTGGCTTCAAGCTCTACAAGTTTCATGTTTTAAGATTTGTCAAAAGATCAAAGAATCAGAAGTTAGGGAGATGAACAAGAAGGCGCGCGTTTTTGTTTGAAAATGGCTGGAGGTTGAAGACAAAGTCCTTTGGCCTGGGCCTGGCTTATTTTTTCTGTTTGCACCACTTTATTTCACATACACCCCCTTGGCCCTTTGTGCTTTATTTTTATCATTTTTGATTTTTTCTTTTTGTTTCTGACTTGTTTATTCTTTGTCAAAACATAAAAAATATTAAAAATATTTTCCATACATTTTTGCATTTATTTTGAATTTATTTGCTTTTATTTGAACTTGTACATATAAATAAACATATATACTTTTATTTGAAAATACTAGAAAATAATACAAAATACATTCTATTTTCTGATTTTATTTTATTTTATCTTTTGAAAACATTTTCTAAAAAATATACTTTTTTTGTAAAATAATTAATATTTTATTTTTGTATATATTTAATATATATTTAATATATAATATAAATATTTATATATTTAGAATATTTAGGGTAAAAATACAAAAATAATACATTTTTATTTTTATTAATATTTGACCTCAAAAATCACTTTTTTACAATATACTTCTCTTTTATTTATTTTTTGTATATAATTAATAAATATTGTATATAATAAATAATAAATACCTTTATTTAGCAAATTAGGGTTTTGCCCTAAACCAATGAAAAAACCCAAAAGTTAACCTTTTTATTTTTGTTTATTTTTCACATAAAAAAAATACTTTCCCATACATATAAAAACCATTTTGTGCATAAATACATTATTGCATATTTATTTACTTAATTATTGTACAATTAATCTTTGTATATTCAATTTGGATGTAATAGCTTAGATTTTAATTTCTTGCTAAATATCCTCATTTGAACATTTGTACCCCCCATCCCATAATTGTGTTGTAATAATTTAGGATTTTAAATTACGCACTTTAAAGCTTTCTAAATATGTCATGATAGACTTAGGGTTTGTATGCAAAAATCAAATAATAAATAACTTGACCTAATTCAAAGACAAAAAACATGAAAATGGACAACACTAATCACACTTGCACCCCTAGGGTTACTCCACTTGTTGCCTTCAATAATGGACCATGTTGCATGTTGAGTTTCTTTGGCAAAACAAAACAATATCAAATGATCATAGTCCCTCGATGACGCTTTCGAAAGTTGCCTAAAAATGATCAAGTCCCTTAAAGGAAAAATTTCCAAAGACACTTGGCACCATTGCAATCATGGTCTAAACGATGACCCGCGCTCGTCCCGTTGACATCCTAACACAAGATTGTCCACCAAATACAATGGTGGAACAAAATTGTTAAAAGGGTTAAAACATAGGAAAGATCTTTGAGTAAATTTAGGGGTAGACAACTCTTAGTTACTTGAATCAAACTTGCAAAAACACTTGCCTACTTTTCAAAACCACACATCACAACACACTTTCAAAACAACTTTCAAAAACATTGAAAACTTTTCAAAAGATAAGTACACCTTTGTATACATTCAAACATGGATCATTACAAAGGTTGCCACCACATTGGCCTCTTTTCAAAACATTTTCAAACACACACACAAAGCACCATTTCAAACAATTGAAAGCACCATTTCAAACAATTGAAAACACAAGGCAAGTGATCTAAGCAAGTAACTAAGAGCCCATGGATAACCATGGATAGAAAGGGTGCTAATACCATCCCTTTCTATAATCTACTCCCCGAACCCAAGAAAACATCTCAAAGGTTTTTGCTGTGCTTTTTAACCTTTCCTTAGGATAAAATAAAAAGTCAGTGGCGACTCTTGCTCAACCGAAACATTTGCAAAAACAAACGCAAAACCTCAAGTCAGTTCTCCCACCGTATCACAATCGCGAAGAAAGTGATTCCTAATCTCTATGTGTTTAGTGCGTGAGTGTAAGACTGGATTCTTAATGAGATTTATAGCACTTGTGTTATAACATTTTATTGGAATACGTTTTAATTGAATATCATAGTCTTGTAATTGTTGCTTCAGCCATAAGATCTGAGCACAACAACTATCGGTTGTAACATATTCAGCCTCAGCAGCTGACAAAGCAAAATAAACTTGCTTTTTGCTATGCCAACTTACTAGAGAGTTTGAAAACAAGTGACATGTTCCACTAGTGCTTTTCCTATCTGATTTGTAGCCAGCAAAATCAGAATTCGAGTAACCTACTAAACTGCAATCGCTTCCCTTGGAATACCATAGCCCATACTTAGATGTACTATTGAGATACCTAAGTATACGCTTGACATCTTTCAAGTGGGATTCCTTAGGATCCGATTGATATCGTGCACACATGCAAACACTAAACATAATGCCAGGCCTAGATGATGTAAGATACAAGAGGGATCCGATTATACCTCTATATTTTTTGACATCAACACTCTTACCATGTTCATCCTTGTCTAAATTCCTGTTGGTAGGCATGGGGTGTCAATTGATTTTGAGTTGTCCATTCCAAATCGTTTAAGAAACTCTTTGCAATATTTTGTTTGACATATAATTGTGCCTTCATTGAGCTTCTTTATTTAGAGATTGAGGAAGTAGTTTAGCTCCCCCAAGAGACTCATCTCAAATTCACCCTGCATAACTTTAGAAAATTCTTCGACCAAGTGTAGATTAGTTGAACCAAAAATAATATCATCTACATATATTTGAACTGAAAGGATGTGCTTTCCTTTACGTTTAATGAAAAGAGTAGTATCCACTTTACCTCTTGAATAACCATGATCAAGTAGAAATTTACTAAGTCTTTCATACCAGACCCAAGGGGCCTGTTTAAGACCGTATAAAGCTCGTTTTAATTTGAAAACATGATCCGGATATTCGTTATTTTCAAAACCAGAAGGTTGTGAGACATACACCTCTTCATTTATGACTCTGTTAAGAAAGGCACAATTTACGTCCATTTGATAAAGCTTAAAATCTTTTGCACACACATAAGCGAGCAAGAGACGTATAGCCTCAAGATGAGAAACTGGAGCATAAGTCTCCTCATAATCAATGCCCCCCTTTTAGTTATACCCTTGTGCTACTAAGTGTGCTTTATTGCGGGTTATCATTCCGTTTTCATCAAGTTTATTTCTAAAAACCCACTTGGTGCCTATGATATGATGGTCTCGCGGACGAGGGACAAGTTCCCAAACGTCATTTCTTTTAAACTAATTTAGCTCTTCTTCTATGTCCATTAGTCAAAATTCATCAATCAAGGCCTCTTTAGCATTTTTAGGTTCTACTTGTGAAACGAAAGCAAAGTGATAACAAAAATTACTTATCTTGGAGCGAGTAATTACTCCTTTTGAGATATATCCCAATATGTTGTCAATGGGATGGTCTTTAGAGGAATTCCAAGCTAGTGGAATATCATTAGCTTCCATTGGCTCTTCTTCCTCATCTTTTGAAAGGCTTGTATCTTTTTCTTCCTCATCGTCAACTTTTTTGGACTGATCAATTTCCTCAACAGTTTCTTTGAGTATGTCTTCAGTAGATACACCTGCACCATCAAGAGAAATACCTTTTCTGACATGTTTCTGATAATATTCATCAAAAGAGAAATGAACTGACTCCTCAACGGTAATTAAACGTTTATTATATACCCTATATGCTTTGCTTGATTGTGAGTATCCGAGAAAGATGCCTTCATCTGCTTTTGCATCAAATTTTCCAAGATTTTCTTTTCCATTATTCAAAACAAAACATTTTCAACCGAATACATGAAGATCTGATAAGTTTGGCTTTCTTCCTTTTAAAATTTCATAAGGTGTTTTATCCAAAATGGGACGAATTAATATTCTGTTTAAAACATAACAGGTTGTGCTAATTGCATCAGCCCAAAAATATTTTGGTAATCCACCTTCATTGAGCATTGTTTTTGCCAACTCCTCTAAGACGCGATTTTTGCGCTCCACAACTCCATTCTACTATGGAGTTCGAGGTGCTAAAAAGTTATGCTCAATACCATGATTGTCACAATACTTATCATATAGATGGTTTTGAAATTCACCTCCATGATCGCTTCGAATTGCAATTATTTTTAATTCCATTCTGTTTTGAGATAGTTTTGCAAAACTCTTAAAAGCAGAAAAATTTTCATTTTTTCTATGAAGGAATATAGTCCAAGTAAATCTAGAGTAGTCGTCAACAATCACAAAATCATAACAATTTCCTCCTAGACTTTTTGTTCTAGAAGGTCCAAAGAGGTCCATATGGAGAAGCTCAAGGGGTCGTGAAGTGGAAATCATATTTTTAGATTTGAAAGAGACCCTTGTTTGCTTTCCCATTTGGCACGCATCATATAGGTGATACTTTGTAAATTTTATCTTTGGAAGACCTACTACTAGATCCTTGGATATAACCTTATTAAGAAAATCAAAGTTGACATGCACTAGACGTCTATGCCAAAGCCAAGAATCATCATTCGAGGTGACTAGACACTTAGTTCTTGTTAAAGATACATCAAAAAGGTCAAGCATATAGACGTTGTTTACCCTAGTAACCTTAAACACAATATCTTTTTCAGTATTTTCAATTATGCAGCAAGTGTTTGTGAAAGTAACTTTATAAACCTTGTCACACAATTGACTAATACTCAGTAAATTATGTTTAAGCCCCTTTACTAAATGGAAATCAGGAATAGTTGTGGTAGAGGGATTACCTACACTACCTTTACCGAGTATAACTCCTTTGTTACTATCTCCATAAGTGACAAATCCTTTCTTCTTTACTTTGAAGTTAATGAAGAGCGATATGTCACCGGTCATGTACCTTGAACACCCACTGTCTAGAAACCATCTTCTATCCATGGATGTAAGACACTTTTCCTGCAACATCAAAAGAGAGAGGTAGGTACCCAATTTTTATTGGGTCCGTGTGGGTAAGTGGTAACATGGTTGCCTTTAGACCTCCATTGGTAAATGCCTTTAGGAACAATGAACCTCCTAAACTTACATTTTTCAATGGTATGACCAAAATGACAATAATAATGACACAAACCATGATGATGATGTATTGCTTTACTTCTGCTCATTGAATCCTTTGGTATCTTTTCAACAAAAGAATATTTTGAATATGGTGGATTCAACATTTTCTTAAAAACTCTAGGATCGACTGCAAAAGTAACCTTGGGTTGTAAAGCTTTTTCTAATTTGGCATTAAGAGTTCTAACCTCTTGTTGCCAAATATGACAAACTTCACATTCCCTTCTGGGAATACATCCTCTAACATCCTTATCCTTTAAACTTTCTGCAATACTAGCTTTTATACTTTTTAAGTGTTTTTCAGCTTTATAGACTTTACTCTCCAAAAATGAAAATATTTGTTTATCGGAGGATAATCTCTTAAAAGAATCTTTGGCTTTGTATTGCAGTTTTTCAAAAGCTATTTTTAGTTCAGAAAAAGACATAGAAGAAAAGTTGTTAGGATGTGCTTGTCTTACTTGCTTGTTGTGGTTGTCTCTTGTGGTAGGACTAATTATTGGTATACGCCATCAGACATAAATTTTCACTCTCATCACTATCACTTTAACTATCATTGTTTGATGAATCACTATCTCTTTCCCACACAATGTAAGATCTTCTTTGTCTATTGAACTTCTTTGGTGGAGCTTTTCCTTTATCCTTTTTCATCTTTGGACAGTTTGGTTTGTAGTGTCCAACTTTACCACAATTGTAACAAGGTCATTTACCTATTTTATTTTTATTTTCTTCTTGCCTTGGCTCTTTGGAATGTTTTCGAAAGCTTATGAGATTCTTATCAGAGTGCTTGATTCCATTCTTTCGAATAAACCTATTGTATCTCCGGAAAAAAGTCCCATTTCTTCATCATCAGAATTTTCATCACTAGTTGAGTCATTATCATCTTGCTCTTTGGTTGAGGACTTAGAGCTAGAAGCCATTAGAGCTATTGACTTCTTCTCACCCTCCTTGTCTTTGTTTCTCTCCTTCTTACTCTTGTTTTCATATTTTTCAAGACTTTGCAATTCTTGTTGATGTTCTTCCAGCTTTCCAAACAGAGTTGTAATGGTAAGCATAGTGAGGTCATTTGCTTCCTTGATAGTTGTTACTTTAGGTTGCCATTCCCTGCTAAGACATCTCAGAATTATATTAGTAGCAATTTCATCGAAAACGTGTTTTCCAAGTGCATTTAAACGGCTCACAATATGAACGAATCTCTTCTGCATGTCAGAGACAGATTCTCCTTGTTTCATGCGAAAGAGCTCAAACTCTTGATTGAGTGTGTTGATGCGGGACTGTTTAACTTCAGTAGTGCCCTCATGGACAATTTCTAAAGCATCCCACATTTCTTTAGCGGACGTGCAATGAGACACGCTATAATACTCATTAACACCAAGTGCTGAGATTATCATATTTCTGCCTCTCCAATCGCACGACCATTTCTTTTCATCCATTTCATTCCATTGATCCTCAGGTTTAGGTACTATTGCACCTGCATCATTCCTCATGGTAATTTGAAAGGGACCATTTTGAATGGCAGTCTATACATTCCTATCAATGGAATTTATGTGTACTCACATGCAGTCTTTATAGTAGCCATAGTTTTCACCATTGAAAACATGAGCTCTATTATATGCCCCCTTTGGTTCAAAGGCCATAGCGTTACTAGTAGACATAAAGCACCACCTAATCGGTGCTCTAATACCACTTGTTAGACGGTGTGGTAAGTGATCGAAGGGGGGTGAATAGATCACCTCCTACTTATTCAAGGATTTAAAATTATTTTATTAAAGCTTGTTGAAAGCAGCAGAAAATTAATGTCCTGAATCAATTTCGTCTACTTTGAACCGACTACTAGAATATTGGACATGTGAAAAACTTTTTGGATTTTATTAGATGAAATTGATGAATATACAACTCAGATTTCTTAACGTTTTAATGCACTTATCACTAAAGCAGTATTTCCAATGAATTGAGAAATTTGTTAGGAATTTTTTCAAACACTTGTCATATGCTTGTTTGATGATTTAATAGTGGTGGTTTGATGAAAGTATTTGAACCACTATTTTTATCATTAGACAGAAAAACTCAGCAAGCCAATTGAATCACAAAATTGAATCACAATTGAAACTGAGAACTCTTATAACAAAATGCTGAATGTTTGAAAACAAGGTTACACAATACAGACAGATAGAAATCCCTAAGATCTTCTTCTTCTTGTAAGAACCACAACTTGATATGAGATGTATCAAGATTCCCTGTAAGATCCACAATCGATCCTCTGCTTCCACGATCTATTTGAAAAAACCTCTCTAATTTCCAAACACCTCGCTACGGCTGAATCCGACTTGTGCGACCGTGATTAACAAACTCTCAAGAACACACCCGTTCTTGAAGGACAAACCCCTTGGTTTATTTCTTGAAGCCCCCATTACAATCTTCAACTTAGCTGAGATCCTTTCAATACACAGTTGAACGTTATATCTGACCTCTTGATCAAATTCAACAAGGATGTTTAATTTTCGTTGTTGTTGTTGAATGAAGATGATTGAGAAGGTGATGAAGATGAAGTTTCTTTTAGGCTTCTAGTTGCTCACAAATTTTTTGCACACAATTCTAATATGTTGCATGTCTTTGCTGCTGATAAATACTTGCTTATATATGTAACAGAAAACGGTTAGGCAAAAAAAATATTATGAGTCGATGAATGTTGGTCATGAGTCGACTCATGTTAGTTATGAATTACAGGATGGGTCGATACATGTTGTTTTGAGTCGATGCAAGAAAATATCATAACATTTTACAGAACCAACTATTTTACATCTATCGATGCATAACACATATGTGTCGATGCATACTGATTGTATTTTAATTTTTGAACATAAAACGTGGTATGAGTCGATGCATATAAGTTCAAAAGAATGTTTTACAGGAGCATCAGAATGTCATGTGTCGATGCATGATATTATGCATCGATGCATATAACTTCAAAATGTTTTCCAGGAGCATCAGAATGTCATGTGTCGATGCATGAGGTTTTTTGTTGATGCCTACAAGTTTAAGTTTGCATTACAGGGGCATCAAAGTGTTATGTGTCGATGCATAAGATTTTGTATCGATGCATAATAGTTGGAGATATCATTCCAGGGACTTCAGTATGTTATGAATCGATGCAAAACCTGTTGTGTCTGACTCATAATGATGCTGTATGAGGTAAAACACATTTTTTAACTTATTTTAAACATGTTATACTATATTTTTGAAATGCACACATTGTATTTATTATTCACATATATTTGCAATCATTCAAAACCAATTATGAAGGGGTTGCTCACATGCTTAAGGGAGAATGTGGATCTATTCGCCTGGGAGTGCTATCGAGATACCCAGATTAAATATAGAAATTGCATGCCATCACTTGACTATAGATCCTTCCCTCAAGGAGGTCGCCCAACGTAGAAGAAAACTATCCTTTGAGAAATCTGAGGTTGCGGAACTAACTGTAAAAGACCTCCTAGAGGCACATTTTTATTTCTAAAGCCCAATACATAACCTGACTCCAAAATGTAGTTCTTGTGAAAAATCTAATGGAGAGTGGCGCATTTGTATTGATTATACTGATCTCAATCGGGATTTCCTGAAAGATGCTTATCACCTCTCTAATATTGAAAAACTGGTCGATAACTCGGCCGATTTCAAATTTCTATCATTTATAGATGCATACTCTGGTTATAACCAAATCCCAATGGCGAAAGCGATAAAAAGTACACCACTTTCATGACCGAATCGGGCAAGTATTACTATAATGTAATGCTCTTCGGCCCTAAAAAAACAGAATCAACAAATCAATGTCCAAATCTCTAATTTCCTAAGCAAATTAATCTGTAACGGCGGAATTACAAAATTTCATAAAAGTATCTAAACCTAACACTATAAAATCTTATGTTCTACAAATAAAAAGGAGAGAAAATTATTACATGAAGGTAAAACAGAAAGGGGAGAGAAGAAAGACAGTAGAGCCCAACAACTGTTACCGTTGTTCCAAGTTGGGGGTTTCAACCTCTGAAACCCCCCGTACTCCTTTATCCCGCCGCTACAACCTCCTTCTTCACACCAACGCATCCTCAACTGCCACCGTCCTCATCGCCATTTCTATTACGAGGACCTGAAACAAAGAAGAGGGATTAGAAAAGCTGTAGATCAGTATCAGACGCGAAACCTGAAGGACAACCACGACCGGAGGTAAAAAAAACAACTTAGCTTTTTCCTATTATTGTACGATTTGGGTTGTAACGGAAAAGGCAGGCATCATAGAGAGAGAGAGAGAGAGAGAGAAGAGAGAGAGAGAGAGGAGAGAGAGAGGAGAGAGAGAGAGAGAGAGGAGAGGAGAGAGAGAGAGAGAGAGAGAGAGAGAGAGAGAGGAGAGAGAGAGAGAGAAAGAGAGAGAGAAGCGTTGTCGCCGGAACAGGTTGGGGTGGCAATGTTTAGGGTTTGAGAGAGAGAGAGAGACAGAGAGAGAGACAGAGAGAGAGAGAGAGAGAGAGAGAGAGAGAGAGAGAGAGAGAGAGAGAAGAAACGAAACAGAGAGAGAGAAGAAGATGTAAAAATGAAATTTTTGTTTTTATAAAAAGAAAATATATTAAGTCTCGTGATCTAGTACATGTTGGTTTACCATCACTACCATACTTCCCAAATCTGAACCGTACGATCACAATCTTACTCTCTAAAACACGGGCCCCACCACACTGCCATATGCCTTCCCATATGGAATCCAAATGGATCTCCACAACTCCATGTCTATTGGGCCTAGCCCATGTCTAATTACACCCTTATTTCTTTTTAGTTTTACTACACCAACAAAAACGTTCCCAAAATCCAAAACGGGCCAAGTCCAAAATCTGGACTTGGGCCCTGGCTCTTTACACCATCCCTTTTTGCTAATGCGTTCAGAAACACACCCCTTTCCCTGTTGGGACTGAATTTAATATCTGAATTCAGGCCCATGCTATTAAGACCCCCCTCTTTACTAGCTTAGTATAATCTACACCCCCTTGCATTTTTGTATTTTTTTTATAATTTTATTTTTATATTTATATTTTCTTATTTTTATTAATTATAATATTATTTATTTTATCTTTTGTCATATAAGCCAAAATATATTTTTCTAAATACATCCAAATATATTTTATTGCATTAAATTATTTCTTTTAATCATGCATTTAATTATAACATTTTCACAATTAATATACTAAAAAAATACTTAACCAGTGACACATTATTTCGTAAATCAAATTAATCCAACCATTATTCTTCAAAAAAAAGGTTACAAGTATATTTGAATCAACAACGTACTATGTCTAATATCTCCGCTATTCGTACACCTATACTGAGTATACAGGAAAATCAAATATAATTTTTAACCCATAAAAAAAGTATAAACCAACTGCAAACTATGAAATGGGACTCTGATTCCTCCTAAGAGGATACGTAGGTATGCGATTAAAATCGTGGCAAATTCCCCTATAAAACTTAAAACTCTATTTCCTAAAACTGAGCTTTTAAACCTAGTATCCTTGTAAACAAGGTAGATGAGGGGTGCCTAACACCTTCCTCTCATCTGAAACAGAGTCAATGATCTAGAATCTCTGAACTTTTTAGGGTTATTCCTTTATACTCCCCTTCCTTAAGATAAAAATTAAGGGTGGCGACTCTGATAAAAAAATCAGTTGCAAAAGTATGAAGTTAAAGTATTGATATCTTCACCTTAGAGATTCCTTCGATGAGCAGTCTTTAAAATCTCTCAGGCTTCTTTAGCAACAGTACAATTACTTATCAGTCTGAAGATGTTTTTGTCCAATCCATTGAATAGGGCATTCAATGATTAGATTTTCCTTCAGCTAACATATCATCTTCATCTTTCCAGTCTTCCTCATCCTTCATCACATCAGTAATATTCCCCTTCCTTATCTCTAGCCATTGGTGGATCCACCCTTTGACAACAGATTTACAAGCCTTGTTATCCATGGATTTAATAAAAGCTACCATACAAGCTTTCCAGTGGTCATAATTGTTTCCATCAAGGATGGGTAGTCTGTTCAGAAATCCCTCCTTCCTTATTCATTGTACACAAAATATCTTCCCTGGATCACACCTAGATACATAGTAGGATGCCTACTTTGATACCAATTGAAATTCTGGTAGTCAGATCTCAGATGTCTTAAGAGATGTCGAGATAATGATCTCTGAACAAAACACAATGACAAGGTATAACAGATAAACAATACTGAAAAAATAAAGGAACATGCAGAATTTTTAACCCAGTTCAGTGTACAACAACACCTACTCTAGGGGATACCAAGCCAGGGAGGAAGTCTGTTATAATAGTATTAATTTGAAGCTAAACTCCCCCCGTTTACATTTTCTCACTTAATCACTACCTGTGCTTACTTCTACCTAAGACTCACCTAGGTATGAGACCCCTTTTTACTTTCCTTCCTATCACTATAGTGAATAAAAACAGTTCTTGAATTTAGAAGACAATCTTCAAAGATACATAACCATTTTAAGCTTCAAAAGCTTAAGAATGATTAAAAATACTTACAACTCAATAAGAGACAGTCCTACTCTCCTATCAAAGTGATATTAGAGAGGCTTACAATTAAAAAAAATATACTAATACTTTCACTAAGAATAAGTGTTCAATAAACATATGCTACAAGGACACGAAATTTATAATGCAATAATCTAGTTTAGTAAGAGAACTGATTGGTCATTCATAAATTCTAAGACTATACAGAAGCGTGCCTTATATGACTGACAAAACAAATTGAACCCTACACATCATAGAAATAATGTGTCCCTTATAAGTAGCAAGCTTGACTAATACTCTATCTACTATGATTTTGGACGATGAGTTTTAGGTTTGCTTTTGAATATATGAACTCTAAGATAGTTAAATATTTTTTGTCCTCCAATGAATGCAAGCATATCTGCAATGTGCCTTACACTAGATCCAAAAGTACCTCCCCCATAAAGCTAACACTTAGTAGCACTATTGTTGACCGAAATTAAGATCATATTCTTTATAGATATGGTTAATGACTCGAGCATTTTTTTCTAGTAACTTTACAAAATATCATAAGGTCATTTGTAAAAAAAGTGTGGCTAGAAATGATTGTCTTATCAACTATTATGCATGTTAACTTACCCTGATCCACCGAAATAGATAATTTCCTACTAAATGCCTCTTCAAGAATGCAAAAGTGTAGGGGAGATATAGGATATCATTGACTCACTCCTCTTGAGCAAGAAGAAATCCTCCAACTTTTCCATTTATCATGATTGATAGTTTGTCTGAGTGTGGAATGATAAGTATCCAATAACAAAATTTTGATCAAAACCAAATTTGAACCAGAAGTTTAATAATATATCAGTCTAAAATATCAAAGGCTTTTATGATGTCTATCTTAAAAGCCACACTACCTCTAAATAATTTCTTGTCCAGCATATTAATGACTTCTAAAGTAGTTTAAATACACTCATAAATATGTCTACCTCTAATGAAGCCACTTTAGTGTTCTAAAAATTTTTAGGAGTTAAGATGTCAACATGTTTGCAATGACAATAATGATGATTTTTAATTTAAAATTTGAAAGTGCATAAGGTCAATACTACTTTATAAAACCTTATTCATGTTGTATAGGTATCAAAGGCACATTGATTGAATTGAGATTAGGAAAAAACCTACTCCATGTTGCCCTCCTCTAAAAAATATTTCCATACCCCAGTCTAGTTAGTTTGTTACTATCATATCTCAATTTGACTATGTTATGAAAAAAATTTATACTCCTATCGTCATCCTTAAACAACTTATTCCTTACATTATTCCTCCAAAACTAGTGTTGCATATGCAATATCTTATCTAACAGGCGTTGAGGATTTTTCCCTCAATCCAATATCATCATTGTAAAATGTATCATTAATTCAACTTTATATCATATACACTTCATTAGTAGTTTGAGTGACTTTAAGATGAATATTATCAAATATCTCTTTGCTCCATTTTTAGGAATAGGTTCAACAAATTTTAACTTAGTAGATAAAACAAACACATGACAACCAATCACATTAGTATTCTAATTATCAATAATCAGTTGTCTATATCTATCATCTAGAATTTAAAGCCCAAATATCTCTATACAATAAATATATAAAAAGTATATTGACAAATAAAAAAATATATTTTAATAAATTTTAAAACCGATAAATAAAAAAAACTATTTTCTAATTTAATTAAAAAAATAGTATCTAAAGTACAATCTAGAAAGTAAAATATATCAATACAAAAGAAAAATAGAAAAAATAAACCAATAAAGGTAGAAGTCAACTAAATACTATAAAATTAATCAAAAATATATAAAAATCCTAAAACTAAAGACTCACTAATATATATATATATATATATATATATATATATATATATATATATATATATAATATATATATATCTATATATATATATATATATATATATATATATATATATATATATATATATATATATATATATATATATATATATATATATATATATATATATATATATATATATATATATATATATATATATATATATATATAGTATATATATATATATATATATATATATATATATATATATATATATATATATATATATATATATATTGTTAATTGTATAGTTTTTCAATTTTAATATAATATAACATTATATTTTTTTGATTTATTTAATATAGTTTATATAAAAAACCTGTCCAGATAAACACAACATTAAAATTGGAAATAATAAATAAGATTAATTGATTGTGTTAATATTTGTCTCTATATAACTCTCAATTCTAAGGAGAAACTTTGTACAAAACAAGACTTAAGTTAAAATACCAACAAAATTATTATGGCTAAATTAGTTTCTGTATTTCTTCTAATGGTCGTCGCAACTTTTGTGATCCAAAATATATATGTTAATGTGAGTCATTCTTCTTTTTAACTCTTTTAAACTTTTTAAAATTTTGTGTACGTTTATCAAGAGTAATAAATTAAGTAGAGACTATATTTTGTCATGATTTAATTGAGACAACTATTATATAATGTGTTTTTAGTTGTAATTAAATGTGTCAAATTTTAATTTTATGCGGTAGTCCATCTTGCATATAAAATGTTTATATATTTTACTTTTTAACACTTTTTTTTATTATTTTTAAAATTAAAAAATAATAATATCTCCTTCATCCTAAATATATAATTATAATTTTAAACTTATTCATACTAACATATGTTTATTTATCTTTTATATAAAAATCTACAGGCGGGGGGAGAAAGATCTCTTCATCCTGAAGGTATGAGTTCTAGCTTCTTTTTTTTTAAAACAATCCTCTTTTACCAATCATATGTGAAACACAATATTACTCACCATTAATATCTTGTTTTTATTTCTTCAGAATGTTCGGGTGCATGTAATGTGAGATGTTCAGCAACTATACACAAGAAGGAATGTCTAAGATATTGTAATATTTGTTGTGCAAAATGTTTGTGTGTTCCATCTGGAACTTATGGTCATAAGGAAGAATGTCCATGCTATAATAACATGAGAAATACGAAAGGAGGATCAAAGTGTCCTTAATTTTTGTATTGTTTATGCATGCATAGATCTTTGTCAATGCATTTCTCTATAATTTGATTATTAATAAAATTACACCTAATTTATATTGTGCGGTGTATTATTGGTCATGCAAATATTACTATTTGATTATTAATATTTAATGGAACTAGATGAAGAGATAGGAGTGACAAATAATTGATCGCCATAAACTTAAAATAATAAAATAAAAGAAATTAAAATATAATAATTCTTCAAAATGTTATTGTTATTATTGTAAAAAAAACTTGGTGGGTAGAAATATATTGGTTCAATAAATAGTAGTGTATGATAACTTTTTTATCTGATTAATTTATTTAAAAAAACTATTTTATAATTTACAATAATTCTTTTTTAATGACTATTTTAAAAACTTTAAATATCATTTTTATATTAAAAATAAAATATATACTAAATAATAAAATTGTTACATAGAGGAGCAGAACAGTACTAGAAGTGCTCTACTGACCTAAAAACAAATTATCAACTATAAAACAATATAACCAGAAATTGAGAAAATATCACGAAAAAAAATTCACAACAACCAACTGAAAACCAAATATACAAAGTTCACAACAACAATTAATGGAAGACTCGAGAAAAAAAACCAATAAAAATTCCAAAAGAAAAACAAAGATACCATTTCCAAAATTTGAGACTTCATTCTCTCAAACCAACTATTGATATATACACAAATGAGATTCATTATACACTATAAGAAGGTGCACAATATGCATGTGGTGTTAGCAAGAAACAATTTCCAAGCATTACTTTGTCCGATAATTCCTCTTTAGTATATATCATCCATGAGAAAAAGCACTCATTGCTGAATTTTAAAAGGGCCCACACTACAGAATGGAAAATCAAACAACATTTAAGATCGACCGTATATTGGTAGGCAAAACCAACTCTAAAAACATATAATTGTAAAAATATAATTAAGTAAGATGCATTTTGCATTTTAACATATATGCTACATATTATTATATTAGTAAATATTCAAACATTATAGACCGCTGTAAAAAATATTAGTGTTAAATATGTTTGTGAACTCTATATATAAACTATACTTTTTTAGTCCTTTATAACATTTTTTTAAATAATGATCTTCCACAATTTTGGTCTATGTTGTCTATTCCTCTAATTATGGCTGACGTGGCATGTCATGTCACTTAAAGTCGAAATTATACTTCGTTACAAAAATGAGAAAATTCAACATAGAAAATTGAGGATGATTTAAGCATCTTAAAATTGAGACTATTGCAAAAATATTGATTCTGTATAAACTATAGGTTCTACAAATATAAAATTCTCACTAATGTGAAAAAGGATTATATCACTAACACTATGTTTTTCTTGTTATCATTTTATCAAACATTTAACAAGCATTTAAATAAATATAAATTTATAGCTTGAGACCATCACAAAGTTAAGGTATAATCTAAACACAATTGAGTTGAACCAACAAATAATAAATAAGAATACAAACTACGTACTTAAACATGCATTTAAATTGTGATTCACATTATCAATTATGGTTGCATAATCGTTAATGGATAATATATACAACAGTAATGGAATCTCAATTCGGTGTGCTTCAAAATCACATGGCAAGAGCACATATCCATCCTCTTGTTGCTCCACACAAATGAAAGCACATCACATTGGTATTCATCGTGATAACATCTCCATAAACAAAGCCTTAAATAAATATCGAGTCACGTCACATGTTATGAGAGCATATTTGGGTTTGGGTTTAGCGATGATGTATTTTTTGCCAAGCTAGGCACATGCATGTGCAATATCGAGAGCACCATTGTAAAGTGTTGCGTAATCGTGACGTTTTTAAGTGACTCAAGAGTTTGCTAGTGCATTGAAATAATTATCTTTCATGCCTTTGTATTTTTTATTATGGTGATGTGTATTTTCTATTATTTATATTTAATTTTTGTGTCACTCAATTAATATGGGTATATGTGAGTGCACGATCTTACTTTTGTAAAATGCCCCTGTGTGATATATTAGTAATTATGTGATAAATGATACTTCTAATGGCTTGTTTTGTATCTTTTCGATGTTGTCAAAGGGACATAAGAATATGCAGAGATGAAGTTAGGATGCACATATTCAGAGGGGGCCTTCATGTAGAAACAAAATACAACGTCACAAATTTAGCCATCATCAAAAGGGGGAGTATGTGAGTGCACTTTCCCATTAAATGTTTTACATGATGTCAAAACTAGGATAACCTTATCATTTATGTATATTGGATGATATCTCTGAGTATTCATGTGAACTTTTGCATTTGGGTACTTAGAATGCATTTAGAACATGTTTGGAAAAAGAATCATGCATTAAAATGAGTTTTTACCCTAAAAATAGACCTGACACATAAGATGTATGACTCGACACATGTACGGCAATATTAAAACATGTAGGCTCTATTTCTATGTGATGACTCATGTGTTTACACATGTTGTTCATGTGTCGACATAATATTGTCTATGTGTCGATATTGGTACTTCTTTTTTAAAGAATGTAGCTTTTG